>WBRY01000027.1:0-381019 GCA_011800735.1 Peronospora destructor | reverse complement strand
CAATACAAGGTATTTAACTTCTATTTCTGCACGTGTACACGACAGTTTAACCATTATACAGGCTCTCTTCACTTAAATTGGCCGATAATCCACCGGAAAGATCACCGCAATGCTGTTTATGATCCGTCTCCGGGCGTTTGTAGCCTTCGCTAATGATGTGCTGTAGTCCTAATTCTACCCGCCTGCACTCTGGGTTGTTGAAGTGGACGCTTAATCGTCGCGCTGATGTGGCCAATACTGTTTAGAGTGGACGACGCCACTGGCAGCTGTTGGGGCTAAGAAATAAAAGGTCTACAAAAAAACTTTTGAGATTACTTCTTCCAAGATTATTCCTATTGGCTAGGAACATTTGTTGGGGTTTATAAGAGCAAATTTACTTTTCCATTTGCTTCCTCGTTTCACAGTTCCCCCTTTGTACCTCAGTACACAATAGGTTATGAGCCCAACTACGGCTGAGACAAAGGATGTTCTTAACGAGGATAACTACTTTGCATGGGAACTCAACGTTAGGATGAAACTCGCCAAGAAGGGACTGCAGGAGCATATCGACGCGACGAAGGCGACGCTAACGCGTCAATATGGAAAGTCAATGATATGAATGCTTTCGCAAATGAATGTACCGTGATCAGTCCAAGTCTTCAATCCATGGTTCGGGATGCAGGGACGACTGCAGAAACCTGGGAGATTTTAAAAGCTTTTTTCTCCATAGAAGCATTCATAATCGGGTACAGATGCGTCGACAGCTGCACGAGTATAAGATGCAGAAGGGAGGAAGTGTGATGGATGACTTTCTAAAGCTTGATGAGTTGTGCATGTCAATGCAAACCATCCGTGATGAAGTTTCGAGCATGAGCAGCTCGTGATGCTACTTGGAAGTTGTCTGATGAATACGATCAGATCGTCAAAGACACCAGACCAATTCCTATGTTACGCTTTGTCAACCAACGTGGCGCAGTCTGGCAACCAAAAGTAGCCTCCTTTTCTTGGAAAACACGCTGTCGATATCACCGCATTGCTCTTCTATTATCCGTCAAGATATCCCCACTGCTTTTGTCCCCCTCTTTTGTGTTGACGACAATGATAAGGTTTCAAATGTGCTCCGTCCTTGAACTGCATGCATCAGAGTCCACGGCCAGCTATAAAGGTCAATAAAGCAGTAGAAAATAGACTGGAGAGAATTATTTGTATTTTTCAACCAACTCATGGGCCCGGTAGTCAATCGAAGCCATACAGCCTCCCCACTTTACATTTTGCTACCAGACCCACCATGCCCAAGTTTGAAGGACGTTTGTCAAGTCCAGCGCAGCCAGCGCGATGGTGCTGATTGTTCTCGCGCATGTCGTATGGTCAGCTACGAGCGTAGCGATCGCAAGATCGATGTCTGAGGATGCCATGCGCAGCTCACACGCTTTGGATACGCTGAATGGGACTTGTATGGAATCTGATGCATGCAACTCAAGGACGGAGCACATTTGAAACCCTATCATTGTCGTCAACACGTACAAAAGAGGGGGACAAAAAGCAGTGGGGATATCTTGACAAATAATAGAAGAGCAATGTGGTGATATCGACAGCGTGCTTTAAAGAAAAGGGTAAATGCGTTAGTTTTGCTTTTTTTCTAGGCTACGGCACCAAATCATAAGAAGATTTAGTTGTATTTACACTAGGTGCTAGTTATTGAACAATTTTTTTAGCAAAGGTTGTGATATAAGAATGAAACGGCTCAATTTTAGTTATCTCTATATTCGCTGTAAAAATCGATAAGCGTGTTTATAGCATTTATGGACTGTTTTTACAAAATGCAGAAGTACTATTCATAATGAAACGGCACAACAAACATTGAGCCCTATTGGCCCAGCTCAATGCACAAACACTAGATGTCGATCTGGAGCGGGTTTTTCAACATAAGAAACACATTGGTATAGCGAGTCATTGACATTCGGCAGTTGTGTATCCAACGAATTGAAAATTATCGAGGATATGGGGGAGATTGATCTGTTTCTCGCCAAGGCGATGCTTCGTCGTGAATACGAAGGAACTACTCGTAAAGCAAATTCGCGTTGAAGGCTACAAGAAGCTTCAAGAGTAAGAATTTTCAGCCGAAAGAAATAAGGAACACGTCTGCCGGGACATGTTTTGTATGTGGAAAGTATGGACACAAGAAAAAAAATGCTGGAGAAATTTTGACAAGAAAAAGAAATCGAAGCAAGCGTTTAGTGTGTGTGAACATGGCTCACGGTTGGCTAGTCGACAGTGGTGCGAGTAGTCATACGTGTCCATTTCAAGATGAATTTGTGGAGATTTGGTCATTAAACAGGACTGTTAACATTTCGGCTGCGAATGGGGAAACCGTGTTGGCTGCTGAAGTGGGGACAATTCGTGTCGTCCTGAAAAAGCAGAAGCCGATTCGAATCGAAGATGTGCTGTACCCAAGTAGAGAACGAGATGACTTGGGGATGCTGCGGGATGGCGCTTCATGTGAACCAACACCGACTCAACAGGCAGCAATAGCCACACATATCGTGGCGAGAAGGCGTATGGTTGCACTGGCGAATGACTTGGCAGAGTTCTTTGGCTGATTGAGATGAATGGAAAGTGACGTCAGAGGTCGAATCGCCGAAGATACGGTTCAATAGCCGTCGCACAGTTGAATGAAGTCAGTTTACGGATGGGCAAGAAGCAATTGTTATTTTATATATTGTCTGCTAATCTAATACGTATACGTTCTGAATAAAACGGGCAAAAGTGACTAACAGTTTTTGCTGAAGAGATAACAAACTATCCTGTAATTTGCAGTAGTATTCGCCTCCGTGAGGCACACTGATGGCGCGTACTGATTGAACACTGCAACGAATAGTTTATATTGGATTTTTACTGTGTCATAACGAAATTGACAAAGAATCGTGGCAATTGTCGCCCTTTAATCCAAATATTTACAAAAGATCACCATGTTTGTTTAAGAGTGCTTTGTTTGAAAAGTGGTGGGTCACGGTTGAAAGTCCGCTATGGACCGTTTTATCATCCGCATGGATAAACGGGTACGACGACCAATGAAATGCCTACGTCAGAGCCATGGCGGAGCGGCTTTAACAAATTGATATGTCCGTAGTTTAGGAAGAATGTCTCAGCTTAGTACCCTTTCTAGCCAATCTTGTCAACACAGGACAGCCAACAGAACCGTTCTCTGTAGAACAAAGACGAATTGGCGCCTCATCCATATGTGATGACAGACGTGATGTGTCTCGGCTCAAAACATGTGAACTTGTCGAGTGGGATTGAAAATCCAATTGTAAAGGTAGTCTCAGCAATACAAGGTATTTAACTTCTATTTCTGCACGTGTACACGACAGTTTAACCATTATACAGGCTCTCTTCACTTAAATTGGCCGATAATCCACCGGAAAGATCACCGCAATGCTGTTTATGATCCGTCTCCGGGCGTTTGTAGCCTTCGCTAATGATGTGCTGTAGTCCTAATTCTACCCGCCTGCACTCTGGGTTGTTGAAGTGGACGCTTAATCGTCGCACTGATGTGACCAATACTGTTTAGAGCGGACGACGCCACTGAGGCTCAGAAGCTCTTAAATTGAGGTTAATCTAGTTTCATTTTCTTTAATCAAATAACGAATTACTTTATTACATGTTGTATTCTTAATTTTATTAGTAATTATACCATTACAGAAAGAACTTTTTGAATTGCTGTTTCCAATTTTATTCCTATTGACTAAGAATATTTGTAGGTTTCATAAGAGCAAATTTAGTTTTCCGTTTACTTCCTCGTTCCACAGTTTCCCCTCTGTACGTTAGCACACCTCGCTCTCCGAGGTTTTGCAAAGTGGGAGTTGCTCGACGCCTGAAAGCTATTCGTCTTCCCCGTCGCCTCTGCAGTAACGAAGCTCACCTCACGGTCGGCGTCACCATCGGTCACATTAGACCGATGCGGATATGTGATCTCTTGTGGATCCACATATTGCTTTAGACGACCCACGAAAATACGGGGTGCGTCTTCTATTTGGCGGAGGTGAGCCTATACTTTAGGTCTCCAACCTCCTCGACCACCTTAAATGGCCCAATGACGAGACAGTAGCTTAGCCGTAGTACGGAAAATGCAGTTTCAAGTAGGGTAGCAGTACCGAATTGAAATTTGTCCCCCACACTAATGCACTCGTTGTTTTTGAAAAACTTGAACTCTCTTGTTTAGTGCAAATGCAAAAGTGAATATATCTAAAGGTCCTTAGCTCGCCTGTGCTACTTCGAAGCCTATTGTTCTAGTCTTGTTGAAGTTTCTACCATGACGTCATCGAATGTCGTCATTAACCGCCATCGGGTAACCGCCGTCGGTTATCAACACGTAATCTTGGCTACAGCTTCAACACTTGCAGCAGCTGAAGGCGTCTGTTCAACATGTTCAACACTCGACTCGTTAGCTGCTGCACCTTGGATTCCAAGTCGATTCCGAAGAACTTCAAACTGCACAGCTGCGATGGCCTTAGTCATCATATCTGCCAGCATGTCTTGTGTCGGGCAGTACTCCAGAACGACCTCGCCAGTCTCGACCTTCTCACGCACAAAATGGTACCGGATGTCGATGTGTTTTGTTCGCTTATGGAACTCCGGGTTCTTGGCTAGAGCGATAGATCCTTGATTGTCTTCAAACATCTTGATCGCTTTGTCACTTGCCATCTCACCAAATTCCCATAGGAACACCTTGAGCCACACTGCTTCTTGGGTGGCTTCTGAAAGCGCCATGTACTCTGCTTCGGTCTGTGGAGAAGTGGCTCAAGAGAAATGGGACTTAATACTGATCGTGGACTAATTGACCAATCAGAAGCCAAGTCGTTAGGTCCGATCAGTATCGAACGGCAGTTGACAAAACCGAAACACTAGACACAAAACCTAATGACGATAAGCTGGAAACAAGCAAACCTGAGGAAGAAACGATTGGAACCGAAGAATTGAAAGAGGACAAAGCCGAAGTCAAAAGACCTGAGGATGAGTCAGAAGCAAGCAAATCTGAGAAAGCCGACACAGAGTATGTTGACGAAAGTGCTGGGAGTGAAAATACCATAGAGGACAACCATCGAGAGGATCCATCGTCCGACAGCAAGGCAGCTTGCTTTGAGGGTGAGCCCGGCATGGCGATGCCTGATGATGATGTGTTTAGGAAAAATGCTGGTGATGCTTCATCATCGTCCAGAGTAACTGTTTCCGGAGGTGAGTTTGAATGGGAGTTTTGTTTAGCCATTCGCGCCGAAGACAAATGGCGATTGCATCCATTATTAAGTAAGACTGGGGTGACGGGTGAATTTGTTGATGATGTCATTTTAACGGAGAATGAGGTGTTAGAAATGGAGGTTTCAGTAGAAGAAGTATGCTCATCTTCTCTGACCGATGAGAAGACTGCGTGGATCGACCACTTGCACCAGCTACATGTTGAAGAATGCCAAGTGCGACAGCATATTCAGCGTGAAACTAATCGCCAGCACGCGTTGGGGGGGATCATAAAAGTTGAGCAAGACCGGTTAAATGAAAAGTTGGCTGTGTATCGCGAAGCTATGGATAAACTTGACATGGAGACCTTGTTGGCGTTAAAGAACCGTGAACGTGTGGGCCAGGATGCCCAGCTAGTAAAACTGATGCAGCATTCATTTGACCCGATCCTAGGCGACCTGCTTGACAAGTGCGAAGAGGCTTTGTTGAACTGTTTCCAAAAGTTATCTATTCGGTTCGAGGACTTTGCTCAAGAGTTCGAGTACTACCGGAATTCGCTGCTTAGTTTGACACAATCACCAGGGAAGGAACTTACAACAGGTGACGGACAAGCCAGTCCGATTGATGCTGCGGCTTTTAATTTGGACAAGAATAGTGGAGTCGTTAAGCATGAAAACATTGCTCGATTTGCAGACACAGTTTCGACTGCATCCGATGTGTTAGAGCCTGCCGACGATAGTGAAGTAATTTCTACTGAAAAGAGCGACGGTTTTGATGATTTGGGCGACAGTACCGGCTTACGGCAAGCCTATGTCACCTTTTACATGGGCGAAATGGAAGCTCTTTGGAAAGAGAGAAGGTCTTCATTGGAAATGATACAAGCTATTCAGCGCTCGCTGCTGAATTATACAACTGGAGTAGCTACGCCTCACGAGAACGCCACTTCGTTAGTGGAAACGGTATCGCCGTCTGAGACACCAGAGTCGACAAATGTAGAGATGAAAGTAGAAGATGTGAACGCCGAGAAAAAGACGAAGGAGTCTATTGCAATCACAGCAGAAACAAAACATACATCTGAAACAAGCTCCTGCGTTGCTGAGGGTAATGCGATTGACACTCCGAATGAGACTAAAACAGGGCCGAATGAAAACGCTATGCAGTCAGTCGATACGGGGGCAAAGACGGACAATCCTCCAATCTTGGCAGCACAAGTACTTGAAACATGGAAGATGAAATCAGCTCCGGTGGGCAGTGAAGTCAGCGTAAAAATAGAGTCGCAGCTAGCTTTCGGGAAGTTCCGGCGGGAACAGGAGTTACGTGAGGCAGTTGAATCATGCCTGGCTCAATGGCAGTGCATCCAGTGGCCGACGGAGCTAAACTCTACGTTCCTGACACCTACAAGTGTGGCTTTGTCCAACCAGTCTCCAAAGGTTAAGAGCGAACCGATAACTTTGCAATCTGTGGCCGTGGCAGATGAAGACAATACCGAGTCGTACAGCGTCATGGAAGAGTTGAAACGTGTGATGATTGATTTGACGCAAGATCAAGTGATCCTAGTTCCGCCGCCTGTAAAGCCAACAACCTTAGTAATGTACCATCCGGTTTTTATTAACCACCAGACACCAAAGAATCACACGGAGTGTCCCGAGCGCGTGGAGGTGAGTGTGAATAGCGTGTCAATCTTTTGTATTTGTCTTTAGTAGCGGTGCTTCTGACCAAGTATCTCCATGCTGTAGCGGGTGGTGAACATCCTAAACTCGCTCGCCAAGAAGCATCAAGAAACGGTCAAACTTGACCGTCTCTCCATGTCACCGGAGGAGCTTTGTCCCCCAGAGACGACATTGCTGATGGTACACTCGCCGACTTATTTGCGGCAGCTAAAGGAAAGGTCGATTGAGGCTGGGTCGCAATCTGCCTCTTCCCCCACAGCATCTTCTCCCTCATCTAGAGCTCTTGTGTTCGAGTCCGACTCGGGCATTCGTGAAGAAGCACCCAAGCGTGAGAGTAGAAAGAATAATGGACGACCTTCGCTGGTTGGAGCGTTTGGTGCTGCCAGTCTTGAGCAGAATGGCGTGGAGCTGGACACGTTCGTAAGCAGCAAATCGTGGGACGTAGCCCGTGCGGCTGCAGGTACAGTATGTCTGGCTGTCGACCGGGTTGTGCGCAAAGAGTACCACAATGCTGTGTGCTTAGTGCGCCCTCCAAGGCATCATGTTGGCCGCCATGGCCGAACAGAAAATGCTCCATCGTCGGGCTTTTGCTTATTAAATAACGTAGTGATCGGTGCTACCCATGCGCGTTTATATCCCTGGGTTCGTAAGGTTGCAGTGTTTGATTGGGACATCCACCATGGAAACGGCACGGAGGAGCTGCTAAAGGACGATCCGGACGCATTCTTTGCGTCCATCCATCTGTATTCGTCTGGAAAATACTTTCCGGGAACGGGAAAGTCATGCGAGACTGGCAATCGAGTTAATGTGGCGCTGGAAAATACGGGTGCTGGCAGCGGGTCGCAGGCATTCCGATCCGCCCTTGAGTTGAAGGTACTACCAGCAATGAGGGCGTTTCGACCAGATATTATCTTCATCTCGGCAGGCTTTGATGGTCATCGCGATGACATCCTGGGCGGCGTGGCTGCTGATAACAATCCCAACGTGCCTGCTAGATACGTTGAAAAGGACTTCGCTTGGGCTACGCTGGAGACTCTCAAGCTGGCTGCAGAGGTGTGTGATGGCCGTGTAATTTCGGTTCTGGAGGGTGGTTACGATGTTCGCCGGGAGACGAACTCGTTAGCCAAGTCCGTAGCGGCGCATGTGGCGGCCATCTCTGCTTACGAAACAGCTCGGCGAAAGACGGGCGACAACTTAATAGCTGATGTAGAGATAAAAGAGGGTGCAGACGACAAAACTGCGGCCGCATTGACTCACGCTTCTCCCGTCACGATGGAACGTTCTATCAAAAAGGAGCGTGTGGGTCTGCTGGAAAAGCTATTATCGGCGGATGTAACCGATGAGAATGCGATCATCGTCGACGACGAGGAGAACGAAGAGGAGGGGGGTGGCGACGGGACCCGCGAGGTGCATGATGACGGCGACATCGAGGATGAAGAAGACTTGGAGGAGGAGGAAGAGGATGGTGACGTGGAGATGGAAGAAGCAGAATCTGACAGTGAAGAACCTCATGACCATGTAGAGATGAGCGGGCAGAGGGCACTCCCTCGGCCATGAAGTTAGAGGATTGTTGAAGTACCATTACCTCTAGTGTCCTTTTTCTGATTGGATGTAACTTGATTTTTGCTACTTTTCTATCCAATCAAGTGTGATATTTGTGTCATTCCACAGCATCTGCCCCTCACCGCCATGAGCGACCCGTTCTACCTCGCCGATATCCTCCTGGGCCGCGTGGGCGTGCTGCGCTCCACGGCTGAAAGCATCATCCTAGAACTGTCCGAGGCAAAAAAAAAGACGGAACCCAATCAGGCCTCGGATGATGCACTTCGCCTCACCATCAAGAACAAACTGGAGCGTGTACAGACCAATCTAAAGCTTCTACGCAAGCTCGTGCCTGAATTCGGTGCGTAAAGTTTATACGAATTCGTATCGATTTAATGGAGCCACATACAATATAGGGTGGTATCCACTGGATACGATTGATTGAACTCCTTTGTATGCTTGCGCGTAGACGGCAAGACGAAGCCAATTGAAAGCGTCAACCAGACGCACCGCAATCTCCTGCTTGAGTATCACTGGAAGAATCAAGTGCAGGACATGGGCTCCAAGGCACAGGCCGTGTATCTGGAGCAGCTGAGCGGCACATTCCCCCGTCTTGAGATGCTGGGCGACGTACGCTGTCCGCCCGCCCCCAGCAGTCTCTTCGTACCCAAGTCGCACAAGCGCAGCCGTGTGTTTGACCCCTATGGAGAGAAACAGCCGGCCACGCTTAACGAGATGATGGACTATATGATGGTGAAGAACCGCAAGCTCAAATTTTTTAAGCACGCTGAGACTACGCGAGGCGGTCGTCGAGTTATCAAATCGATTAAGTGTGAAATAAACAAGGAGGTAACGGTGCATCTGTCGTTCTGTCCGCCAATTCCGGAAAATGGGCCGAATGGTGAAACTGGTGTGGCTGCAAGCCCCATGACACCGTCTACACCAACATCCCCAGCCTTTGCAGGGGGACGTCTACGTAGCACCCGCAACAAGCACAAAAAATTGCAGCAGCAGCTTGTGAAGAAAAAGAAAGGTGACATGCTAACGAAGGCAAAGCTTGCCGCCGAGGAAGCCACCAAGATGGAGATGGAGGAGCTAAAGCAACGAATTACCGAGGCGCGCGAGGCAAGCAAAGAGCAGGAGCAGGCCCGAGCTGCAGGCCTACAGGTTACCAAGTACATTCAGAGGCTGTCCATCTTTCCGTACAACGAGGACTCCCCTCTTGGCGCATGGTCGGAGTCATCACACAACCTTTTTCGTCTTGTCACACTCCACGGCCGTAAAGCTTTGGACCATTTTCGTAAGCAGCACCCCGAAACGTGCTTCTACCACCTTTTCACATGGCTCGGCTTCTACGACAAAATTTACCAGACGGCATGCTCGTTTTGCAAGAAGCTGCTCACCAAAGAGAGTGAAGAGTGGGCCTATGTACCTCCGTCCTTTCGTGACTACGCGAACGGACATGCTTTTCACTCCAAATGTCTACCCATCGAGTCAACGGAACGTTAACATCTTCAGTTGGCGTCAGCAACGTCACCAGGCTGTTAGGGCGATCTTGCGCTAGTTACCAAAGCACGGAACGAAGACTTTTAACTGACGTTGTTTGTTTTTTCACGAAACTACTCGAGTCTGATCGGGAGCAAGCGACCAAAAGCTGGTGGTTTGGCCTCGTCGAATCGCTTTCCCGGCGGCACCTGCAATTTAACTTTACTTTCTGCCAAGTGGCGCGGGGTAATGGCAGTAGCTGGTAGTGACGGTTGGCTGATCGTGGTCTGGTTCTTGCTCACCAGCCCCATCGCATCGTACGCCTCGGCCACAAAAGCTGCATTACCGAAGCACATTCATTTATTCTCCGCACCTGTCGACCACAAATACTGTTAAAACTCACCTGCACTTGGGAACGAAGGTGTTGCGTCAGGGCCTGTTTTACGCATTTCATCCGGGCTAATTAACGCAGATACTGTGTGACGCAACGAGATCCGACTCATTCGACTCACATTCTTGGTGATAAAGGAGCTAGCAGCCTCCTGCATTTCCTTAGAGCGCTGCAGCACAATGTTGTGAACAAAATGCACCCCATCCACATCCACATTGACATTCTACCTCAAGTTTTAGTTGTAACACGGAGATTTCCGTGGCTTCGGACATCAGTAGACGGGCGCTATATGGACGACACTGCACCTTTTTCAGCGTCTCCTCCACGATGAACTTGCGTCCCAAACGGTCCACGTAAACCCATCCACAGTGGTCGAAGCGCGGCCGCAGCCGCACTCGAGTAATCCACGTATGCAGCGCCGCTAGAGGCTGCATGGCTGTAAGTTTGCGCTGAAAGAAAACGAGATCGCCTGTCTCCAGGGTTTCCATTATGGTATCGTCCATTGAGCCGGGTATAAAATCAAGCGCTTCTCCACCTGGAGGTGCGCGTATCTGATGGCGCATACGCATGAGCTTTGCGTTGCCGCTCCAGGCTGCCAGACAGGCCAACGGGAGCAGTGCCAGCGTTCTGGCTGCCATAGTCGACGAAGCAAATGTGAAGTAAACAATGCTTCTCGGGTCTCTTTAAAAGGATTTGCAACTGTAATGTACAACTCGTACAAGTTTTACGAGTTTGGCATGCTACACACTATAGTAACCTGCCCAACAGTCGTAGGTATTCACATTACACAGGTGGTGAGTTCCACAGCTCTTTGCAGCTTTCTCTTCCTTGATGTAGCTAGATTCATAGCGTTCAGTCATTTCGAGTTGGTGCCATTCTTGATGCAGCAGCTATCTCTTGCTTCAGCCGCTCTTTTTCATGACGGAAGAAGGCAATGTCACGCAACACGTCCTGGTCCAATGCGGGACACACACCTCCCGTTCGTGCAGTCAATGCTGCTGACGCCACACCGTTCCACGCAAGCTGCTGTGCAAGTTGAGACATCATTGTCACGACGCCTCGAAGCTCAGCCAAGAGCTTCAGGCGACGGTCATCCTTCAGTGCCTGCACACGTAGACGGATGTACTCATTGGCTACTGCGCGGTCGCACTCCAGACGAGGGAGGTCGCGGTCGTCGTATGCATCGTCGAATGTAACGACCACACTTTCACGATCGTATTGTGCTGCGTTGGAAGAATGGAGGGTCCTATTGACGCCATTTGCAGTGGCTTGAGGGTTCTGCCAATTCGACGGGTGCTCCCTACTAATAGAGCCCACTTCCTCCTCCTGTGCAGGCGGATGCTGCAGCATCGTCACCTGTTCCTCACCCTCATGCGAGTCGGCTGCGTCCGACCCGTCACTCGATGTTGATAATATGTACTTTTCCTGGAAACTACTTGCTCCCTCTGTCCGACGATGCTTTTTGAGTAACTCATTCCCCCCATTTGTCCTGCTCTTCTCCAGCAGCACCTCTATAAACGCCGTATTCGAGCACAAAATGTCGTAGCAGTGGCGGAAGTGGAACGACTCAAATTTGAGTTTCGGGCGGGCTGAGTTTGTCTCCGAGTCACCACTGGCCGTCGGCGGGCGCTGTCGTTCCTGTACGAATTGACGCACGGCCGCTGCATTAGTCTCACTCCGCCGCCCTCGAAAGAGTTTTGCGGCCTGTTTAATGGCCTTAGTGGGCTTCTTGCCAGCCTTTTGCATCTGTCAAAAAGTGCAACATTTTGCACCCGTTTAGTCGTCTACAACATGCTTTTAGCATTTCTTACTCGTCCGCCACTTTCAGACCTTATCCACAAGCGACGCAAAGAGGGTCATGTCCGGTCGGATGCCTCGCGCCCAGCGCGTGTGCAGTGAGCGAGCGCTGCGCTGCGCTGCCGTGATGTCCGGCACGACCACCTGCTCGGTCGCCAGTAGACCCTGGTACTGCTGCTGTACACGCTTCCAAAGTGCGCGGCTGTCACTCAGTACCACCTCCTCTCCACGGTCGACGAACACGCCCAACAGCGCGCGGCCAAGGCGCTTGTCGTCCGCGTGCGTCCAGCGCTCTTTGCCTCGCCGCATCTCGTTAAAAGGTTGTTCTTGAAAATAGAAAAGGTCGAACCCCCTTTCTCGTCGCGCCTATCTAAAGTAATGAGAGACAAAACGTACTCATCATCACTTAAAAAATACTTCTGTTACCTAAAGTGTTAACTGCCGTCACTACGGCCAGATGATGGTATCAATACACCAATCTAAACTATCTTTCACTGTCGACACGTGCCCGCTTCAACTCTGACCTTCCGCATCGAGCGCGTCCAGCTCTTGCTTGAGACGGCTTTTCTGCTCACGGAAAAACCGAAGATCTTGCTGCATCTCCTCCACCAGTGTCGGATCCAACCGGCTGCTTGCACTCACATTCGGCACTGCCATGGTGCTCGCAAACTGGTTGGCGAGCTGTGAGATTGTTTCCACGATGCCACGTAGCTCATTGAGGAGCTTCAGACGGTAATTGGCCTTCTGCTGTGTGTGTTGGATTTGAAGCACTGGCGTCTTGGCTGACAAGTGTCTGCCGTTCAGCGCGTCGATACCAGGGATCTTACTATTTAGCGTATTGGATGGTGCCACAATCGGTGACGGCGTCACAGCGGCAACAGCTACGCCACTAGGCACAGGAACCTTTACAACACTCGACAAGGCATATGAACTAGAAGAAGATGAACGAGACTCTGGAGCCGAAGCACAAAAAGATGAGGGTGCATCACCACCCTTACTGCGCTTCAGAAAAGGCTCGTGTTGCGGTGGCGAACTCTCGCGCCGACTCACACTGTCATCCGAAGCTTCTGACGCGTTCACAGCCTGATCAGCATCACTGGGGAGCTTTGGGCGCTTTTGAGTAGAAGAGCGCACCCCCTCTCGAGGTGTCTTTGCCGACGTGACAGCGCGCATGAAACGCTTGCTCGTTTTCAGCACCGAAATGCAGTGAACATAGCGGAACTTGGTGGGTTTTGTGCGAGGGTGAGGTGGTAAGTCCGCGTCTTCAAGAACGGCTAGCTGCTTAGCTTCACTGTAAGCGCACATCGCGTCGGCCTCTTCCTTCTGCCGAATGGCTTCGAAGTGGTTCTTAGTCTTTTCAATAAAGTCCTCTTCCTTCCAACTTTCATGCTCTTCCTTCTCCGTCTGCGTCAGTGAAGAAAAAATAGCAAAGCAAAGGTAGTGCCAAGTTAGACGTATGGTAACTCGTAGTAGCTGTAATTTCAACCTACAATGTAGCGCCTTTCAAGCCAAAACACCCACCTTCACGAGGAGTAACATGAAAAAGGCCACTTCAGGCCGAACAAACGACGACCAGTGTGTCTGAAGTGCTCCTACAGCACGAGGAGCGGCGTCCGGATCTTCCGCGGCAAGTGCTGCGTAGTGTTTGTACAAACGATTCCACATGTTCTTGACATGCTCCGTGCCCTCGCTATCCTGCGTGGCAAACACAAAGGAGCGGCACAAGCGGACATCATCCTCCTTGGACCATGCGGCCTTGCTTTTGCGGCGGTTCAGCGGCAGCGACGACATCGCTTCACGCTCGCAAGGTAGCGACGATGTCCGAGAAGAATTGGAATCCTGCGAACTTCCTTTGCAACGCCCTTACAAAAAGCAAGATCAATGCTTTAGATTTTACGCAAGGGCAGGTATAGGTAAAGATTTGAACGGATTTTTCCTACCAGACAAACAGGACAGTATCTCATGCTGTAGATATCTCAAACCATGCCTAACAACAAACAGTTTCGTTGAAGATCACGACGCTAGTTAAATGTAACCAAGGCTCTAGTTTGGAGCTGCTCAAGGTATTACAAATTTTTCATTCTACGGTGATATCGTCCACGCGAGCTTCTCGCTGGGATTTATGGGATCACCGGTACAGTTGCATATAAATGATTATTGTTTCTTGACTATCGCTTGGAAGCTTGGATGCACATGCACATGTGCTAGATGTAATACAGACTTGCCGTAAATGCACTGTATTCATCAAAATAAACGATACACACTCCGTGCCAACGTCCAGTTGTCAAAATACTTACAGAATTATTTGGAAGCAGGACATGAAGGTGAGGACGCATCACTAATGCATTTATGTACGATAGCACCAAGGTTTTATCTCGTGCGATTGCATCACCTCGAACGATTCCGACTTGCCCGACTGCGCTCGAATTTTTGCAGTAAAGCGCAACAATTCAGATTGGCTTCGTTTACCCATGTAGGATTGGCATGGCCATTCCAATATGCTTGAAAATGTCGATGTACGCGGCCATAACGTGTTTTTCACCCCACCGCACGTCCACGATCGTCTTCCAGATTGCCTTCCGAGCTAACAGGGCTTCATCAAAATGAAAACGATCCGCCTCTTCGGCTATCAGCAAATTCTTTGGGATCTGGGAACACTTTTTACTCGCACTCAGCTTGGATATATGAACCACTGGGATTAATCAATAGGGTGTATCCGCGATCTTCAGTCGTGCAGTATGTCACCACACATTTCAGCCACCCAAAACAGTCCGTGCCACATATGGGCCAACAAACGAGTATATTCCTCTTTTACGCGATTCAGATAGAGCCATATCGGTATTCCACGTTCTATTCCATGTGGCTCCTGATCAGCGTGATGCTGCTGATCTGCTCGATCTTGGTCGCAAATTTAAACGATCGCTTATCGTAACTCTTGCACGCTGGTACTGACGCTGGATGGATATCGTCACTGCTGTGGTTTCCGATCGTGTCACTTAGTGCTTTCTAATGGGAGAGTTGTCTCCAACGTCGATTGCGGATCCCAGCCATGGATGAGGTGAAACACGCACGCGATCATGCGCGTTGTTGATCGCAAATGTCAATCGTTCTGCGTATTCGTCACAGTCTTGCTGATAGCGTCCGTAACATACAGCTTCAGTGTTCTCGTCGTAGTCTGCACCATAAGTTATACCGTACTGTTAGCTTGGGGTCTATACGTCATATTCATCCGTTGCTTCATCTTGTGCGCGTACGTCAGCCACGGCGAGTATATCCCGTTCCGGGATGCGCACAAGCGGCCGCGAACCGTGAAATCATTGCGGCTCTCGAGACGGCACACAAGGTTGTCAGGGACGCACATTCAATATCGACTACGGACATTGAACCGGCCCTTAGGCTGGCCGATTGGTGGGATGGATGGAAGATACGTTTGCGCAAAATCCTTTTGGCAACTACCAAGAAAGCCCGCCAAGGTTTGACGAGAAGCTATAGACAGCGGCTAAGACGCCTATATGTCCGACTCGATGCGGCTCTTTTACAGGCACGCACTTCAGGTGACTCCCTGGTGAGGGTTCACGATGAATGCAACCAGACCATCCCTGACGATACCCCGGGGAAACTTTGTCAATATGTTGCAGAGTGTTGTCGGTTATGGCAAAGAACCAAGAAAGAGCGACTACTCACTCATCATACGTACTCTCCGGGCGAGACATCCCGAAGATTTTTCGCCCGGATGTTGACTAAATTTCAAGGCAACACAATTATTTCCCTGGGTGGCAAAGCTTCCTACGGGTCGAATCTGTCTCAGGAATTGGCTGATGAAATGGTAGACGGCTGGGAGCACATTATGGTTCGTTCTTTCGATTACCCCGGTGCTACCGCCGACTTTCTTGACAAGGCCTCCAGAACGGACCTGGTTGACGACTCCACCGTCACGGCGGCCATATCACCAGATGATGTGAGTGCGGCTTTGAAGAGGCTCAAACGCGGAAAAGCAGCAGGTCCGGATGAAATCACCAACACTTTTTACCTCGATTACGCAGATGCGCTCGCGCCTATCCTCGCAGCATTGTACACCAGATGGCTTGGGTGCAGCGTGTTACCGGCGTCATGTGGAGAGGCGAACATCCAGTGCCTGAATAAAACTGCGGCTTCCGCCTTGTCGCTTGATCATCTTCCGATTGCGCTTCTCAACAGCGACAACAAGTTATTTACCAAGATTTTTTCGTTTCAGGTTCGGCCGATACTGTCGCACATTGTTCTACCAGCTCAAGTTGGATTTGTCCCGAAACGGGTCGATTCATACGGCGCTTGACATTTTTACGGCGGTACGCAAAGCAGCGAATGTGGACAGCGATCTCCATGGTGCCCTTGTTCTGCTTCTTGATTTCGCCAAGGCATACGACACGTTGCAACGTCCGTATTTACTCTCGGTGCTGAAGTGGCTTGGCTTCTCGCCCCAGTTTGTCTCAGTCGTGGCAACACTACACCGCGACATGACATGCCGATTTATTGTGAATGGGTGCCTCTCAAGTCGACGTGAAGTTCACTGTGGAATCTGACAGGGGTGCCCCCTTGCGCCACTACTCTTTATACTCACCCTCGATAGTGTCTATCGGGTGATTCAAAGAGGGCCGACATTCGTGGGGTACCTCTCTCATCTGGGGGAAGAGCCACTGAGTGCAAAGTTTCGGCCTACGCCGACGATACGGTGGCATACCTCCGCGATAGGCCAGCGGTGACGCCTGTTCTAACCATCCTCGACGCTCGTGTTTCAGGCCTGCAGACGAATCGAGCGAAGTCTATGGTCATTGAGCTTGACCCTCGCGGATCAGCACTGCCTCTGGACACCCGCGGCCTCACTCTTCAAGCTTCCAGCGAGTCCTGCAGGTACTTTGGTGTTCTGGTTGGGCAAGATGAGCGGTGACCAAAAGCTGGACGAAATGTATTCGATCCTTATGAAGCCGGCTTGTCCTCGCCAGAGAGAAGACTCACACGGTCGAGCAGCGGGCCCGACTCGCCAGCTCCACAGCAGTGCCCAAAATTACCTTCTTAGCACGTCATTGCTGGCCTCCCCCGCCATTGTATTCCGATTGCAAGGCTTGATTATGGACTTTGCATGGGGATCCCGTGATGGCAAGAGGTCTCGACCTTGGGTGCCCTCCGAGATGGCTTCACTACCGATACAGCAAGGTGGACTCGCGGTGCCGTGTATTCGAACGGAACTGATGACTATGGCGGCGACAGCTGTTGGCCAATGAGCAGCTACGGTTTCCTCGAGAGATTTACTGATCGGCGACTTCCTATGGGGTTCTCCCGAGTCGGGTCCGGCTTATATCACGCCATGTTGGATTGAAGACAAGCACCCTCGATTTCGGGCGTCTATACGGTTGACCGGTTCTGAAATTGATGGTCTCTCAGCTGCTCGACATGCCCGCCAAGGTGAGGTCAAAGAAGTCTATCGAAGAGTCATATCTTTTACGTCCCGCGGTCGACTATGATGACGACGGCAGTGTCATAATTGATGTTCGCCGGGTACTTGATGACAAGACTCGGGCAGGGGTGAGGGTCGACTCTGCGGCATCAGGTCGTTTTGATACCAGATGGATTGTATACGCTACGCTGAAGCGTGGCTTAGGGATCGCAGAAAAAAGGCAGAGCAGATTTTGCGAGGGGACAGAATTACCTTGGCGACACAATGTCTTGGCTGACGGTTCAGAGTGGTGTCATCCGGTTCTCGCCCAAGCGCGATATGGTTACCCAATCGATGGCGAAGCGACGGCACTTTGGGTCCTTTTTCCTCGCCACCATTTACAACTTCCTGTCACTCGTATACCGTGCAACTGAGCCGGGGGCATTGATTGCGTACTCTGCAAAAGTACATCGTCATCATGACTGGTTACTAAACGAAGACGGTACATCGCTGTCTCACTTCGATGCGGGAATGGATTGCGGGGTGACACCGGTCACATCGATGTCGGCTTGCGATACCGCTGCTGCCGTGGCCAGTGGGACTCCGGCCCACTTTGGCACGCATCCGGCGCTCATGCGCGTCGTGCACTTTTGGGCTGGACATCGAAGATGGAGGCCGCAGCGAAGAAAACTCAAGTAGATTATCTCCAGACGGCGCCACGATGAAGGGAAACAAATTCTCGCTGAGCGTGCGGCGATGACTAACTTCCAAGTGATTTCTGAAGGTACAACTCTGATCGAATGGAGAGACATCCGACGGATACGGGCGTCATTTACGATCAACGCACAGACGCTATATCGCTTGAAGAGTAACAGCTTCCCGCTCTGAAATTGGTAGAAACAAGATCGGTCGTGTCCCGCCCCAGAGTGTTCGACTACCCTTCCCGCGATGGCAGTCATGTATTCTGGAGTTGTCCTAGCGCCCGCAGACATTAGAAGCGTCTACTTGTCCGGTGGCGAAGTCTCGGCGATTCGAAGGAAGCGGACGTTAACGTCTGGATATTTGGCATGGACCTTCCGGGTATTCCAAGTGCTGCATGGGATGCCATCAACACGCTATCGACCCAAGCTTAGCTTCGTCGAGAGCAAAGGATGCGGTCTTCCCAGTAGCTCGTGAGCTATGGCAATATGCAGTTTCTACGACGCTACATGCAATCTGGATAGAGCGTCTCCGCCGCATGGAAGACGCGTCTTTGCCACAGGAGGTACACGCCGCCAGGACCAGAACCCAATTTCGACGATCGGTTACACGGTTTCGTGGATCAACATACCAGCCTGTCATGGGGGGAGAATGGGCACCTCTTCGCGCAAGTGCGGTGGCTTTTGCTGATACTCTCCTCTGCTGCGATGAACCACCCCCATTGCGAAAGTTACCGGCCAACAGCTGCTCAGGCGTTTTGTACCTCCTTTTCTTCGACGGGGGATCAAGAGCGAATCCAGGACCGTGGAGGTGGATCCGTCCTTGTCCAAAACCACCTTCCGACGCGTGCTGCATGCGTCATGTCGGTAGCGAGCATGGCTTACGGTTCTGCCGAAGCCATGCTGAATATTGGGGGCTTGTGAACGGGCTCCGAAAAGTAAAAGCCAGCGGCTACTCACCCCTGCATGTCATTGGAGATAGTGCGCTTGTGCTCTCCCAACTTCGAACCCATCACCCTCCTCGCAAGCCCCACCTGGCGCTGCTATTTCGAGAGGCACGGGCCTTAGTCGACAGCATCGACGTAGCCAGTTGGGGACATCATTATCGCAACTACAACAAAATGGCGGATCGACTGGAAAATATCGCTATGGATAGAGGTGCTTCCATTTAAGTACAGGCTTCTTATGCGCGCGGTGTTGTCATCGAGGCTGCGGCCTTTCTCGACAATGATGTCAACCACTGGCTAGAGGCTTCTCAAGCCGAAGCCTCTATCTAGCCTACATGGCCCCGCGATGACCGCGAGGGACCTGATAATCTCGGGACAAGACTGTGCGCAACGCCGCTCGGCTGTCCGAGGACTAGTTTTACCTAGTATATAACGTAGAAGCCGCCACGGTACCTATGTTGCCTGTCGACAGGATATAGCGGGGCGTACGCGTACCTAAATATACCTCACCTTCTCACTCACTATTCACCCGTTGCTTTTGTCCTATGATCCGATTAAATGATCGAAAAATCAGATCAGGAAACCAGGGTGTGACGGGCTATATGCCCAAGTTACACGTGCCCGTTAGTACGTGATACTTAACGGGGAGGTCACAAATACGTGTGTACTTAGATGTGAGGTACACCATGTGACCCACCCTTGTGTATGTGATACACACAAGGTGTATTCAAGGACGACCATCGAATGACGTCACGGACGGATGTCATTCGCGAGCTTAAATATACTTAAGCTCGCCATGTAGGGACGCGCATCCAATCATTTAAGCTCTCTAATGCGCACGAAAAGACGGGAAACCGCTGCTGTGGCGCTACTAGTATTCGTTTGTTATGTGAGGTCGCCTAGGCGCCCACCAATTACCTCGCAGCACTCGAGAGAAGACTCTATAACCGCTTCCTCGTTATTGCCCGAAGGAGTGTTCGTGTAGTGCGTAGCAGCTTAAAAAGCGCCCGCTTATAGAATACCAACAAGTGTGGAGAACTGCTCAAAGCTGTGTCCCTCGGTGAATGTGTGTTACGCTGCGATTTTCACCTCAGTGTCGCGATACCCTTCAATGAGAGCCACTAGATTCTGAACTTTCTGCTCGAGCGTCCGGTTCTTCGTTCTGGCGAGGCGTCAAATTTGTCCACACTCAACTAGCCAATCGCACGCACTGCCGCCGCAAAACTTCTTCATCTTAAGAGTAGCCGTTTTAGCCGGAGCGTAGTATGTTGCCGGCGTGCTTACCAACGTGTATGTCAGGTATGTGTCTTCGTTGTTGCGTCTTATCCTCGGTGAGTCGGATTCTCTTCCGAAGTCTAGATTTCTTGTTCGTGTTCAATCTGACCAGAATGACACGCCTGCGGTTTGAGGCGTGGTGTTTGCTGCATGATTCGTGCTGAATTCATACAATTCATTCTCATTTTTACCTTTTTCGGCAGGAATTCTTCTAGGAGGAGGCATCTACGACTGTGCTGTGAGAGCTCTTCGTCTGTACCGCTTGCGTACCTCTTACGTCGCCAGCATGTCGGTCGGTAATACTTCGGATGACGGGAGCTCTACATGTCTGGTGATGGTCATAGGCTGGTGATGCCACGGTTGATAAACGCTTGTTTATACCAATTCTACCAGGTAGGACCTTTGATCGTAAATGGCAATATTCAGGCGGACGTCGTTCGTTGGCAGACATGATATTGCTAATGAGGCTAAACAGGTATAGTTTCAGTACTACAGTGAAGCAGATAGATATAATGTCCTCCTATATTCGATGCAGTTGGCCAAGATCTACGAGTCAAGCTGACGTGGCGCGCAAGTTGCTGTCAAGTCTAAGGCTGCGAATCATAAGCCTGAGGTAGCAAGTTGCGCAGGGCAAGCCACTGCTCTTCGATACGCCTAGATGTTGCCGTGAAGGACGCGATCCGATGTGGCTGCTGACGATAGCTTTAACCTACTGTATGCGAAATGGTTTGCGATTGTGTCTCCATTCCGAAAAAGCTGCCAATTAATCCGTTTCAGTCCCGAAATGGATTGATCTTTTCCCCAGTTCAAGGCCCGCTTAAATTGTCATCGCAGACTATCCATAATCCTTTCCAGGCGGAAGCCTTGTCGAATGGTTTCGGCCATTGTAAGCTCCTTCTCATTTGTTTTTATGAACTCTTATGCGTAAGAAAAAGAGTTCATACATACAGCCTTGGCCTCGATCTTCTGTCGCATTCGACGTGTCTTCTGCGTTTCCTTTTTCGTTATTCGCCGGATACTTGAGCCGCACTCGAGGGCGGCTTTATCACATGTCCTCGCGTTGACTTTGCGTTCGACCGCCCGACGTATTAACTCCGTTAAGAGCTCGTCGTGGACTCGCGCTGGCGTCTGCATTTAGATGGGATAGTGAACTGGCTGGGTTTTCTCTGGTGCCTGTGCAGTCCACCAATCGCACCATGCAAGGTAATATGTTGCTAATCAGAATGAAACACAGGCAGGTGGACTTGAACCTGCTGGACGACGCTGTCCATAGCTTACAAACAGAGAAACCATCAATCTTGCTGGCTGGCCGTGCATTCCCAAATGTGTAGTAATCCACCGACTTTGGCACTTCGTCCTCCATTGCCGATACCGCCAGAGTCTGAGCGTCTTCGAGTCCTAAGGCTCAAACTGAAGACTTCAACTTCGGCTTTTGAGCCTTCCCGACCGCAACCCTCCTAATCTGTCAAGATGGGGACTCTCCCATCTTGGTGGTGCTTACGTGGGTAGAGAGTAATATGGCCACCCCACCCCGGTCTTATTGGTACTGACGCCCCAATAGGAAATTCCGTCCGGCGTTCCGTATGCTGCGCACCCCAGTTAGTTATCCACGAGCCTGCTGCCTCTCGGACCGCGCTCTCCGAATCGCTGTGTGTCTTTTGTAAGCCCCATGCAATAGTATTGGCTCGTTTACGTTGCACCCTTCAACCGCTCATCCATTTGTATTGGTCTACCCTTTAAAAACCCTGACATTTGTAATGGTATAATCCTGTCTCCCGTCCGTCCACTTGCATGGTGAGGAAGGGGTAGCGGAAGAAAAGAAATCCTTGACATTAAGGTGTTCGTATAAGTGTCACATCCAAGCTCCGCAGCAGTAGGCGATACGATAGGCCACCGACTCGGTGCCTTTAGTATTGAAGAGCCCATTGGACGGACTCGTGTGCTAGAGATGTCGCAAAAAACGCGAAAAGAACGCGCACTTTAAGAGACGTCCTGAAAGAATTGTCGATATTCGACGTGCAACCGGAATGCATTTCAATGGCGTCGGATCCTGTCGGGTACCGCTTCATCCGCCTCTGTCAGTTTTCTTGTCAAGGCTTTGATGTCGACATTATGTTGGATAGCGCAAATGATATGCCATGCAAAACGGCTTTTTGTTGGCTACGTCACAGGGCGTGGGAGCTGGGAGCTCGTCACTACCAACCCGTTCACGTAATTTGTCCCAGTCATCCTTCCTGTCTATCAGCAGCGCTAAAGTGCACTGCCTGATAGGCGAGTGGTTCATGCTTTTCGCTCATCGAGCCATACTTTCGTTGGGTGGTCAATTGTCCGATTGCGGTACTCCATGAGCCCTGATATATGCAGTCCTGTCTCATGCAGCACTAATATCTCGTCACTTAGGGCATAAAGAAAAGGGTGCTGGAAGAGAATTTTTTGAAGTAGCTACAACTGACCGGTGGCGTAGCGTCTCGAGGCATCACTGGTCACAAGTAGGACATGGATACCAAATCAACAACTTTGCAATTTAGCGATTTTCACAAAATGCAGCCACTGACTGATTGTGCAATGCTTACAAGCTTAATAGCACAGCGTTTCTATGAGCGATTTGCCCTCGTTGTTTTGCCAGATGTATCCGGCAACAAAGCCAAGACATTAAGCACACGTGAGATTCCCAACAAGACACAAATACAACGTACGTCAGACCATTCAGTGCGCTCGAAATGTACAGTGATCGACATCGACACCCGCATCAATCAATAGAAGTCATTGTTGTATAGGTGTAATCAGGAAAGAAATTGGCAATAATGACGTACATCAACAGCCCGAGACTCTACGCACAGAGCCGACTACGTAACAGAATTGATAAAGCCAATTTGCCAAATGTGAGCGATACTTTAATTTATGCCATTTGAAGAACTTGAACTCTCTTGTTTAGTGCAAATGCAAAAGTGAATATATCTAAAGGTCCTTAGTTCGCCTGTGCTACTTCGAAGCCTATTGTTCTAGTCTTGTTGAAGTTTCTACCATGACGTCATCGAATGTCGTCATTAACCGCTGTCGGTTATCAACACGTAATCTTGGTTACAGCTTCAACACTTGCAGCAGCTGAAGGAGGCGTCTGTTCAACATGTTCAACACTCGACTCGTTAGCTGCTGCACCTTGGATTCCAAGTCGATTCCGAAGAACTTCAAACTGCACAGCTGCGATGGCCTTAGTCATCATATCTGCCAGCATGTCTTGTGTCGGGCAGTACTCCAGAACGATCTCGCCAGTCTCGACCTTCTCACGCACAAAATGGTACCGGATGTCGATGTGTTTTGTTCGCTTATGGAACTCCGGGTTCTTGGCTAGAGTGATAGATCCTTGATTGTCTTCAAACATCTTGATCGCTTTGTCACTTGCCATCTCACCAAATTCCCATAGGAACACCTTGAGCCACACTGCTTCTTGGGTGGCTTCTGAAAGCGCCATGTACTCTGCTTCGGTCTGTGGAGAAGTGGCTCAAGAGAAATGGGACTTAATACTGATCGTGGACTAATTGACCAATCAGAAGCCGAGTCGTTAGGTCTGATCAGTACCTGTCGCACCCTGGACCCTTCAAACGTGATATGTGGGTCAAAGTGATATTATTTCTCGATCGTCGATCAGTATGAGATCGCGATCGACGACCCATATGGTGGTTAGGGTTATCTCGGCAAACAGATACTGGACACGTGGCATATACTATCGTATAGAAAGGCATAGTCATAGGTTTTAGCTTTTATTGGTTAACATTAAACAGAGCTCGATTATACTTCTAACACACGCGTCGACTTCTCTCTTCCGAGCAGGATCGTTGGCCTCTCGACGTCAAGAACTTCGACAGCGTCTACAGAAGGAGCAACACCCCTGGATTGTTTGGCCAGGGTTCAAGCGACTCTTAATCTCCTCCCAAACTGCGACTGGACGCAGCAAACAAGTAAAGGCAAGGCCCCGGCACCAAGAGATCAAGTGGCCAGAAGACAAGCCGGTGGACAAGGAAGCGATCTAAAGGGTAGATCGCGGCGACTCAACAAGAGCGCCCAAGTAGCCTGCGATTTCGTGAGGAATTTCCACGCGATCGTTCCTATCCCCAAACCCAATCAAGACTCGACATCCTCCAAGTCACCGAGAAGAGTGCAACCCGCCCTGCCGACGGGTACACAAGGGGAGGAAGGCAAAAATACTACACACGGAATCGGGGTACCCTCTCCGTAGTCGGTCGTCTGGGCGCCGTTGGTTAGTGGTGATCACATCGTCAAATTTGTGATTGCACTACGCCACAATGGTGCGAGTGCTCGGATCTTCTGATGACTCTGGATTTCACCGTGAGTCCACTGGAGAAGATGTCAATATCAAGATAGAACCGGGGATTGAAGCGTCAGCGGAAGAGGGATCGCTGCAGACGCGCGAAAAACAAGAAGGATCCCCAGATCGTCAGCGTTTTGGGAGGGATGCAGACGAGAAGAAAACTAAAGAGGAAGATCACGATGGTGATCTGGAAGAAAAACCTCTAACCCCTCCCCAGGTCTCTTCTGGGACCCCCGCGGATCACGCTGCAAAACGTGACCCGCTAAACCCTAAAACCGAAGGATTTTTATCCGGAAACACCCCTATAACGAAAGCCAAGAAGAAGAAAACGAAGGTGCCACGTATAAAGTTGAAGGCACCTGACTCAGATGTGGATGACTAAGACACGGAGGTGACAGATCACGACTCAAAGATCGCGGTAATGAAAACAGATAAAAAACCTGGAAATTAGCAATTCGATCAGCTCACGTGGCAATTTTATTGGAAAGAGCTAAAGTGGCTTGTTACGGAAGATCCAGTGCTGAAAATATTGCGGCCAAAGTTAATCGGATCGCTACGTGGACCTATATCCGCGCTCACAAGGACTTCGAATAAGTTAGATCCGATCCGTATGGTCACTCAGTTATTGCAAGAGGCTGGTTTCACCCCTGGAGCATTTGATGCACATGAATTGCTCGACTGTGGACTCGATCAGGTGGTCACTGCAGGTCGATCGTTCGCTGAGAAGATGATTCCGCTCACCAGCGCTTCTCATACTTCGGATTAGGCGATTGCTGACCCTTCGGAAGAATATCACACCGGATCGTCGCGATACGCCTCGGCAGAATCGGCAGTGGATTCGGATGAGTCGATAAGCATCGAGCGAATGTCGTTGGGACCGAGTGGTGCCGCCCTATTGCGCAGTGGAATGCAGCTAATCAAGGTGGAAACGCGATCGGTGGATGTTTCCCCGTCAATTAACGCGAACCAGATAGGCTCAGGACAATTGCAATCATTTTTCGAAGCGGCCATGGAAAAATTCGTTAAAGATCAGCAAGCCCAGGATCGAGCGATCAACCAAGCCAGCCGATCAGCGATGTCTCAGAGCCCGTCAGAACCGCTCGACCCTGATATCGAAATGGAATCAGTTGGATCACGCCACAGTCGTTCCAAGGAGTATGATCCGGACGACTTAGGCTTAGACGAACCGAGACGACCGGTGGTAGCAACTGCTGAGACGACTGGAGTTGGTGGATTTAATACTCAACGGATCCGTGTGTCAGCGATCGCAGAATTAAAAGAGTTTGCAGGACGCGACAAGGATGAAGATCGAGCGAGAGGCTGGATCAGCAAAGTGAAGTCTGCGTTCCTCTGCGATCAAGCGCCAGATAGCGAAAAATGTTTGGTATTCGGAGATCTGCTCACAGGACCAGCGCGAAACTGGTACGCTCAGCTAAGCCGATCAGTACGAAGTTCATGGAAACCATTACTGGAAAGTTTTATGGTGCAATATGGTGGACATGGCGTGTCAGTGGCCAGACAGTATTATCACGCGTGCAAACGGTCGGATGAAAGTCCTTTGGAATATCTGTATCGGCTGAATGTAGCTGGAATGCGAGCGAAAATTCCAATTAAAGATGGATCGCTAGATGCCCGTCGTGAACACGTGAAACATTTCATTGATACTTTGGACGATCGCGATCTGGCGAAACAGCTGACGTTATTACGTTTGAAAGACGCAGGTGCCATGGAAGAAAGACTTCGTGCATATCAACGCATGGAAACCCGGCAGGGTAAGGCGTCGATGGGATCGCACAAATTTCGACAACGATCACCTGCAGCCTCGGCTCCAGTATCATCGAAACCACCCCGAACTGTGAGAGCGATCCACATTGAAAGTGGTAGCAGCGAATCGGAATCAGATCTCAGCGAGTTGGAACCGGACACAGATCTTCGCCATATTATATGGCTACAACATCGAATCGCATGAAGAGTCTAAGCGATGTTCCGATCCGACAAGGTGTCTCTACTCCAACGAACAGTCATGATCGTTACGCGAATGGTCACGATCGCGGTATGTCGTCGAAACGATGTACCCACTGTGGATCAACCAAACACAATGACAGAGGATGTTGGAAACGACTTACCTGCCAAAAATGTGGTCGAAAAGGGCATCCCTCGGACAAGTATTTTTCCGTATGTATCGCCTGTGGAGAGATACACGAGGGGGGGAAGTGCCCGATGGAAGAGTTTTACAACATAATTCGCCAGTGGTATGTACCCACCGAGCACGCTGGAATACTTCCACCGAAAGCAGAGGAGATGTTAAACTAGGACACTGGCCAGGTTGGAATCTGGTACGAGCCGAGCGTTCTAGGCTCTGCATTTATGCATATGTTGAAGGGGGACGGACAGACCAAGACGTTAACTTACGAATTGATGCAGCTGTCAAATACATATGGTTTGAATTTAAAAAACCACTGTTCAATGTCAAGTGTAAAAAAGTTGATGAATATTCACGATCACCTGCTAAGATGGAGCTCAATCTAGCGCCAGGTGAATCACGTGGATATTGGAAATATTACACACCTGGAAAATGGTTTAAACAGGCCAAAGCAGTGGGCAAAATCAACAATGAGAAAGCCACTTTGCTGTTTGACTCTGGTGCTGAAGTCTCTATCATCGACACAACCTTTGCTCGTAAGGTGGGATGTGTCATAGATGAGAGCCAAAAGCAAGAATGTGTGGGAATCGGCGAGAACATGTACATGACGGAAGGTCGAACCAAGATCAAAATCATATTAGCTGGATCACTAGTTTATTATTTTGACGCTTGGGTCGGTGATCAGTCTGGTCAGGAGGCGATCTTAGGCATGGATTTTATGGTTCCAGCTGGGATACGACTAGATCTGGCGGATGGAACACTCTGTTTGCCTGATGAGATCCGAATCCACCTGGCAGGACGGCGGCCTCCATACCGATCAACTATGCAGGTAATTACTGCCAACGATCAACATGTGGTAATTCCAGTGGGCGATTCGACAGAAGTGAAAATCGGCGCCGGTTCCCCTAATGCTACACTTTGGGTAAGACGAGACCCTAAATGGGTTCCAACTGTAACTACGGGACCTGGCAAGATGAAATATTTGCAGCTGACAAATCTCGGTGATCAAGATGTAATCCTCAGACAAGAAGCTGCGCTAGGTATGTGAATGGCTGGCGATATGATATCTCGGGCCCCCCTGAAGAAGTGGACGAGATTTTGATTGCGATTGCTCCGCGAAAGCAGCCAAGACAAACAATAAGCATGTCACCACCCACGGTTGAATTGGGCGAAAAGCTCCTAGTAGTGAGTTTCGATGGGTCGGCCAGAGTGTAGAAAAAGTGTGGAGCATACTGTGCGATCATATGGAAATTGTCAGAATGGACGATCGTAGCTGCCGCTTCTGAATTTGCTGCCGATCTGACCGTGAACGAAGCAGAATATCGAGGGCTACTCCTCAGCTTCGATTTGCTTGCTGATCAGACCAAGGGACGCATAATTATTTGCGGAGACTCCAATTTAGTGATTAGGCAAATGCGTGGTGAGATCGACTGTAGAGCACCAGGTCTGCAATTACTGCGTCATAAAGCTATGGAAAGACTTCGATCGTGGCCCGCCCATGAATTCCTACACATGAAGCGAGACTGAAATCAGAGTGCTGACCGATTAGCAGGTGAAGCTTTACATGAGGAGAAAGGCGTAATTGTTGTTTCTGATCAAGATCGCCAGGACCTGATCACACTTAATCGATTGAATGAGTTGCTGATATCAAGTCAAGTCGATCAAATAGTCAAAGTGGCTGCGATCACACGATCAACTACGAAAAAACGTTGTCAGCCTGGAGTTCTACAAGAAGATATCGTGTAACAATTACGGATCGAGCGTATCAAACGAGCGCAAGATGAAGAACGCTGAATTGCTAATCTGAAGACGTACTTGATTGGGGACGTCACCAGATTAACGGCGGACGAAGCGAAGTCGAATGCCTTGATCGCGCAAAGTTACGATGTGGATGAAAGTGGATTGTTATTTTTCTGCTCCAGCTCGGCTGTGACATCGGGTGATCGAATGGAGGTAGCACGTTTGGTGGTGCCAGAACTGTTACAACAAGATTTTCTACATCACTACCATACTAGTCTGGAAGGTAGTCACCAAGGGATAGGTAGAACCTATCAACGGATATAATTGAATTTCCATTGGCGAGGAATATACCGAAGTGTGCAGCGCTATGTAGGCGAATGCGTGGATTGTGAAATGGGCAAAGGACGTCCATATGATCGTGGCAGATCGCTAGGCAATTTGCAGGCAACTTACCCATTTCAAATTCTGGCTATGGATCATATTCCGTCGTTGCCGCGATCGTTCAAAAGGAACACAGAATTACTGTTATGGGTCGATCTGTTTTCTGGTTATGTGATCGTAAAAGCAAGCTCATCTCGAACTGCACAGACAATCGCTGAGAATTACGAGGAGTGTGTATTTCGACGATTTGATGCAAGCGAGGCGATTCGCCACGATCGAGAACCAGGATGCATGTCTGATTTCTTTCGAGCTTTTAATCGAATCGCAGGACAGAAACAGCGGGCCACCATGGCATAAAGACCGCAGGCAAATGGCACTGCCGAACGTATGGTTCAGACTTTGACACGAGCGATCAAGATGTATGTTACCGATGAAAACCAACAAGATTGGGACCAATATGCAGAACGATTGACTTTCGCTATCAACACTGCACAAGATCGTGTTCGTGGAGACACACCGTTTTATTTGATTCACGGTTGGGATCCACGATCAACTTTGGAGGCCACCCTACCATTAGGAAGCACCAAACCACGTGATCGAGATGCAAGACGATGGCGATATGGCATACAACGCCATTATCAGCGTGCTAGGGCAGTTGTGAACAATCGGCTGAAGATTGCAATCCAAGATCGAGCTGATCGCCATAATGCAGATCACGATCTTCTTGAGATAGATCGCGGATCGCAGGTATGGCTTTATTTGGATTGGGTTAAGGATGGCTATGCTCGAAAGTTAGCCCATATGCGGCACGGACCGTTTCGTATAGCCGAAAAATGCGGCGATCATGCTGTACGATTGGAGATCGCAGGTACACCATACAGGTTATTTCCGGTGGTTCATGTTTCCAAGCTGAAGCAGGTTAAAGAATTCCCGGAACGTCCCGCAATGATATTGAGCGTGGATGAAACAGATCGAGTCGATTTCGATGAAGCATTATTGGCAGAAGACAGTTGGGAAGGTAATCTAGACGAGAATGAATTCGAGGTGGAAAGAATTGTTGGTGTACGATCGGGTCGAAAAACACGTTACGGTCGAGTACACCGCTAATTTTTAGTACACTGGAAGGATTATAGTGATCTGTCATGGGGACAAATTACGTGAACGGGTTGGTAGTGACGAGCTCCCAGCTCCCACGCCCTGTGACGTAGCCAACAAAAAGCCGTTTTGCATGGCATATCATTTGCGCTATCCAACATAATGTCGACATCAAAGCCTTGACAAGAAAACTGACAGAGGCGGATGAAGCGGTACCCGACAGGATCCGACGCCATTGAAATGCATTCCGGTTGCACGTCGAATATCGACAATTCTTTCAGGACGTCTCTTAAAGTGCGCGTTCTTTTCGCGTTTTTTGCGACATCTCTAGCACACGAGTCCGTCCAATGGGCTCTTCAATACTAAAGGCACCGAGTCGGTGGCCTATCGTATCGCCTACTGCTGCGGAGCTTGGATGTGACACTTATACGAACACCTTAATGTCAAGGATTTCTTTTCTTCCGCTACCCCTTCCTCACCATGCAAGTGGACGGACGGGAGACAGGATTATACCATTACAAATGTCAGGGTTTTTAAAGGGTAGACCAATACAAATGGATGAGCGGTTGAAGGGTGCAACGTAAACGAGCCAATACTATTGCATGGGGCTTACAAAAGACACACAGCGATTCGGAGAGCGCGGTCCGAGAGGCAGCAGGCTCGTGGATAACTAACTGGGGTGCGCAGCATACGGAACGCCGGACGGAATTTCCTATTGGGGCGTCAGTACCAATAAGACCGGGGTGGGGTGGCCATATTACTCTCTACCCACGTAAGCACCACCAAGATGGGAGAGTCCCCATCTTGACAGATTAGGAGGGTTGCGGTCGGGAAGGCTCAAAAGCCGAAGTTGAAGTCTTCAGTTTGAGCCTTAGGACTCGAAGACGCTCAGACTCTGGCGGTATCGGCAATGGAGGACGAAGTGCCAAAGTCGGTGGATTACTACACATTTGGGAATGCACGGCCAGCCAGCAAGATTGATGGTTTCTCTGTTTGTAAGCTATGGACAGCGTCGTCCAGCAGGTTCAAGTCCACCTGCCTGTGTTTCATTCTGATTAGCAACATATTACCTTGCATGGTGCGATTGGTGGACTGCACAGGCACCAGAGAAAACCCAGCCAGTTCACTATCCCATCTAAATGCAGACGCCAGCGCGAGTCCACGACGAGCTCTTAACGGAGTTAATACGTCGGGCGGTCGAACGCAAAGTCAACGCGAGGACATGTGATAAAGCCGCCCTCGAGTGCGGCTCAAGTATCCGGCGAATAACGAAAAAGGAAACGCAGAAGACACGTCGAATGCGACAGAAGATCGAGGCCAAGGCTGTATGTATGAACTCTTTTTCTTACGCATAAGAGTTCATAAAAACAAATGAGAAGGAGCTTACAATGGCCGAAACCATTCGACAAGGCTTCCGCCTGGAAAGGATTATGGATAGTCTGCGATGACAATTTAAGCGGGCCTTGAACTGGGGAAAAGATCAATCCATTTCGGGACTGAAACGGATTAATTGGCAGCTTTTTCGGAATGGAGACACAATCGCAAACCATTTCGCATACAGTAGGTTAAAGCTATCGTCAGCAGCCACATCGGATCGCGTCCTTCACGGCAACATCTAGGCGTATCGAAGAGCAGTGGCTTGCCCTGCGCAACTTGCTACCTCAGGCTTATGATTCGCAGCCTTAGACTTGACAGCAACTTGCGCGCCACGTCAGCTTGACTCGTAGATCTTGGCCAACTGCATCGAATATAGGAGGACATTATATCTATCTGCTTCACTGTAGTACTGAAACTATACCTGTTTAGCCTCATTAGCAATATCATGTCTGCCAACGAACGACGTCCGCCTGAATATTGCCATTTACGATCAAAGGTCCTACCTGGTAGAATTGGTATAAACAAGCGTTTATCAACCGTGGCATCACCAGCCTATGACCATCACCAGACATGTAGAGCTCCCGTCATCCGAAGTATTACCGACCGACATGCTGGCGACGTAAGAGGTACGCAAGCGGTACAGACGAAGAGCTCTCACAGCACAGTCGTAGATGCCTCCTCCTAGAAGAATTCCTGCCGAAAAAGGTAAAAATGAGAATGAATTGTATGAATTCAGCACGAATCATGCAGCAAACACCACGCCTCAAACCGCAGGCGTGTCATTCTGGTCAGATTGAACACGAACAAGAAATCTAGACTTCGGAAGAGAATCCGACTCACCGAGGATAAGACGCAACAACGAAGACACATACCTGACATACACGTTGGTAAGCACGCCGGCAACATACTACGCTCCGGCTAAAACGGCTACTCTTAAGATGAAGAAGTTTTGCGGCGGCAGTGCGTGCGATTGGCTAGTTGAGTGTGGACAAATTTGACGCCTCGCCAGAACGAAGAACCGGACGCTCGAGCAGAAAGTTCAGAATCTAGTGGCTCTCATTGAAGGGTATCGCGACACTGAGGTGAAAATCGCAGCGTAACACACATTCACCGAGGGACACAGCTTTGAGCAGTTCTCCACACTTGTTGGTATTCTATAAGCGGGCGCTTTTTAAGCTGCTACGCACTACACGAACACTCCTTCGGGCAATAACGAGGAAGCGGTTATAGAGTCTTCTCTCGAGTGCTGCGAGGTAATTGGTGGGCGCCTAGGCGACCTCACATAACAAACGAATACTAGTAGCGCCACAGCAGCGGTTTCCCGTCTTTTCGTGCGCATTAGAGAGCTTAAATGATTGGATGCGCGTCCCTACATGGCGAGCTTAAGTATATTTAAGCTCGCGAATGACATCCGTCCGTGACGTCATTCGATGGTCGTCCTTGAATACACCTTGTGTGTATCACATACACAAGGGTGGGTCACATGGTGTACCTCACATCTAAGTACACACGTATTTGTGACCTCCCCGTTAAGTATCACGTACTAACGGGCACGTGTAACTTGGGCATATAGCCCGTCACACCCTGGTTTCCTGATCTGATTTTTCGATCATTTAATCGGATCATAGGACAAAAGCAACGGGTGAATAGTGAGTGAGAAGGTGAGGTATATTTAGGTACGCGTACGTCCCGCTATATCCTGTCGACAGGCAACATAGGTACCGTGGCGGCTTCTACGTTATATACTAGGTAAAACTAGTCCTCGGACAGCCGAGCGGCGTTGCGCACAGTCTTGTCCCGAGATTATCAGGTCCCTCGCGGTCATCGCGGGGCCATGTAGGCTAGATAGAGGCTTCGGCTTGAGAAGCCTCTAGCCAGTGGTTGACATCATTGTCGAGAAAGGCCGCAGCCTCGATGACAACACCGCGCGCATAAGAAGCCTGTACTTAAATGGAAGCACCTCTATCCATAGCGATATTTTCCAGTCGATCCGCCATTTTGTTGTAGTTGCGATAATGATGTCCCCAACTGGCTACGTCGATGCTGTCGACTAAGGCCCGTGCCTCTCGAAATAGCAGCGCCAGGTGGGGCTTGCGAGGAGGGTGATGGGTTCGAAGTTGGGAGAGCACAAGCGCACTATCTCCAATGACATGCAGGGGTGAGTAGCCGCTGGCTTTTGCTTTTCGGAGCCCGTTCACAAGCCCCCAATATTCAGCATGGCTTCGGCAGAACCGTAAGCCATGCTCGCTACCGACATGACGCATGCAGCACGCGTCGGAAGGTGGTTTTGGACAAGGACGGATCCACCTCCACGGTCCTGGATTCGCTCTTGATCCCCCGTCGAAGAAAAGGAGGTACAAAACGCCTGAGCAGCTGTTGGCCGGTAACTTTCGCAATGGGGGTGGTTCATCGCAGCAGAGGAGAGTATCAGCAAAAGCCACCGCACTTGCGCGAAGAGGTGCCCATTCTCCCCCCATGACAGGCTGGTATGTTGATCCACGAAACCGTGTAACCGATCGTCGAAATTGGGTTCTGGTCCTGGCGGCGTGTACCTCCTGTGGCAAAGACGCGTCTTCCATGCGGCGGAGACGCTCTATCCAGATTGCATGTAGCGTCGTAGAAACTGCATATTGCCATAGCTCACGAGCTACTGAGAAGACCGCATCCTTTGCTCTCGACGAAGCTAAGCTTGGGTCGATAGCGTGTTGATGGCATCCCATGCAGCACTTGGAATACCCGGAAGGTCCATGCCAAATATCCAGACGTTAACGTCCGCTTCCTTCGAATCGCCGAGACTTCGCCACCGGACAAGTAGACGCTTCTAATGTCTGCGGGCGCTAGGACAACTCCAGAATACATGACTGCCATCGCGGGAAGGGTAGTCGAACACTCTGGGGCGGGACACGACCGATCTTGTTTCTACCAATTTCAGAGCGGGAAGCTGTTACTCTTCAAGCGATATAGCGTCTGTGCGTTGATCGTAAATGACGCCCGTATCCGTCGGATGTCTCTCCATTCGATCAGAGTTGTACCTTCAGAAATCACTTGGAAGTTAGTCATCGCCGCACGCTCAGCGAGAATTTGTTTCCCTTCATCGTGGCGCCGTCTGGAGATAATCTACTTGAGTTTTCTTCGCTGCGGCCTCCATCTTCGATGTCCAGCCCAAAAGTGCACGACGCGCATGAGCGCCGGATGCGTGCCAAAGTGGGCCGGAGTCCCACTGGCCACGGCAGCAGCGGTATCGCAAGCCGACATCGATGTGACCGGTGTCACCCCGCAATCCATTCCCGCATCGAAGTGAGACAGCGATGTACCGTCTTCGTTTAGTAACCAGTCATGATGACGATGTACTTTTGCAGAGTACGCAATCAATGCCCCCGGCTCAGTTGCACGGTATACGAGTGACAGGAAGTTGTAAATGGTGGCGAGGAAAAAGGACCCAAAGTGCCGTCGCTTCGCCATCGATTGGGTAACCATATCGCGCTTGGGCGAGAACCGGATGACACCACTCTGAACCGTCAGCCAAGACATTGTGTCGCCAAGGTAATTCTGTCCCCTCGCAAAATCTGCTCTGCCTTTTTTCTGCGATCCCTAAGCCACGCTTCAGCGTAGCGTATACAATCCATCTGGTATCAAAACGACCTGATGCCGCAGAGTCGACCCTCACCCCTGCCCGAGTCTTGTCATCAAGTACCCGGCGAACATCAATTATGACACTGCCGTCGTCATCATAGTCGACCGCGGGACGTAAAAGATATGACTCTTCGATAGACTTCTTTGACCTCACCTTGGCGGGCATGTCGAGCAGCTGAGAGACCATCAATTTCAGAACCGGTCAACCGTATAGACGCCCGAAATCGAGGGTGCTTGTCTTCAATCCAACATGGCGTGATATAAGCCGGACCCGACTCGGGAGAACCCCATAGGAAGTCGCCGATCAGTAAATCTCTCGAGGAAACCGTAGCTGCTCATTGGCCAACAGCTGTCGCCGCCATAGTCATCAGTTCCGTTCGAATACACGGCACCGCGAGTCCACCTTGCTGTATCGGTAGTGAAGCCATCTCGGAGGGCACCCAAGGTCGAGACCTCTTGCCATCACGGGATCCCCATGCAAAGTCCATAATCAAGCCTTGCAATCGGAATACAATGGCGGGGGAGGCCAGCAATGACGTGCTAAGAAGGTAATTTTGGGCACTGCTGTGGAGCTGGCGAGTCGGGCCCGCTGCTCGACCGTGTGAGTCTTTTCTCTGGCGAGGACAAGCCGGCTTCATAAGGATCGAATACATTTCGTCCAGCTTTTGGTCACCGCTCATCTTGCCCAACCAGAACACCAAAGTACCTGCAGGACTCGCTGGAAGCTTGAAGAGTGAGGCCGCGGGTGTCCAGAGGCAGTGCTGATCCGCGAGGGTCAAGCTCAATGACCATAGACTTCGCTTGATTCGTCTGCAGGCCTGAAACACGAGCGTCGAGGATGGTTAGAACAGGCGTCACCGCTGGCCTATCGCGGAGGTATGCCACCGTGTCGTCGGCGTAGGCCGAAACTTTGCACTCAGTGGCTCTTCCCCCAGATGAGAGAGGTACCCCACGAATGTCGGCCCTCTTTGAATCACCCGATAGACACTATCGAGGGTGAGTATAAAGAGTAGTGGCGCAAGGGGGCACCCCTGTCAGATTCCACAGTGAACTTCACGTCGACTTGAGAGGCACCCATTCACAATAAATCGGCATGTCATGTCGCGGTGTAGTGTTGCCACGACTGAGACAAACTGGGGCGAGAAGCCAAGCCACTTCAGCACCGAGAGTAAATACGGACGTTGCAACGTGTCGTATGCCTTGGCGAAATCAAGAAGCAGAACAAGGGCACCATGGAGATCGCTGTCCACATTCGCTGCTTTGCGTACCGCCGTAAAAATGTCAAGCGCCGTATGAATCGACCCGTTTCGGGACAAATCCAACTTGAGCTGGTAGAACAATGTGCGACAGTATCGGCCGAACCTGAAACGAAAAAATCTTGGTAAATAACTTGTTGTCGCTGTTGAGAAGCGCAATCGGAAGATGATCAAGCGACAAGGCGGAAGCCGCAGTTTTATTCAGGCACTGGATGTTCGCCTCTCCACATGACGCCGGTAACACGCTGCACCCAAGCCATCTGGTGTACAATGCTGCGAGGATAGGCGCGAGCGCATCTGCGTAATCGAGGTAAAAAGTGTTGGTGATTTCATCCGGACCTGCTGCTTTTCCGCGTTTGAGCCTCTTCAAAGCCGCACTCACATCATCTGGTGATATGGCCGCCGTGACGGTGGAGTCGTCAACCAGGTCCGTTCTGGAGGCCTTGTCAAGAAAGTCGGCGGTAGCACCGGGGTAATCGAAAGAACGAACCATAATGTGCTCCCAGCCGTCTACCATTTCATCAGCCAATTCCTGAGACAGATTCGACCCGTAGGAAGCTTTGCCACCCAGGGAAATAATTGTGTTGCCTTGAAATTTAGTCAACATCCGGGCGAAAAATCTTCGGGATGTCTCGCCCGGAGAGTACGTATGATGAGTGAGTAGTCGCTCTTTCTTGGTTCTTTGCCATAACCGACAACACTCTGCAACATATTGACAAAGTTTCCCCGGGGTATCGTCAGGGATGGTCTGGTTGCATTCATCGTGAACCCTCACCAGGGAGTCACCTGAAGTGCGTGCCTGTAAAAGAGCCGCATCGAGTCGGACATATAGGCGTCTTAGCCGCTGTCTATAGCTTCTCGTCAAACCTTGGCGGGCTTTCTTGGTAGTTGCCAAAAGGATTTTGCGCAAACGTATCTTCCATCCATCCCACCAATCGGCCAGCCTAAGGGCCGGTTCAATGTCCGTAGTCGATATTGAATGTGCGTCCCTGACAACCTTGTGTGCCGTCTCGAGAGCCGCAATGATTTCACGGTTCGCGGCCGCTTGTGCGCATCCCGGAACGGGATATACTCGCCGTGGCTGACGTACGCGCACAAGATGAAGCAACGGATGAATATGACGTATAGACCCCAAGCTAACAGTACGGTATAACTTATGGTGCAGACTACGACGAGAACACTGAAGCTGTATGTTACGGACGCTATCAGCAAGACTGTGACGAATACGCAGAACGATTGACATTTGCGATCAACAACGCGCATGATCGCGTGCGTGTTTCACCTCATCCATGGCTGGGATCCGCAATCGACGTTGGAGACAACTCTCCCATTAGAAAGCACTAAGTGACACGATCGGAAACCACAGCAGTGACGATATCCATCCAGCGTCAGTGCCAGCGTGCAAGAGTTACGATAAGCGATCGTTTAAATTTGCGACCAAGATCGAGCAGATCAGCAGCATCACGCTGATCAGGAGCCACATGGAATAGAACGTGGAATACCGATATGGCTCTATCTGAATCGCGTAAAAGAGGAATATACTCGTTTGTTGGCCCATATGTGGCACGGACTGTTTTGGGTGGCTGAAATGTGTGGTGACATACTGCACGACTGAAGATCGCGGATACACCCTATTGATTAATCCCAGTGGTTCATATATCCAAGCTGAGTGCGAGTAAAAAGTGTTCCCAGATCCCAAAGAATTTGCTGATAGCCGAAGAGGCGGATCGTTTTCATTTTGATGAAGCCCTGTTAGCTCGGAAGGCAATCTGGAAGACGATCGTGGACGTGCGGTGGGGTGAAAAACACGTTATGGCCGCGTACATCGACATTTTCAAGCATATTGGAATGGCCATGCCAATCCTACATGGGTAAACGAAGCCAATCTGAATTGTTGCGCTTTACTGCAAAAATTCGAGCGCAGTCGGGCAAGTCGGAATCGTTCGAGGTGATGCAATCGCACGAGATAAAACCTTGGTGCTATCGTACATAAATGCATTAGTGATGCGTCCTCACCTTCATGTCCTGCTTCCAAATAATTCTGTAAGTATTTTGACAACTGGACGTTGGCACGGAGTGTGTATCGTTTATTTTGATGAATACAGTGCATTTACGGCAAGTCTGTATTACATCTAGCACATGTGCATGTGCATCCAAGCTTCCAAGCGATAGTCAAGAAACAATAATCATTTATATGCAACTGTACCGGTGATCCCATAAATCCCAGCGAGAAGCTCGCGTGGACGATATCACCGTAGAATGAAAAATTTGTAATACCTTGAGCAGCTCCAAACTAGAGCCTTGGTTACATTTAACTAGCGTCGTGATCTTCAACGAAACTGTTTGTTGTTAGGCATGGTTTGAGATATCTACAGCATGAGATACTGTCCTGTTTGTCTGGTAGGAAAAATCCGTTCAAATCTTTACCTATACCTGCCCTTGCGTAAAATCTAAAGCATTGATCTTGCTTTTTGTAAGGGCGTTGCAAAGGAAGTTCGCAGGATTCCAATTCTTCTCGGACATCGTCGCTACCTTGCGAGCGTGAAGCGATGTCGTCGCTGCCGCTGAACCGCCGCAAAAGCAAGGCCGCATGGTCCAAGGAGGATGATGTCCGCTTGTGCCGCTCCTTTGTGTTTGCCACGCAGGATAGCGAGGGCACGGAGCATGTCAAGAACATGTGGAATCGTTTGTACAAACACTACGCAGCACTTGCCGCGGAAGATCCGGACGCCGCTCCTCGTGCTGTAGGAGCACTTCAGACACACTGGTCGTCGTTTGTTCGGCCTGAAGTGGCCTTTTTCATGTTACTCCTCGTGAAGGTGGGTGTTTTGGCTTGAAAGGCGCTACATTGTAGGTTGAAATTACAGCTACTACGAGTTACCATACGTCTAACTTGGCACTACCTTTGCTTTGCTATTTTTTCTTCACTGACGCAGACGGAGAAGGAAGAGCATGAAAGTTGGAAGGAAGAGGACTTTATTGAAAAGACTAAGAACCACTTCGAAGCCATTCGGCAGAAGGAAGAGGCCGACGCGATGTGCGCTTACAGTGAAGCTAAGCAGCTAGCCGTTCTTGAAGACGCGGACTTACCACCTCACCCTCGCACAAAACCCACCAAGTTCCGCTATGTTCACTGCATTTCGGTGCTGAAAACGAGCAAGCGTTTCATGCGCGCTGTCACGTCGGCAAAGACACCTCGAGAGGGGGTGCGCTCTTCTACTCAAAAGCGCCCAAAGCTCCCCAGTGATGCTGATCAGGCTGTGAACGCGTCAGAAGCTTCGGATGACAGTGTGAGTCGGCGCGAGAGTTCGCCACCGCAACACGAGCCTTTTCTGAAGCGCAGTAAGGGTGGTGATGCACCCTCATCTTTTTGTGCTTCGGCTCCAGAGTCTCGTTCATCTTCTTCTAGTTCATATGCCTTGTCGAGTGTTGTAAAGGTTCCTGTGCCTAGTGGCGTAGCTGTTGCCGCTGTGACGCCGTCACCGATTGTGGCACCATCCAATACGCTAAATAGTAAGATCCCTGGTATCGACGCGCTGAACGGCAGACACTTGTCAGCCAAGACGCCAGTGCTTCAAATCCAACACACACAGCAGAAGGCCAATTACCGTCTGAAGCTCCTCAATGAGCTACGTGGCATCGTGGAAACAATCTCACAGCTCGCCAACCAGTTTGCGAGCACCATGGCAGTGCCGAATGTGAGTGCAAGCAGCCGGTTGGATCCGACACTGGTGGAGGAGATGCAGCAAGATCTTCGGTTTTTCCGTGAGCAGAAAAGCCGTCTCAAGCAAGAGCTGGACGCGCTCGATGCGGAAGGTCAGAGTTGAAGCGGGCACGTGTCGACAGTGAAAGATAGTTTAGATTGGTGTATTGATACCATCATCTGGCCGTAGTGACGGCAGTTAACACTTTAGGTAACAGAAGTATTTTTTAAGTGATGATGAGTACGTTTTGTCTCTCATTACTTTAGATAGGCGCGACGAGAAAGGGGGTTCGACCTTTTCTATTTTCAAGAACAACCTTTTAACGAGATGCGGCGAGGCAAAGAGCGCTGGACGCACGCGGACGACAAGCGCCTTGGCCGCGCGCTGTTGGGCGTGTTCGTCGACCGTGGAGAGGAGGTGGTACTGAGTGACAGCCGCGCACTTTGGAAGCGTGTACAGCAGCAGTACCAGGGTCTACTGGCGACCGAGCAGGTGGTCGTGCCGGACATCACGGCAGCGCAGCGCAGCGCTCGCTCACTGCACACGCGCTGGGCGCGAGGCATCCGACCGGACATGACCCTCTTTGCGTCGCTTGTGGATAAGGTCTGAAAGTGGCGGACGAGTAAGAAATGCTAAAAGCATGTTGTAGACGACTAAACGGGTGCAAAATGTTGCACTTTTTGACAGATGCAAAAGGCTGGCAAGAAGCCCACTAAGGCCATTAAACAGGCCGCAAAACTCTTTCGAGGGCGGCGGAGTGAGACTAATGCAGCGGCCGTGCGTCAATTCGTACAGGAACGACAGCGCCCGCCGACGGCCAGTGGTGACTCGGAGACAAACTCAGCCCGCCCGAAACTCAAATTTGAGTCGTTCCACTTCCGCCACTGCTACGACATTTTGTGCTCGAATACGGCGTTTATAGAGGTGCTGCTGGAGAAGAGCAGGACAAATGGGGGGAATGAGTTACTCAAAAAGCATCGTCGGACAGAGGGAGCAAGTAGTTTCCAGGAAAAGTACATATTATCAACATCGAGTGACGGGTCGGACGCAGCCGACTCGCATGAGGGTGAGGAACAGGTGACGATGCTGCAGCATCCGCCTGCACAGGAGGAGGAAGTGGGCTCTATTAGTAGGGAGCACCCGTCGAATTGGCAGAACCCTCAAGCCACTGCAAATGGCGTCAATAGGACCCTCCATTCTTCCAACGCAGCACAATACGATCGTGAAAGTGTGGTCGTTACATTCGACGATGCATACGACGACCGCGACCTCCCTCGTCTGGAGTGCGACCGCGCAGTAGCCAATGAGTACATCCGTCTACGTGTGCAGGCACTGAAGGATGACCGTCGCCTGAAGCTCTTGGCTGAGCTTCGAGGCGTCGTGACAATGATGTCTCAACTTGCACAGCAGCTTGCGTGGAACGGTGTGGCGTCAGCAGCATTGACTGCACGAACGGGAGGTGTGTGTCCCGCATTGGACCAGGACGTGTTGCGTGACATTGCCTTCTTCCGTCATGAAAAAGAGCGGCTGAAGCAAGAGATAGCTGCTGCATCAAGAATGGCACCAACTCGAAATGACTGAACGCTATGAATCTAGCTACATCAAGGAAGAGAAAGCTGCAAAGAGCTGTGGAACTCACCACCTGTGTAATGTGAATACCTACGACTGTTGGGCAGGTTACTATAGTGTGTAGCATGCCAAACTCGTAAAACTTGTACGAGTTGTACATTACAGTTGCAAATCCTTTTAAAGAGACCCGAGAAGCATTGTTTACTTCACATTTGCTTCGTCGACTATGGCAGCCAGAACGCTGGCACTGCTCCCGTTGGCCTGTCTGGCAGCCTGGAGCGGCAACGCAAAGCTCATGCGTATGCGCCATCAGATACGCGCACCTCCAGGTGGAGAAGCGCTTGATTTTATACCCGGCTCAATGGACGATACCATAATGGAAACCCTGGAGACAGGCGATCTCGTTTTCTTTCAGCGCAAACTTACAGCCATGCAGCCTCTAGCGGCGCTGCATACGTGGATTACTCGAGTGCGGCTGCGGCCGCGCTTCGACCACTGTGGATGGGTTTACGTGGACCGTTTGGGACGCAAGTTCATCGTGGAGGAGACGCTGAAAAAGGTGCAGTGTCGTCCATATAGCGCCCGTCTACTGATGTCCGAAGCCACGGAAATCTCCGTGTTACAACTAAAACTTGAGGTAGAATGTCAATGTGGATGTGGATGGGGTGCATTTTGTTCACAACATTGTGCTGCAGCGCTCTAAGGAAATGCAGGAGGCTGCTAGCTCCTTTATCACCAAGAATGTGAGTCGAATGAGTCGGATCTCGTTGCGTCACACAGTATCTGCGTTAATTAGCCCGGATGAAATGCGTAAAACAGGCCCTGACGCAACACCTTCGTTCCCAAGTGCAGGTGAGTTTTAACAGTATTTGTGGTCGACAGGTGCGGAGAATAAATGAATGTGCTTCGGTAATGCAGCTTTTGTGGCCGAGGCGTACGATGCGATGGGGCTGGTGAGCAAGAACCAGACCACGATCAGCCAACCGTCACTACCAGCTACTGCCATTACCCCGCGCCACTTGGCAGAAAGTAAAGTTAAATTGCAGGTGCCGCCGGGAAAGCGATTCGACGAGGCCAAACCACCAGCTTTTGGTCGCTTGCTCCCGATCAGACTCGAGTAGTTTCGTGAAAAAACAAACAACGTCAGTTAAAAGTCTTCGTTCCGTGCTTTGGTAACTAGCGCAAGATCGCCCTAACAGCCTGGTGACGTTGCTGACGCCAACTGAAGATGTTAACGTTCCGTTGACTCGATGGGTAGACATTTGGAGTGAAAAGCATGTCCGTTCGCGTAGTCACGAAAGGACGGAGGTACATAGGCCCACTCTTCACTCTCTTTGGTGAGCAGCTTCTTGCAAAACGAGCATGCCGTCTGGTAAATTTTGTCGTAGAAGCCGAGCCATGTGAAAAGGTGGTAGAAGCACGTTTCGGGGTGCTGCTTACGAAAATGGTCCAAAGCTTTACGGCCGTGGAGTGTGACAAGACGAAAAAGGTTGTGTGATGACTCCGACCATGCGCCAAGAGGGGAGTCCTCGTTGTACGGAAAGATGGACAGCCTCTGAATGTACTTGGTAACCTGTAGGCCTGCAGCTCGGGCCTGCTCCTGCTCTTTGCTTGCCTCGCGCGCCTCGGTAATTCGTTGCTTTAGCTCCTCCATCTCCATCTTGGTGGCTTCCTCGGCGGCAAGCTTTGCCTTCGTTAGCATGTCACCTTTCTTTTTCTTCACAAGCTGCTGCTGCAATTTTTTGTGCTTGTTGCGGGTGCTACGTAGACGTCCCCCTGCAAAGGCTGGGGATGTTGGTGTAGACGGTGTCATGGGGCTTGCAGCCACACCAGTTTCACCATTCGGCCCATTTTCCGGAATTGGCGGACAGAACGACAGATGCACCGTTACCTCCTTGTTTATTTCACACTTAATCGATTTGATAACTCGACGACCGCCTCGCGTAGTCTCAGCGTGCTTAAAAAATTTGAGCTTGCGGTTCTTCACCATCATATAGTCCATCATCTCGTTAAGCGTGGCCGGCTGTTTCTCTCCATAGGGGTCAAACACACGGCTGCGCTTGTGCGACTTGGGTACGAAGAGACTGCTGGGGGCGGGCGGACAGCGTACGTCGCCCAGCATCTCAAGACGGGGGAATGTGCCGCTCAGCTGCTCCAGATACACGGCCTGTGCCTTGGAGCCCATGTCCTGCACTTGATTCTTCCAGTGATACTCAAGCAGGAGATTGCGGTGCGTCTGGTTGACGCTTTCAATTGGCTTCGTCTTGCCGTCTACGCGCAAGCATACAAAGGAGTTCAATCAATCGTATCCAGTGGATACCACCCTATATTGTATGTGGCTCCATTAAATCGATACGAATTCGTATAAACTTTACGCACCGAATTCAGGCACGAGCTTGCGTAGAAGCTTTAGATTGGTCTGTACACGCTCCAGTTTGTTCTTGATGGTGAGGCGAAGTGCATCATCCGAGGCCTGATTGGGTTCCGTCTTTTTTTTTGCCTCGGACAGTTCTAGGATGATGCTTTCAGCCGTGGAGCGCAGCACGCCCACGCGGCCCAGGAGGATATCGGCGAGGTAGAACGGGTCGCTCATGGCGGTGAGGGGCAGATGCTGTGGAATGACACAAATATCACACTTGATTGGATAGAAAAGTAGCAAAAATCAAGTTACATCCAATCAGAAAAAGGACACTAGAGGTAATGGTACTTCAACAATCCTCTAACTTCATGGCCGAGGGAGTGCCCTCTGCCCGCTCATCTCTACATGGTCATGAGGTTCTTCACTGTCAGATTCTGCTTCTTCCATCTCCACGTCACCATCCTCTTCCTCCTCCTCCAAGTCTTCTTCATCCTCGATGTCGCCGTCATCATGCACCTCGCGGGTCCCGTCGCCACCCCCCTCCTCTTCGTTCTCCTCGTCGTCGACGATGATCGCATTCTCATCGGTTACATCCGCCGATAATAGCTTTTCCAGCAGACCCACACGCTCCTTTTTGATAGAACGTTCCATCGTGACGGGAGAAGCGTGAGTCAATGCGGCCGCAGTTTTGTCGTCTGCACCCTCTTTTATCTCTACATCAGCTATTAAGTTGTCGCCCGTCTTTCGCCGAGCTGTTTCGTAAGCAGAGATGGCCGCCACATGCGCCGCTACGGACTTGGCTAACGAGTTCGTCTCCCGGCGAACATCGTAACCACCCTCCAGAACCGAAATTACACGGCCATCACACACCTCTGCAGCCAGCTTGAGAGTCTCCAGCGTAGCCCAAGCGAAGTCCTTTTCAACGTATCTAGCAGGCACGTTGGGATTGTTATCAGCAGCCACGCCGCCCAGGATGTCATCGCGATGACCATCAAAGCCTGCCGAGATGAAGATAATATCTGGTCGAAACGCCCTCATTGCTGGTAGTACCTTCAACTCAAGGGCGGATCGGAATGCCTGCGACCCGCTGCCAGCACCCGTATTTTCCAGCGCCACATTAACTCGATTGCCAGTCTCGCATGACTTTCCCGTTCCCGGAAAGTATTTTCCAGACGAATACAGATGGATGGACGCAAAGAATGCGTCCGGATCGTCCTTTAGCAGCTCCTCCGTGCCGTTTCCATGGTGGATGTCCCAATCAAACACTGCAACCTTACGAACCCAGGGATATAAACGCGCATGGGTAGCACCGATCACTACGTTATTTAATAAGCAAAAGCCCGACGATGGAGCATTTTCTGTTCGGCCATGGCGGCCAACATGATGCCTTGGAGGGCGCACTAAGCACACAGCATTGTGGTACTCTTTGCGCACAACCCGGTCGACAGCCAGACATACTGTACCTGCAGCCGCACGGGCTACGTCCCACGATTTGCTGCTTACGAACGTGTCCAGCTCCACGCCATTCTGCTCAAGACTGGCAGCACCAAACGCTCCAACCAGCGAAGGTCGTCCATTATTCTTTCTACTCTCACGCTTGGGTGCTTCTTCACGAATGCCCGAGTCGGACTCGAACACAAGAGCTCTAGATGAGGGAGAAGATGCTGTGGGGGAAGAGGCAGATTGCGACCCAGCCTCAATCGACCTTTCCTTTAGCTGCCGCAAATAAGTCGGCGAGTGTACCATCAGCAATGTCGTCTCTGGGGGACAAAGCTCCTCCGGTGACATGGAGAGACGGTCAAGTTTGACCGTTTCTTGATGCTTCTTGGCGAGCGAGTTTAGGATGTTCACCACCCGCTACAGCATGGAGATACTTGGTCAGAAGCACCGCTACTAAAGACAAATACAAAAGATTGACACGCTATTCACACTCACCTCCACGCGCTCGGGACACTCCGTGTGATTCTTTGGTGTCTGGTGGTTAATAAAAACCGGATGGTACATTACTAAGGTTGTTGGCTTTACAGGCGGCGGAACTAGGATCACTTGATCTTGCGTCAAATCAATCATCACACGTTTCAACTCTTCCATGACGCTGTACGACTCGGTATTGTCTTCATCTGCCACGGCCACAGATTGCAAAGTTATCGGTTCGCTCTTAACCTTTGGAGACTGGTTGGACAAAGCCACACTTGTAGGTGTCAGGAACGTAGAGTTTAGCTCCGTCGGCCACTGGATGCACTGCCATTGAGCCAGGCATGATTCAACTGCCTCACGTAACTCCTGTTCCCGCCGGAACTTCCCGAAAGCTAGCTGCGACTCTATTTTTACGCTGACTTCACTGCCCACCGGAGCTGATTTCATCTTCCATGTTTCAAGTACTTGTGCTGCCAAGATTGGAGGATTGTCCGTCTTTGCCCCCGTATCGACTGACTGCATAGCGTTTTCATTCGGCCCTGTTTTAGTCTCATTCGGAGTGTCAATCGCATTACCCTCAGCAACGCAGGAGCTTGTTTCAGATGTATGTTTTGTTTCTGCTGTGATTGCAATAGACTCCTTCGTCTTTTTCTCGGCGTTCACATCTTCTACTTTCATCTCTACATTTGTCGACTCTGGTGTCTCAGACGGCGATACCGTTTCCACTAACGAAGTGGCGTTCTCGTGAGGCGTAGCTACTCCAGTTGTATAATTCAGCAGCGAGCGCTGAATAGCTTGTATCATTTCCAATGAAGACCTTCTCTCTTTCCAAAGAGCTTCCATTTCGCCCATGTAAAAGGTGACATAGGCTTGCCGTAAGCCGGTACTGTCGCCCAAATCATCAAAACCGTCGCTCTTTTCAGTAGAAATTACTTCACTATCGTCGGCAGGCTCTAACACATCGGATGCAGTCGAAACTGTGTCTGCAAATCGAGCAATGTTTTCATGCTTAACGACTCCACTATTCTTGTCCAAATTAAAAGCCGCAGCATCAATCGGACTGGCTTGTCCGTCACCTGTTGTAAGTTCCTTCCCTGGTGATTGTGTCAAACTAAGCAGCGAATTCCGGTAGTACTCGAACTCTTGAGCAAAGTCCTCGAACCGAATAGATAACTTTTGGAAACAGTTCAACAAAGCCTCTTCGCACTTGTCAAGCAGGTCGCCTAGGATCGGGTCAAATGAATGCTGCATCAGTTTTACTAGCTGGGCATCCTGGCCCACACGTTCACGGTTCTTTAACGCCAACAAGGTCTCCATGTCAAGTTTATCCATAGCTTCGCGATACACAGCCAACTTTTCATTTAACCGGTCTTGCTCAACTTTTATGATCCCCCCCAACGCGTGCTGGCGATTAGTTTCACGCTGAATATGCTGTCGCACTTGGCATTCTTCAACATGTAGCTGGTGCAAGTGGTCGATCCACGCAGTCTTCTCATCGGTCAGAGAAGATGAGCATACTTCTTCTACTGAAACCTCCATTTCTAACACCTCATTCTCCGTTAAAATGACATCATCAACAAATTCACCCGTCACCCCAGTCTTACTTAATAATGGATGCAATCGCCATTTGTCTTCGGCGCGAATGGCTAAACAAAACTCCCATTCAAACTCACCTCCGGAAACAGTTACTCTGGACGATGATGAAGCATCACCAGCATTTTTCCTAAACACATCATCATCAGGCATCGCCATGCCGGGCTCACCCTCAAAGCAAGCTGCCTTGCTGTCGGACGATGGATCCTCTCGATGGTTGTCCTCTATGGTATTTTCACTCCCAGCACTTTCGTCAACATACTCTGTGTCGGCTTTCTCAGATTTGCTTGCTTCTGACTCATCCTCAGGTCTTTTGACTTCGGCTTTGTCCTCTTTCAATTCTTCGGTTCCAATCGTTTCTTCCTCAGGTTTGCTTGTTTCCAGCTTATCGTCATTAGGTTTTGTGTCTAGTGTTTCGGTTTTGTCAACTGCCGTTCCCAAAAGATCCGTAACCTTGTTCGTCTCCTTTCCAGTGGATTTATTGATATCCGCAACTTGTGACACAGCGTCAGTATCGGTGCCTGACTTTTCTACATCCTTGTTTTTATCTAACTTCGCACTCTTACGAACCGTTTCTGCGGCAGCACCAGCTTCATCTTTGCCGGCTTCCGCTGATGTAATAGCGACTGAGCTTCCGATTATTTCTTCTTCTTGTTCTTCAGCATCTGTCACTTCCATTTTCACAATGGTCGTCACAATTTTTGCCTCACCTAAACTACCAACCAATTCTTCTTCTTTCATCTCTTCGTTTGCAATCACGCGCTTGAATGAGTCAATTTGTCCCCCACTATTTTGTATGCCTGGCTTCAAAACGAGCACTTTCCGCTTTACGTACTTCGCATTTCTCAAGAAGCCAGATTCTTTTGACGTCTGGAGTCTAAGCTCCGAATTGGCGGGGACAGTATTGCCACCAACGATAACAGGAGATGTGGTATTCAGACCAGGCGAGGATTCAGTCTCCACATCACGCATGAAATGCGCCAGTTTCTGCTTCTCGTTACTGCTCGACATTTGAAGTCGAGCACGATAATCGACAACAGCCCGCAACTTGCTTTCGAAGCGTCCATCGACAACCGAGTTCGAATCTCTCCCATCAACTCTAGTGTTGAGGTGCGCGAGATCATTAATAGCACTAATCAACTTCAGGTGCCGAGAAGTAGACAATAAATCGAGGATAGGAGCACACCGTGGCGGAGGCTGAAAAAGTGGATCTACAGGTGCGTCAGCAACGTAAATTTTCAGCTCTTGGATCATCATCAAAATTGCATTCTGAACCTCCTTGTTACTCTGTCTCACTTTCTGATCACGCGTTGTGAACTCCTTCTTGATCGTAGGGCCAGAACCAAAAATTTCCATTTTCACTAAAGACATGACGCTTGTAGCATCGTCCATCTGTATACTATCCTCTTCCTCGTTGCTTTTCGCGGACATTGAATGCAAATCCCATTGAACTCGCTGTGAAGCCTCAACCATTTTCACTGATCGCTGAAACTTTGACAACCAGGCGTTAAGTTTCATAATCAATAAGCTGTACTTGGCATTTTGAACACTGCGGCTAGCATAGCTTGATCCGCCAACCTTAGCCCCCTGTCGAGCCGTTTCCTGTTTTTCCTCTTCAAGTGACTGCTTCAGCAACACATCGCGTTTCTCCGGAAAATTAAGAACAATCTCATCAGGGTGAGCATCGCTGAAGTCGTTCGAGCCTCCAAAGTATTTTAAAGCCGCCTTGTCATATGCCATAGCGGCTTCTTCGGCTGTGGAAAATGTACCCAAATTGACGACCTTTCCGTTTACGTGAATTTGTGCATGCGCATAGACGCGATGTACCTGGACACCAAGATACTTTTTGACTGGCACGCTCAAAGCCTTCTCGCTGGACTCCGTCTTACGACGCTTCGCGTCTAATTGAGCATCGGTGGCGTGTACATCGGGTGATCTCTGCAAGCGCTTCCCACGTCCTCGACCTCGTCCACGCCTGCGATATCGACCTCGCCCGCGTCCAGGAGAAGCAGAATATTCCGCAGATAAAGGACGGACAGGCGACGACGTGGCGCTATTTTCTGATGCAGCAATTGGATTTTGCTGACGAATGCTAAAAGCCACCTCCGGTTGAATAAAGCTTTCGTGAAGGTGCGGAAAGTTGAGTTGCGAACTCGTGCCGTATTGCATGACTGCGGCTTTGTCATAGGCGTGAGCGGCCTCAATTTCGCTACCAAAGATTCCTAACTGCAAGTACTTGGACCCCTGCCAAAGCTTGGCCACAAACGGCTTTTTAACGCCCTTCATCGACACTTTCGACACACCCCTGTACTTTGAATCCTTCATGAAGATGGCAGGCTTAGCAGGCGTGTCCGTGAAAGCATCAGCAGGAGCAGATGGACCTTCAGCTCGAGGCGGAGGCGTGTCCGGAGCGGTTGCGGCTGTACCTGGTGCAGCGCATATAGCATCAGCTGCGGCCATATGCTGCGTAGCCACGTGTGTGTCTGTACATTTCTTGCAGTAGAAATCTTCCGCTGGGATCTTAGTGAGTGGTGGTACAAGACAGTGCATGTGGTACTCTACGTCACAGCCGTCGCACAACAAGATGCTGTCTCCGTTCTGGCCCGAGCTACACACGACACATCCGTTGCTCTGTGCGTGCTGCATTCCCATCATATTAACAGAATGAGAAGGAGCGTATTAGAATGGGAGTACACGACAGCTGTCGCACGAGACTACGCACCACTCTAGATGCCTTTTCATGCTTAAGGTTGTCCGCGCTGCCGGCGAACATGTCGCCAATTTCCACGTGGTGTGAACAGGGGGAAAGTAAATGGCATACTAGAGTCAAATGAAACAAATGAGATACCGAAGCGGTTGCGCCTGTTTATAACAATTCTACCAGGTGATCGTAAATGGCAATATTTAGGCGGACGTCGTTTTCGTTGGCCGACATGATATTGCTAATGAGGCTAAACAGATATAGTTTTCAGTATTACAGTGAAGCAGAGATATAATGTCCTACTTTATTCCATGCAGTTGGCCAACGCGTAGACTTCGCGTAGACCTACAAGTGAAGCTGACGTAGCGCGCAAGTTTCTGTCAAGTCTAAGGCTGCGAATCCTAATGACACGCTCGCGGTTTGGGGCGTGGTGTTTGTTGCAGAGTTTGTGCTGGAGAGGAATTTCTGCCGAAAAAGGTAAAAATGAGAATGACTTGTATGTATCGGGAGGAGGCGTCTACGACTGTGCTGTGAGAACTCTTCGTCTGTACCGCTTGCGTCGCCAGCATGTCGGTCGATAATACTTTGGATGACGAGAGCTTGGAATGTCTGGTGATGTCATATATTTTCCATGAAGAGTATCCGTTAGCACGGAAACACGCTGCGGATGCTAACTTGTTGTTGCGGATTCCTATGTGAAGCGCTAATGCCTCATTGCTGTGGACGGGTATAATTGGGTACGGGCCGTTAGCCTTGCTGCATAATGATTTCTGGACGCGGAGCATCACTTGATCCCCTGGGTTGTCTCGGGTAGATCAAGTTCTTCTCATCAGTATAAACGATCACCGGAAACCCGAGTAGCATAATTTTGTACTCGCGCAGGAGCTCAACGATGGAAAGCAGATCGAGCTCTGTTACAGTGTAGTTGAGTTGATGCTTGGTAATTAAGCTCGGACAGCGGATATCCGCGCCCGAGGCACATAGCCATGCTGCGGCTGAGTACATGAGTAAGACTCAGGGTGATTTTCTTTGTGAACAAACTCGGAACGAGGCTCTTAATATAACTGTTGAGACGCTCTCTGCCCGGTCTAATCAGCCTAGGCCAATTCGGCTGGACCCTCCGAAGTTTGATGGGACTGCAACTCACACGATTGTCCACTGGCTGCTTGCCGCAGAGCAATGCGGTGTGGCGCAGCTCATCGAGTACGACACCTGAATGGTGTCGTACGCCATGTCCCATTGCGCGGTAAGGTCTCAGAGTGGGCTTACTCGGCGCTTATGACGGACACAAAAGCGTTCCCTACAGGCGATCTATAAGACAAAGATTTGAGCCATATATCAACCAAAGAATAGCAAAGTGTTGTGTCAGGCTTACTTCTTGGGAGCGCGACAGGCGAAGCGATCTCTGTAAGAATGTGTACAGAAGATGCGCTCCTTATCGGCATTCGTTGCTGTGGGTCCGATACCGAAACACATCAAGGTGCTCGCGTTCATGAATGGACTGCGGCACGGCCCATTGCGACAGGCTCTTTACCGAAAGGTGCCGTCGACGATGAAAGAGGCAATCGAAATTGCCTTGGTTGAGGAGCAGTGCCTCGGCGAAAGCTTGGCATAAGCCGTCGGCCGTAAGGGCGGATGCCACTCCAATGGAGCTGGTAATGCAAACGTTGTCTGCTATAAATGCGGCAAGCGCAGCCATATGATGGCTTGCTGCTATGCCAAAGTAGCGCTGGTGCTAAAACGTCCAACACGAAGACTTCCTACCTCTTCGAGTAGGGAGTCTTCATGGTAAGAGTGATAGTCTCGTGTGACGCTCAAAAACTAAATTGATGTGCAGGCTAGCAACGACGACTGTAGTGGCATGTTTCCGTGATGACTTTAGGCAGGTTTCACTATTGGTGGACAATTAGCAATTATAGAAGCGAGCTAGATTCCAAAGTATTGAATGAATGAACATAGAGAATCAGCGGCGCGGATCAGCTCACGCGTGCGACAAGCTTTCAGCCGAGTTATAGCATTTCATCTTTCGAATACTCAAGGGTGAGGTAAGCTATTCAGCATCAATTCCATCGTGATACATCAATCGAAATTGTAACGAATTCAACTCAGTCCGCAGATTTGACGTCTTACTTAAGTGCTTGTTGACGTCTCCACCTGGAGTCAGGCTCATAACCACAATTTCGTGCCACGTATTTTTCCCTCTATGAACCATGATCATTCTTTCTCCTGCTATAAATCACGGTCAACGCTCTCCACATGTCTGTTGTCCCGTGGTCTTATCGTGAATTTGACAAAAGATTTCCGCTGGCAGCGACATTCCTATAAGCTCCATAATAGTCAACCTTGGCGACTCTGTTTTCTCCACAATGTCTGTAAGTTTTTTCTTTCCTGTACAACGGTCTTCGTCTTCTTCAATTCGATGCTGCCAGTTTCTCCGTCCCAGTCTTTTGAAGCGCCCCTCGTGTACTTCAGCGGCTCCGTCATCATGCGTCCTGATTACAGTCGGAACTTTTCGATCGCTGGCACTTAAATTACCAAGACAAAATCCTCTTGTAAGTTGTGTCCGATCCGTATAGTCTGAACCATGTACATCGAACAAGGAGAAAAAATAAGATTGATGTGCCTACAGCAATCGTGTGAACTAGTGCTGCATAACTTCATTGACCTTGTTCGCAGTACCGAGTCATTACTATCATTGCCCACCGTGAGTGCGACCTTTAATACAAATTCCAACACCATGCGAACATTTGGTCGAAGGGATACGACTAGGTGTTCTTCCGCGCCATACTCAAGAGCATTTGTGCTTTATTTTACGAGGCATTGACTAGACTAAAGTCGCTATCACTGCGTATCGTGTGGTAGTGAGCGTAAGCAGCCCGCCAACTGTAGCTACTCACATCACATCGTCTACCTGACGACGACTTCCAGGACCAGTTTGCAGCAGCAATCCTATCCAGCAACGAACGATGCCTCCAGGAGCTCGGGTTTGTGTCCAATAAGACACCTCATTGTTTCAGTGGTTGTGACGGGTTGTAGAGCGGTACGCGCCGCTCTCTGGAGTTAGCACCGAGCTCAAACGCTTTATGTCGAAGGGAACTTAATGTCTTGATGAGTTGTGGTTATGGTTATGGTTTTGTGTCAAGTCGCCAAAGCAATGAGCAAGAAATCCGAGGTGGTTATGGACGACTCTTTTAAAGCATGGTCGGAAGGCTCTATGCACTACGTCGTTTTGTGTACGCTGTGCTTAAGACGGACGGCTTGCTGCTTGCCACGTTTGAGGAAGAATTGTAAGATGCGCATATCAAGTGTGATAGTATGTTTGACATAGTATTGTTGGCGACAACGGCAGTATTCACAGATCAATCGCTACACAGGGCGCTAAGTTAGTCGCTGCTTCAATCTATTGGTCACCAAGCGTCTCGTCGAGTCTGAGCCATTTCCAGTGAAAAGTTAACACGCAGATGTCGAAACAATGTCAAGTTAATAAATTTGCTGATCGACTAGCCTCCACTTTGTCAGTATGACAAGGAGTTCCAGATTGAAACGCTACGATGGCTTTTGATGACTGTAAATACCTGATCTCACTATGGCTTCGTATCGCAAGATCGTCGATTAGCTTGAGCACTTGAAAAAGGTCCAGAGAGTGGGAAGATGCAGTGCAACGCTGACGTCCGTCTCTTCTTCTACTTTGTCGTTGCCACAGCAAAGAATCTGCGTGCACGACGCACGGGGTCAGCATCGACCACTGATAAGTCGGGAAATGTGGGAGCGCAGTAGAAGCGGGATGCCCTACTGACGCGGACTCTGAAGCTACCCCTATCTTCACAGTTATCAAACAAATTGGCAGCATAGTCTTTAAGATTCCGAAAGGTCGGACATCAGCCCCTACATGACACAAGGTCCTATCCAGCTCGAAAATACTGGTGTAGTAGATAGGAAGATGACAAGTAGCCATGCGTCCAATGGTACTTCCCAGAGCCTAGAGCCTGTGGCAGCTGATGGCGAGCTGACAAGAAGTCAAGCATTGCAACAACCGGTATAGAGCCTGGTACGGTTGGAAGGGGTGCTGCAATAGCAACGATACCCGCATTCACGTCAAAGGTTGTGGTAACTCGAAAAATGAGTAACAGACGAATGAGGACGCGTCGACAAGAGTTGCCTTTGGATCAGTCCCGGTCCAAGAGGACGGACCTACGAATGAGATTTTCGAGAAGGCAAAGACAAGATGCCGGAGGCATCCTCAGTTGAGGTGCTCCAGCATGTCTTAGGATCTGCCGAGGAGATAGTAAATCTCTCGGAGATGACGTGGGATTTGTTCCTGTCCGTCTGAAGGAAAGATCTACGAAATAGTCGCATCTGTTCCAGAAAAAAAGTTGGTGGACTGTTGGTCGTCGTCCACATTAAGCGAGAGCGCCTTAGAGACCGACAAGAAAAAACGACTCGCTGCTCAAGGCTGAGACTTGAAGGACAATTTGTTATACGACGTTCTATGGAAACACCGTGATGTGTTTCTAGCAGAAGTGACGAGCTGCCTAACGGTTGATAGTGGCATCAGGCACGAAATTGACCTGGAACCTGACACCGAGTATTGTGTGACCAGCAGTGGCCGTTTCCGAAGGGACAAATCGATTACATTAATAAGGCCTTCGACAAGCGAGCTAAGGCGAGACGTATACGTGAAAGAAAGTCGCCTCACTGTAGTCCGGCTTTCTGTGTGCGTAAAGCCACAGGTGAATGGCGCGTGGCTCACGCCTATAACAAGCTGAACACGACCACTCGTTGATCTCGCGGAAAGATTTCTTGTTGAACTCAATGGGAAGTCAACTATCTTTTCCGCGTTGGATCTGAAGGATGGTTATTATCAGGTTTTCATGAGAGTAAGCACCCCAAGCGGTATGCTATGGGAGTGGCTTGTGATGCCATAAGGGTTGAAAAACGCACCGGCGACATTCAACAAGTGATGGCTCACGGGATGCGTCAGCACCGTGCTTACGTGTCCCATTACTCCTAACGATATTCGTTCATAGTAGGGCCGAGGACAGGCTGAGTGAAACTGAGTCGCACAAGCGCCATTTGAACGCTGTGCTGACGATCTATGTGACGCCCAATTGTACGTTAACCTGCAATAGTGTTCCTGAGATACCTGCACTGAGTTGCATTGTCGGTATGCACCGTGTACGAGAAGAACCAGAAAATTTAAAGGTTGTGAAGGAATGGTCAGTCCCATGACATGTGAAGGTGTGAAGAATCTGCGTCAATTCCATGGGCTTGCTACTTGCTCGCATAAGTACAGCAAGATTTATGCGGAGCGACCTAAGCCATTGTCTGACCTCCTTGAAAAGGGCAGAATGGACTTGGTCGAAGGAGCAATTGGATGCGTTCACATCAGTGAAGCAATCTCTTGTAGAGGCATCGGTCTTGGCATTGCCTAAGCCCTTTAGCGTCGTCTGCGATGCAAACAATTTTTTAATCGGCAGCGCGCCAATGCAGAAGGATGACGATGGCATTGACCGTGTCATCTCGTACCAGTCCCGGCTTTTGAAAGCTGTGGAACTGAATTACCCTGTACATGACAAGGAGGTACTCTCGACTAAGTATGCTCTTGTCAGGTTTTGAGTGCCGCTTGCGGTTTGCATGGATTACACCTGGCTGCGGACCGCAATAAATTCACCGCACCTCTTCACCAAGAATGGCGAGGTGGCTTACATTTTTCTCCGAACTTAGCTGGGTAAGACGAATGTCTTTGCTGACGCGTTATCACGGAGACCAGACTTCGAGACAAGACATCAGGAAAGTGTGTTTCGTGCTGAGGCACAAGTTGAGTTGTCAACACTGGCCACCATGAAGGTCTACCATGTGATGAACTCTGGCTCCGAGATAAAGGAAAGTTATAGTCAGGGCGAACATTTTTACTGCTGTTTGATCACTTCGGTGGGCGCAATGTTACCTTTTGGTCGCACCTAAAAGAAAGGCTAAGTCACTTTAGCTACAGCGATGGCCTCTTATGGCATCAGCTGTCACCTTGTGATCCCTTGAAGATCTATGTTCCCCATGACACAGATCTCAAGCTAACGATTCTTCGCGAGCTTCAGATGCACCATCGAGCGGACATCTAGGTCGTAAAAAGACATTCTTACGAGTGTCAGAAAATATTTGGCGGCCCCGCCTATATCGGTGGGTGGCCAACTATATTTGATCCTGCGAAAAGCGTCAGGGCGTTAAGCCTGCACCGTCTAGCAGTGCGCTATTGAAGCCAGTGCCGATTCCAGCTGATTGTTGAAACACGGTTTGTTTGGACTTCATGTTTGGCATGCCGCTTGACACAGGTTAGGACGGAGCTCGCTATCTTTGCAGACAAACTAAGCAAGATGGTGCGTTTAGCACCAAGGTCTCAGGCAAGGAGGTGGCCATCTTGTTCCTGGATCATGTGTTTCGACTACACGGGATGTCCGAGTCCATATTTCATCGGACCGATATCTGCGTTTTACGTCGAGTTCTTACCGTCATATGTGTGAGCTGCTGGGTAGCAAACTCTACATGTTAACACCCGATCAATCACAGACCGATGGTCAGACGGAACGCGACAATCCAGTCGTGGCGGATGTATTGCGTACGGTAGCAACTCGTCAGAAATGGAGCAAGAAATTGCCATTCGTGGAGTTCGCTATCGATAACAGTATCCACGCCAGTATAGGTGAAGCACCATTTTACATAAACGAGCTGCGCCACCTCGGTCGCGAGTCTCGTTTATGCGCAGCCCGTGTCGCAGTGGGGAACAGCCCCTCACTACGCTCGGAGCAAATGTGAAAAGAAAACCTAAGTTTCGCCGAAGTGACGATGCCCGACGAGGGGCATCAGTCTATGGCAGAAAGTAGCCCTAGTGATCCTGCCAGTTTAGCAGTGGTCGTGCCACCTATGGATGTCAGTCCGGAGTCGCGGCAAGAAATGCTTGCACTCCTTGATGATAACGATATATCGTTATCCGCAGCGTCGACTAATGACCGACCTCTTGGTGGTGTCATTGGCGAACTGGATGCTAAAAGCGTGAGCGAGATTCAACGCTTTGTGGACGAGCGATAAGCCATCACATGAAAGTCGGTGACGTAATGGCAAGCGCTTAGGACAAGCAAAAACAATAAGCGGACAAGCATGGTCGTAAAAACTGTTGAACAGACGCCTCTTTCAGTTGCTGCAAGTGTTGAAGCTGTAGTCAAGATTACGTGTAGATATTCGACGGCGGTTACCCGACGACATTCGATGACGTCGTGGTAGAAGCTTCTACAGGACTAGAACAATAGGCTTATAAGTACCTCAAGATATATTCACTTTTTGCATTTGCACTAAACAAGAGAGTTCAAGTTCTTCAGGTTATGAGCCCAACCTCGTTCGCCTCTGCACCGACCTTTCTCGACTCAAGCTTCGCCGCCATGGACTCTTCTTTCCTGTGTATCTCCAAGTTCGACGGAACCAACTTCCATGCCTGGAAGTTCGAGATGCAGATGGTCTTAGAGGAACGGGACCTCTGGGAAGTCGTCAGCGGTCAGGTCAAGGTGGAAGAGTGCGTGACCACGTTGGACCAAGCGGCATACAAGAGGAAGTCAAGGAAGGCGATAGCAGTGATCTACCTCGCCATGGAAGATTCCCAGCTGCCGTTGGTCCGCTCGGCAAGTGGTGCATTCGATGCATGGTCAAGATTGGAAGACCACTTTGAGAAAAAGAGTCTTGCCAACAAACTGTTCTTGCGTCGTCGCTTCTTTACTACGATGATGGAAGAAGGCGACGATGTGCTTAGCCACATCAACAAGTTAAAGACTTGGGCAGAACAGCTCGAAGCTGTGGGTGCTCCGGTGTACGAGGATGATCTAGTGATCGCGCTGCTCGGCAGCCTTAGCGACTCTTGTCAATTTCTAATTACGGCTTTGGAATCGCGTTCGGACACGCTTAGCTGGGAAGCTAGTGACGTCCCGATTACTTCATGAAGAGATGAAGCGAAAGGAGCAAGGTGGTGGAGTTGATGGAGCTTCGCAAGGACAAGCATTTGTTACAAGGGACAATCAGCGCAAAGGACGACCAGTGAAAAAGACTGGGGCGTGCCACAGCTGTGGCAAGATTGGTCACTGGATGGCGGAGTGCCCATCGCGTGTTCAAGAACACATTGAAAGATATCGGCTGCAATGTGTTCAAGACAACGGTAAAAGATATCGGTCGCAGCGTGCGAATGTCGCCCAAGAAGAAGATTCGGGCAACTATCTGTCCTCGATTGGTGAATCAAGTTGCCAAAGTTGAATGACGTCTACTCTGGAGTGACGCAACACATGACGCGTTCCAAGAAGTTCATGCGGAACTACAAGGTACTTTCTGTGGTCGATATTCATCTCGCGGACGATGGAATAGTTCAAGCAATTGGAAGTGGCGACATTATCATGTCAATTAATACCCCTCAAGGAATGAAGCAAGGAGTCCTGAAAAATGTATGGCACATCCCGAAGTTGTCCAGAAACTTGTTCTCGGTCGGCCGCTTCACCAAGGATGTTGTCCCAGTGACCTTTACAAAAGATAGATGCTATGCGGAAGTAAAAGGAATTAAGTGGAAAATAGGTGCTCGTGAAGGAAAAGGATTGTTCAAGTTGCAAATGAGGCCATTGACACAAGAAGAAGCCAATGCAGCCAAGCCGTCGGGATGCCAAGGGGACACCAAGTCGTACCTCTGGCACCTTCGACTTGGCCACATAGGCCATGATGGACTAAATTGCATCGTCACAAAGAACATCGGAACAGGAATCGACTTATCTTTAGTCAAGAAGTGAGAAGTGTGTGATGGTTGCGTGCTAGGTAAGCAAACTCGAGTGCGCTTCCAGTCAGGTATCACCAAGAGCGCTTCCGAGCTACTCAAAATAATACACAGTGATGTATGTGGACTAATGGCGACAGCAACTTCTAGTGGAAAGCGATACTTTGTGACGTTTATTGACGACAAGTCGAGATACTGCGTCATGTATCTGCTCAAGAAAAAGTGAGAAGTTGTGGAAAAATTCGTGGAATTCGTTGCGCTTGCGGAAACACAAACTGGCAAGCGCGTCAAAAACCTTCAAAGTGATAACGGGGCGAATACACGTCGAACAAGTTGCACTGAACGGGAAATACAGCAAAAGTTCACGCCGCCATACACACTTCAGCTAAACGGAGTTGCTGAACGAATGAATCGCACGTTGGTTGAATGTGCGCGTTGCATGATTGAACATGCCGGATTAGGAAAAAGATACTGGAGTGAAGCAGTAATGACAGCGATGTTTCTTCGCAATCGTTGCCCAACGCGCGCCATTTACCAGGACAAGTCACCATACCAAATATGGACAACCAAGAAACCGATCTTGGCCAACCTCAAGGTATTTTTGGATGTCACGCGTCCGTTCAATTAACTCAAGAAAAACGTTCAAAGTTCGACCCCAAGTCTTCACTGTGCCGTTTCCTGGGCTACGCTGAACATCAAAAATCCTATCGTTTCGAGGACGTATCTACTAAAGCAATTAAGATCAGTCGCGACACTACATTCGTGGAGAACACGTCTGACGGAGGTGTGCGCAAGTACAACAGTGGATCTACTATCGTGGAGTGTCATGACCAAGAAGACGATGAACAAGATACATCTGATGTCGGTAATCAAGCAACGATAACAACGAAGACGACACCGAATTGACTGAGACCCACTCAAAGAGACACAATCGCACTCGGTCTCTTGAGCAAGCCACAGAGACTCCAGCTCCCAAGCGACGTTCACACAGAGGATCTCCGATCGAGCATGTATCGTTAATAGCAACAGATTTAAAAGCCGCCTACATCGTTGATTCAGTGAGAGAAATGCCGATTACGTTTAAGTCGGCGATGGAATCAAGAAATGCGGACAAGTGGAAGGAGGCGTGTGACTCAGAGTTTGACTCGCTTCAAAGAAACGACACGTGGGAGATGGCACCTCTCCCGAAAGGACGCAAAGCCATTGGATGTCGCTGAGTGTTTCGCGTCAAGGAGAATAAAGATGGCGAAGTCGAGCGTTTTAAGGCACGATTGGCTGCGAAGGGATTCACACCGAATTTGGAGTCGATTATGAAGAAACTTTAGCACCTGTGGCTAAGTTCACTTCAATTCGTATTATACTCAGCATGGCTGCCAAGTATGGTCTCATGCTACATCAGATGGATGTCAAGACGGCGTTTCTCAATGGATGCCTCAACGAAGATATCTATATGACTCAGCCAGACGGGTACATGGACGAAGACCAGCCCGACTATGTGTGCAAGCTAAAGAGATCTCTCTACGGATTGAAACAGTCACCACGCATGTGGAATCAGACAATCGATGACTTCATGATCCAGATGGGATTTTAGAAGTGTGAATCAGACCATTGCATATACACCAAGCGAAACAATCAAGACATGATCTACCTCATCTTGGCCAGCAGCTGTGAAGCATTGCTTGAGTCAACCAAGAATGCACTGAACACACGATTTGGAATGACGTTACCTTGGTGAGATCGATTACTTCCTTGGGATGGAGATTAAGAACGACCGAGATGCAGGAAGAATGACTTTGCGACAAACCAAACTACTCAAGTCTGTATTGACCAAATTCGGCATGCGTGATAGCAAGCCAGTGAAGATGCCTCAAGATCCAGGTCTAAAGCTCACTAAAATTATGTGTGAACAAGGATGCAAGCATGAGGACACTATGCACAGCGTTCCATACCGTAGTGCTGTCGGTGGCATCATGTATCTCATGGTTGCTACACGTCCGGATCTTGCCGCGGCAGCGGGAGTTCTATCTCAATTTGCGTCCGACCCATGCTCGACTCATTGGCAAGCTCTAAAACGTACCTTCAAGCGACTTCAACACACGGCCTCGAATTTACGCGTAAAGACGGCAACGATATTTGCGGATACTCCGACGCGGACTGAGCGGGCGACATTGAACAAAGACGAAGTACCGTTGGCTATGTGTTTATTATGAACGGAGGATGCATCAGCTGGAGAAGCCACAGTGGCTCTATCATCGACCTGTGGCGTAGTGCAATCACAAATTTGACGATGTGATCACCACTAACCAACGGCGCCCAGACGACCGACTACGGAGAGGGTGCCCCGATTCCGTGTGTAGTATTTTTGCCTTCCTCCCCTTGTGTACCCGTCGGCAGGGCGGGTTGCACTCTTCTCGGTGACTTGGAGGATGTCGAGTCTTGATTGGGTTTGGGGATAGGAACGATCGCGTGGAAATTCCTCACGAAATCGCAGGCTACTTGGGCGCTCTTGTTGAGTCGCCGCGATCTACCCTTTAGATCGCTTCCTTGTCCACCGGCTTGTCTTCTGGCCACTTGATCTCTTGGTGCCGGGGCCTTGCCTTTACTTGTTTGCTGCGTCCAGTCGCAGTTTGGGAGGAGATTAAGAGTCGCTTGAACCCTGGCCAAACAATCCAGGGGTGTTGCTCCTTCTGTAGACGCTGTCGAAGTTCTTGACGTCGAGAGGCCAACGATCCTGCTCGGAAGAGAGAAGTCGACGCGTGTGTTAGAAGTATAATCGAGCTCTGTTTAATGTTAACCAATAAAAGCTAAAACCTATGACTATGCCTTTCTATACGATAGTATATGCCACGTGTCCAGTATCTGTTTGCCGAGATAACCCTAACCACCATATGGGTCGTCGATCGCGATCTGATACTGATCGACGATCTAATGCTGATCGACGATCGAGAAATAATATCACTTTGACCCACATATCACGTTTGAAGGGTCCAGGGTGCGACAGGTACTGATCGGACCTAACGACTCGGCTTCTGATTGGTCAATTAGTCCACGATCAGTATTAAGTCCCATTTCTCTTGAGCCACTTCTCCACAGACCGAAGCAGAGTACATGGCGCTTTCAGAAGCCACCCAAGAAGCAATGTGGCTCAAGGTGTTCCTATGGGAATTTGGTGAGATGGCAAGTGACAAAGCGATCAAGATGTTTGAAGACAATCAAGGATCTATCGCTCTAGCCAAGAACCCGGAGTTCCATAAGCGAACAAAACACATCGACATCCGGTACCATTTTGAAGTACACATTTCGAAGTAGCACAGGCAAACTAAGGACCTTTAGATATATTCACTTTTGCATTTGCACTAAACAAGAGAGTTCAAGTTCTTCAAATGGCATAAATTAAAGTATCGCTCACATTTGGCAAATTGGCTTTATCAATTCTGTTACGTAGTCGGCTCTGTGCGTAGAGTCTCGGGCTGTTGATGTACGTCATTATTGCCAATTTCTTTCCTGATTACACCTATACAACAATGACTTCTATTGATTGATGCGGGTGTCGATGTCGATCACTGTACATTTCGAGCGCACTGAATGGTCTGACGTACGTTGTATTTGTGTCTTGTTGGGAATCTCACGTGTGCTTAATGTCTTGGCTTTGTTGCCGGAGACATCTGGCAAAACAACGAGGGCAAATCGCTCATAGAAACGCTGTGCTATTAAGCTTGTAAGCATTGCACAATCAGTCAGTGGCTGCATTTTGTGAAAATCGCTAAATTGCAAAGTTGTTGATTTGGTATCCATGTCCTACTTGTGACCAGTGATGCCTCGAGACGCTACGCCATGAATAGATTCCGATGAAGAACTGATCCTAAAGGCGGCGGAACGTGGCCGACTCATTGCCCAGGACAAGCTAAAAAAGGAAGACAAATCGCTCTTAGTGTTGCACTATGAGAAAAGACATCACTCGGCGTTTGTCCACCAGAGAAATCACATTACAATCCGCCAATTTGGAGTTTGTTCACCAGAGAACTACATTACAAACCACCGATCAGGCTCGGCACCACAGAATTTTGGCGAATTCACTTGGCCATGAGTGATGTCGAAGGAAGCAAATGGCGGAGGAGGAAGACGCACATGAAGAAGTTAACGATGAGAGTATGAGCGGAGGTCACTTCGAGCCCTGGAATATGGAACTGGGAGACGGACATTTGAACGCGCTGCATGACCGTTGTCACGAACTAGCCGTCCCGCATCGGTTTAATTAGCCATCCATCAGATTCTTCAAGTAAAGCCACAGCGATTCCGCGACTTGCTAACATTTCTCACGTCAACAGTGCCGGAACTCTCGCGCAGCGACCAGAAAAAATAGCAATCACGGATATAATGGACGCCACCAGTATTGCTGTCATCCAGCTGCAACAGCAACATCATTTGGCTCCTACATCTTGCAACAGTGGCGAACTCTCCGCCAAGAGATGATCAGCATCAGCGGGAAAGTAACAGGAGAGCACAGAATCAAGGTAGTGCGCCCTGGAGTCACGGCAGCAAAGGTGTCAGTGACGGAAAATCAGGAGAGAGCAAGGAACACGAACCTAGTGGTCAGTCACAGCTAGTCATGCATGCCCCTGACGCCTGCACGTTCGAAGCCAAGCAAACGGGCACACCCAATAACACTGGACGAAACGGAAAGGCACAGTGGTCAGACCATAAAAAAGACACCGCAATAGTGATCAAGAAAGGGAAGGGCAATGCGAAAGGCAGGGCATCGCTACCTCCCCTGGAGATTCCTATGCTTACAAGTGGGTCCTGGCCGGACATGTTGAAATCCTGGAACGAAGCGTGAGATTCGGCTTTTGAATACAGTTCCCACGCTCGAAAATAGCAATGAGCACTGGCGTCGAGCAAATCTAGCAGAACCGGTCAGTTGCAGCTACTTCAAAAAATTCTCTTCCAGCACCCTTTTCTTTATGCCCTAAGTGACGAGATATTAGTGCTGCATGAGACAGGACTGCATATATCAGGGCTCATGGAGTACCGCAATCGGACAATTGACCACCCAACGAAAGTATAGCTCGAGGAGCGAAAAGCATGAACCACTCGCCTATCAGGCAGTGCACTTTAGCGCTGCTGATAGACAGGAAGGATGACTGGTGGACGAGGCAGATTTGAATTGTGGTGCTTTGATACAAGAGTTTGATCGCAATCGAGCTAGTCGGAATCGTCTTGAAGTGATGCAATCTCACGAGGAGGAACATCGAGATAACGACGATTGAGTTGTTAGTGGTGGTGAAGATATGTAAGACGGTTACATACTGAGGTGGAAGGGAATTTATGTTATGAGTATGAAAATCGGAGGTCGAAGAAACTACGATCAGCGCCAACGAACCGAAAAGAAAAGAAGCCGATCGCAACTACGATCCGATAAAGACAAAATTGAAGACATGCTGGACGATCGATGTATTACATGAAAAAGATCACTTCGTTACGTATTTACCGAGAAGACGGGAGATCGACGATCCGGGATGATCGGCGATTGTGGAACGATATTGCGTTCGCCAGGGTTCTGCAGCACTCAGTAGAGACGCAGCAATTTCCAAAATTGGGGACGTCGCTTAGTTGGCTGCCGAATCCAGGGTACCACGTTCGTTTTTCCACCAGACGTGGAAAGTGCAGAAAGAAGGGATCCAGCAGAATATCCAGATCGCAATGTTCGTCGACTATGCCTTGGAGGATAAACTTGAGCACCACTTTCCAGCGAGCTCCCGATCGTGAACGCCTCTGTTTCCGTTGTTGGCAGAAATTGGCCAAGTCGATGTCATCTTGAGGTTGCTGGCTTGTGATTGCTAACACATGAGATGACTCCCACAAGGCTTGGAGATGACGATCCTCGAAATCTTGATACACTTTCGCTAATTCTTGGAACCTCCCAGTAAGTTGGAATGAAACCGGAGAGACCGGTGTACGAAGGATTTCCCATGGTTTTCGAGCGTAAAACGCAGTAATCTGGGCGGAGGTTATTACATGTGGTGACCCATTCACCATCAGGAGGTGCATGAACTGGACCAACCTGGATTGGGAATAAATATCCTTTTTGCTTGACGAAATGGCGATATAAATGATCCACATCCAGCTCAGCTACTCTTGTTAAGCGGATTCGCCTGGCCGACCATGGCGCTCACGGTAACCTGGGATCCATTCTCGCCTGGGTATGGTAGTCGGGGAAAGAGCGGAAAATTCCGCTCTGATTGGTCCCGACGTTTCGCCAGAGCTGTCACATATTCGGCACTCTGAAGGCGCAGGCCGGTGTATCGGCACAGCAGCAAATCGTAATGGTAACGCATATATTCCAAGTACGGACGTGCGGCTGCACGCAAGTTTTGAATTTCGGTTTCGAGTTGGTCACCGCGGATTATCTGAAGATGTAGAGCGTCCTGGATCAAGGCATAATTATTCATGACTTCTTGCTGAGATTCCAGCTGATCCAGAAGGGCGTAAATGGCTGCCACGGAATTGTCCAAGGTTGTACGATCCACAGAAGAAAAAGTTACTCGACTGCTCGGGAATAGCAAACCCGATCGGCGATGATGAAATTGTCATGGTTGGAGAACTTTGGGACGCTGTAGACACTATGGTGGGAACTGAAGCAGGAGGTGGCATGGGAGTTGACGATTCTAGGGCAGATGCAGAAGACAAGAGGTTATGTGATGCACGGATCGCCGTCACTGGATAACGGCGATCAGTACAGGAGACAGTTGTGGAGAAGTGGCTCAAGAGAAATGGGACTTAATACTGATCGTGGACTAATTGACCAATCAGAAGCCGAGTCGTTAGGTCCGATCAGTACCTGTCGCACCCTGGACCCTTCAAACGTGATATGTGGGTCAAAGTGATATTATTTCTCGATCGTCGATCAGCATTAGATCGTCGATCAGTATCAGATCGCGATCGACGACCCATATGGTGGTTAGGGTTATCTCGGCAAACAGATACTGGACACGTGGCATATACTATCGTATAGAAAGGCATAGTCATAGGTTTTAGCTTTTATTGGTTAACATTAAACAGAGCTCGATTATACTTCTAACACACGCGTCGACTTCTCTCTTCCGAGCAGGATCGTTGGCCTCTCGACGTCAAGAACTTCGACAGCGTCTACAGAAGGAGCAACACCCCTGGATTGTTTGGCCAGGGTTCAAGCGACTCTTAATCTCCTCCCAAACTGCGACTGGACGCAGCAAACAAGTAAAGGCAAGGCCCCGGCACCAAGAGATCAAGTGGCCAGAAGACAAGCCGGTGGACAAGGAAGCGATCTAAAGGGTAGATCGCGGCGACTCAACAAGAGCGCCCAAGTAGCCTGCGATTTCGTGAGGAATTTCCACGCGATCGTTCCTATCCCCAAACCCAATCAAGACTCGACATCCTCCAAGTCACCGAGAAGAGTGCAACCCGCCCTGCCGACGGGTACACAAGGGGAGGAAGGCAAAAATACTACACACGGAATCGGGGCACCCTCTCCGTAGTCGGTCGTCTGGGCGCCGTTGGTTAGTGGTGATCACATCGTCAAATTTGTGATTGCACTACGCCACAGGTCGATGATAGAGCCACTGTGGCTTCTCCAGCTGATGCATCCTCCGTTCATAATAAACACATAGCCAACGGTACTTCGTCTTTGTTCAATGTCGCCCGCTCAGTCCGCGTCGGAGTATCCGCAAATATCGTTGCCGTCTTTACGCGTAAATTCGAGGCCGTGTGTTGAAGTCGCTTGAAGGTACGTTTTAGAGCTTGCCAATGAGTCGAGCATGGGTCGGACGCAAATTGAGATAGAACTCCCGCTGCCGCGGCAAGATCCGGACGTGTAGCAACCATGAGATACATGATGCCACCGACAGCACTACGGTATGGAACGCTGTGCATAGTGTCCTCATGCTTGCATCCTTGTTCACACATAATTTTAGTGAGCTTTAGACCTGGATCTTGAGGCATCTTCACTGGCTTGCTATCACGCATGCCGAATTTGGTCAATACAGACTTGAGTAGTTTGGTTTGTCGCAAAGTCATTCTTCCTGCATCTCGGTCGTTCTTAATCTCCATCCCAAGGAAGTAATCGATCTCACCAAGGTAACGTCATTCCAAATCGTGTGTTCAGTGCATTCTTGGTTGACTCAAGCAATGCTTCACAGCTGCTGGCCAAGATGAGGTAGATCATGTCTTGATTGTTTCGCTTGGTGTATATGCAATGGTCTGATTCACACTTCTAAAATCCCATCTGGATCATGAAGTCATCGATTGTCTGATTCCACATGCGTGGTGACTGTTTCAATCCGTAGAGAGATCTCTTTAGCTTGCACACATAGTCGGGCTGGTCTTCGTCCATGTACCCGTCTGGCTGAGTCATATAGATATCTTCGTTGAGGCATCCATTGAGAAACGCCGTCTTGACATCCATCTGATGTAGCATGAGACCATACTTGGCAGCCATGCTGAGTATAATACGAATTGAAGTGAACTTAGCCACAGGTGCTAAAGTTTCTTCATAATCGACTCCAAATTCGGTGTGAATCCCTTCGCAGCCAATCGTGCCTTAAAACGCTCGACTTCGCCATCTTTATTCTCCTTGACGCGAAACACTCAGCGACATCCAATGGCTTTGCGTCCTTTCGGGAGAGGTGCCATCTCCCACGTGTCGTTTCTTTGAAGCGAGTCAAACTCTGAGTCACACGCCTCCTTCCACTTGTCCGCATTTCTTGATTCCATCGCCGACTTAAACGTAATCGGCATTTCTCTCACTGAATCAACGATGTAGGCGGCTTTTAAATCTGTTGCTATTAACGATACATGCTCGATCGGAGATCCTCTGTGTGAACGTCGCTTGGGAGCTGGAGTCTCTGTGGCTTGCTCAAGAGACCGAGTGCGATTGTGTCTCTTTGAGTGGGTCTCAGTCAATTCGGTGTCGTCTTCGTTGTTATCGTTGCTTGATTACCGACATCAGATGTATCTTGTTCATCGTCTTCTTGGTCATGACACTCCACGATAGTAGATCCACTGTTGTACTTGCGCACACCTCCGTCAGACGTGTTCTCCACGAATGTAGTGTCGCGACTGATCTTAATTGCTTTAGTAGATACGTCCTCGAAACGATAGGATTTTTGATGTTCAGCGTAGCCCAGGAAACGGCACAGTGAAGACTTGGGGTCGAACTTTGAACGTTTTTCTTGAGTTAATTGAACGGACGCGTGACATCCAAAAATACCTTGAGGTTGGCCAAGATCGGTTTCTTGGTTGTCCATATTTGGTATGGTGACTTGTCCTGGTAAATGGCGCGCGTTGGGCAACGATTGCGAAGAAACATCGCTGTCATTACTGCTTCACTCCAGTATCTTTTTCCTAATCCGGCATGTTCAATCATGCAACGCGCACATTCAACCAACGTGCGATTCATTCGTTCAGCAACTCCGTTTAGCTGAAGTGTGTATGGCGGCGTGAACTTTTGCTGTATTTCCCGTTCAGTGCAACTTGTTCGACGTGTATTCGCCCCGTTATCACTTTGAAGGTTTTTGACGCGCTTGCCAGTTTGTGTTTCCGCAAGCGCAACGAATTCCACGAATTTTTCCACAACTTCTCACTTTTTCTTGAGCAGATACATGACGCAGTATCTCGACTTGTCGTCAATAAACGTCACAAAGTATCGCTTTCCACTAGAAGTTGCTGTCGCCATTAGTCCACATACATCACTGTGTATTATTTTGAGTAGCTCGGAAGCGCTCTTGGTGATACCTGACTGGAAGCGCACTCGAGTTTGCTTACCTAGCACGCAACCATCACACACTTCTCACTTCTTGACTAAAGATAAGTCGATTCCTGTTCCGATGTTCTTTGTGACGATGCAATTTAGTCCATCATGGCCTATGTGGCCAAGTCGAAGGTGCCAGAGGTACGACTTGGTGTCCCCTTGGCATCCCGACGGCTTGGCTGCATTGGCTTCTTCTTGTGTCAATGGCCTCATTTGCAACTTGAACAATCCTTTTCCTTCACGAGCACCTATTTTCCACTTAATTCCTTTTACTTCCGCATAGCATCTATCTTTTGTAAAGGTCACTGGGACAACATCCTTGGTGAAGCGGCCGACCGAGAACAAGTTTCTGGACAACTTCGGGATGTGCCATACATTTTTCAGGACTCCTTGCTTCATTCCTTGAGGGGTATTAATTGACATGATAATGTCGCCACTTCCAATTGCTTGAACTATTCCATCGTCCGCGAGATGAATATCGACCACAGAAAGTACCTTGTAGTTCCGCATGAACTTCTTGGAACGCGTCATGTGTTGCGTCACTCCAGAGTAGACGTCATTCAACTTTGGCAACTTGATTCACCAATCGAGGACAGATAGTTGCCCGAATCTTCTTCTTGGGCGACATTCGCACGCTGCGACCGATATCTTTTACCGTTGTCTTGAACACATTGCAGCCGATATCTTTCAATGTGTTCTTGAACACGCGATGGGCACTCCGCCATCCAGTGACCAATCTTGCCACAGCTGTGGCACGCCCCAGTCTTTTTCACTGGTCGTCCTTTGCGCTGATTGTCCCTTGTAACAAATGCTTGTCCTTGCGAAGCTCCATCAACTCCACCACCTTGCTCCTTTCGCTTCATCTCTTCATGAAGTAATCGGGACGTCACTAGCTTCCCAGCTAAGCGTGTCCGAACGCGATTCCAAAGCCGTAATTAGAAATTGACAAGAGTCGCTAAGGCTGCCGAGCAGCGCGATCACTAGATCATCCTCGTACACCGGAGCACCCACAGCTTCGAGCTGTTCTGCCCAAGTCTTTAACTTGTTGATGTGGCTAAGCACATCGTCGCCTTCTTCCATCATCGTAGTAAAGAAGCGACGACGCAAGAACAGTTTGTTGGCAAGACTCTTTTTCTCAAAGTGGTCTTCCAATCTTGACCATGCATCGAATGCACCACTTGCCGAGCGGACCAACGGCAGCTGGGAATCTTCCATGGCGAGGTAGATCACTGCTATCGCCTTCCTTGACTTCCTCTTGTATGCCGCTTGGTCCAACGTGGTCACGCACTCTTCCACCTTGACCTGACCGCTGACGACTTCCCAGAGGTCCCGTTCCTCTAAGACCATCTGCATCTCGAACTTCCAGGCATGGAAGTTGGTTCCGTCGAACTTGGAGATACACAGGAAAGAAGAGTCCATGGCGGCGAAGCTTGAGTCGAGAAAGGTCGGTGCAGAGGCGAACGAGGTTGGGCTCATAACCTGAAGAACTTGAGCTCTCTTGTTTAGTGCAAATGCAAAAAGTGAATATATCTTGAGGTACTTATAAGCCTATTGTTCTAGTCCTGTAGAAGCTTCTACCACGACGTCATCGAATGTCGTCGGGTAACCGCCGTCGAATATCTACACGTAATCTTGGCTACAGCTTCAACACTTGCAGCAACTGAAAGAGGCGTCTGTTCAACATGTTCAGCGCTGATGAGCATGTTGCACGGGCGCAAGTAATATCTTACGCTTACCGAAATACGTTGCGAAATCGACCGACACCAGTTGATAGCATGATCACAATATCCATAGAAACAGGGTTCACATGGTCTTTCTCAAACGGGCCTGGCTGAACAGGTCGGATAAGTAGTAGTATTTCGCGTGATCGAAGGAGGAGGGATGCCATCAGCTCTGAGAAAGGTACGCCCATCCGCTACAGTAGTCTCGGGCGTACCTTTCTCGAGCGAATACGGCATGAAAATTCAGTTGTGCTTTTCAGCGAACGCACTTGACTAAAATCTCCATGTCATCGAAATCGTCCCTGTTGACTAAAGAGCGCTTTAGACACCTTTTTTAGTCACAAGGACGATTTTGGCGCCCAACAGACAAGAAAGCATAGCCCAGCTTGAGTACAACGTTTTTGAGTGGCAGCCAGGTGGGAGAGTCCGCCTCTAGGAATGGCGATAATGTCATGATATAGACGCGAGCACAATTGGGAACGCAACAATACATTGCTTACATCACGTAAAAGAACGTCTTTGCGACAAAAAAAATCCATCGTGAAGAACGCTTTGAGCAAGATATTAATGAAAAACCGACTTTTCCCGTCATGGCGCAGCGCCTGAAGATATACACAACAGCCATAATAACAGTCCTATTACGCAGTTCATAGATAAAGATACCGAAAATCAACAAAAAACAGGATGATTCAAAAAATCGCTTTTCATTGGCTGCAGCCGGTTTGGATCTTCCTCCTTCGAGCTCAGGACGAAAGCAAACAAGATAGAAGAATGATCGTGGGTATATTTTCTGCCGGTGCGGACGTCGTCAAGGCGCTTCTGAGCTTCTACGGATCCCTACTGCACTACTGGGTGCGTCGCGGCAGCTACGCAGATTGCCCGTTCTTCTCCGACGAACTGCACGCCAAGACGTACGTGTACTCAATCGCGCTGCTAAACCCGCTGTGGAGCCAGCCACACTACCGTCATCCAAGCTTCTACAAGGACCTGGTTACGAACCTGCGCAACGTTGCCATTCCAGGCACGGGTGTGCCACTCTCGATTGTGAGCTCCTCGCGTCTGATCCTCTTTCCCTTTTTGCTTTTTGTTTACCCATGGCTGTGTGCCATTGGTGCTTTCTTTGAGCTGTCCAAAGAATATTCGAACCAGCAAGGAAGCATAGCTGAGCGGTTCCTGCGCACCTTTACGCAGATCTTCGTGTGTCCGCAGAACTGGTTCGCTTTCTGGCGCGTCAACTGTCACGTTGTAAGTCTGCACAGCCTCAAGACTGATTCAACCGGATACATTATGGAGAACAAGTGGGATTTTCTAATTGAGGCTGAGAAGAACGGCATTGCTGTGTCACCTCACCTGAAGACGCCAGGCTCGCTTGTCATCAAAGACCGCAATGAGGAAGGTGGAATGGGTATCTTCATGTTTAAAAACGCCGTAGCCGGTGGAGACTGGATCATTCAGGAGAAACTGGACAACTCGCCTTTCCTCAAGAAGCTGTTGCCAGAGGTGTCGCCTCTCTCGACCTTCCGCATCATCACGGCGTCACGTCACGGCCTTGGCAAGGCAGAGGCGTTAAAGGACGGTGGCAACGGTATCAAGTCACTCAGTTGCGTGTTCCGCGCCGGTCTAGAGGGCGCTGCAACAGACCACAAGTCCATTATGTTCGACGTGGACATGGAGTCTGGCAAAATTCTCAAGGGGTCCACCACCACGCACTGGTACCGCGTTGGCCCGTACCACATGCTTCGAGGCAACCTCAGCGTGGGACACGACATCACCAACCACCCGGATACTGGTGTTCCTATTACGGGCAACGTGATTAAAGAGATGAAGCAGATGAAGCAGCTTGCGGAGGAGGCGCACTATAAGCTTATGAAGGACGTGCCGCTCTGTGGCTGGGATGTGGCGCTTACTAACATAGGCGTGCTGCTGCTGGAGGTTAATATTTCGTGCAACTTTTTTCGTGGCACATTCGACCAGCCGTGGTACTTCCAGTTTTTGGACGATTACTTCCGCCATCTTGAGAAGCTGCCCACACCTGCAAAGAAGGTCAGCTAGATATGCGTGTGTTACCGAGCAGTATGATTAGCTGATCTAGTGACCCTGCCTCCATTTTCCTTTGTGGTCCCGGTACTGCATAAGTGCTGCCTCGAGATATCTAGCAGAAGTGTTTTAACAAGCCAGTTTGTCGACGCCGCCGTGTGCAATTTCAAGTAAATTTACTTGTATGGGCATGGAGTATTGTGCTCCAAATGGCTGCATTTTCCTAATATTGATAGCATCTTGGCCTCGCAAATCGTGCAGGTACCTCGATACTTCCTCCTATCTGCGGCAAGCGCATGAAAGTGTGTAACCCTGGCCTCGAACCTGCAGCGTAGAACAAATGCTTGACTACGAAAGATGACCGACGCCACCAACCTGTCGGATGCTGTTCTCATTGAGCTGCTCTCAATGAACGACATGCTAGTGCTGGGCTGTGGAGGCAAACACTAGCGACTGTGACCTTCTAGATCCAGTGCATCTCGAGCACATACATTACAGCGAGTAGGCTTCCTCTCTCGTCAACCTCCTCGCAAAGCCTCACGGTCGACAGGTTAAAAGGCTGACTGCGTTGTGCCGAAATGTTCACTGGTGAAGTCGACCCAGCGTTTTGCCATCGGATGCATTTGATGCCAACGCTCGACTCACGGCCACTTCCAAGCGTCATTATTAATGTTGCGCACTGCCAAAGTGTCTAAGGCTCACCACAGATCATGGTACATCTGCGTGTCATCACGTTGAAGGGCTTCGGTAAGGTTCCCCACAGTCTGCAATCTCGAAAACTACCTTAAGCTAGAGACGCTCCTGATTAGCGAGCAAAAAATGTGACAGACGACTGCTTGCTCGCTCTGGGAGATATTTGTTCGCTTTTGACTCCACCTAAACATTTCGTAGGAAGCAACCCGTTTGGATTTGGTCATGGCTGTATTACCGACAACGCTATGGTTTCACGTTGCCCGTTGGATCATCTCCCACACACGCTCGCCACCTGAAGCTTCAAACGTTCACGTCTGGATCTTGGTGGGTGTGATGGCATTATCTCATAACCGTGGACTCCGCGAGCTCAGCCTCACATTATCTCGCGGTCTGAAAGGAAAGCAGATCGATTTCATAGCATCCTAGCGCATACTGAGAGCTTTCGCATTGATGGAGACAGCATCACCGCAAACTTGGTTTGTGGCAGCGCATGCGAGTATCTGTGTATTGTGTCCTGCAGTGCTGTATGAAGCAAACGAGAAGAAGTTGTATTTCTGGAGTTTGTTGCTGGTAGCTCTTTCATGCTAATGTATAATGTGAGTGCATGTTTTGCTTCGCCTCGCTAAAACTTAATCCACAACATACTCGGTTTTAAAGAACTCTTCAATCGCATATGCTGCTGATGTACTCAGCACAGTGACGTCCAGCAGTTTCTCTGCTCCGGCTTGAGCAATCGATGCAATATTGCCTGTTTAAAGTTGGCGTAAATATTTACGCATGTAATGTAGAACTCGCGTTCACGCACCGAATAGATCGAGTAGCATATCACACTCGACTACAGAAAGGAATGGAAAACTGGTTTGCAATGTGTCCATTGCATGCTTGCGAGTAAGTAGTTCCTCGGTCATCTAACAACGGTAAGTTAGTACTTCATCTCAGTGTAAAATGTATGCATCACAATAATGTAGCTAGCTTACGCGCTTTTCAAGCTGTTCAGCCTTTTCGGAGATTCGAAAAGCAAGTTTCTCGTGAACAGACACCTCCGAGCAGAAGTATCAAATCAAAATAACGCATGTTAAGTTGAAGCGTAGAATAGTACAAACCATGATCTTAACAGCAGCAGGGACGCTAAAAGCTATAAAAGAAAGTAGCACAAATACAGCATTAGTCTGTAATGATTCGGCAGCATTATTGACAGGATCACATGCCTGTAAACATCTTGATCTTCACGGAGCTGCTAATCGCGAATAGCTGCAATTCTGAGTACTGCGGGATTGGAAGGACAGCGATTGCGAATACATTTCCAAAGGCCTTCTCAGCTTTCAGCAGTCTGAGCAGAACACAAACAATATCAGTTTGATCCATGAAATGATGTCTCTTTCACTTTTGTAAAAGAACGTGAACATAAAGTTTCTTTCCTGTTAACGGTGCTCTCGATTGAAAACTCAGACACCTCCTTGTGGATCAGCTGAAACACTACATGTAAGCTCTACACAAAGTATTTCACATGCAAATCCTTCCCACCATAAAAGTGACAGGCGGAAACTCGCCCTTTTGCTGGGAAATCATCACATCTAAGCTCATTATCAGTCACGACTATGAGCTGCCAATCGACATAGCCTTTACTTACCAGCAAGACAGCCTGCCGCCTCTGTCGATTCACGTACAAAACGTCAGCTGCCAGTTAATTAGGCTTCATGTACACGTTAGCGTCAATCAGTCTTGTACCTTTTGGTCGGAACCCGTAAATCCCTTCGAGCTCTTGAGCCACTTTATCCGTCGTTACTACGAGTCAGAACCATAGCTAGTAAATCTCACACGCAATTGCTACCTTCAGTAGGTACTGCATGCGGATTGTAGAGCACCAACTGCCCTCTACCGCCTCGGCAGCGCGTGATCTTTCTGCTCGTCATGTTGCAGAGTGCGGGTCTCAACTTCAACTATCAGACCATCACCCTGCCACACTAATAGTACACAATTAGTAGCTGTATGGGCAGCTTCTGGCAGAGACTGGCGAGGCCGCTGTATTGCGTCGCGCCCATGGCAAACGTGACGGACGCAGCTTTCCGTCATCTTATCAGTGAGATTGCCAAGCCTTCGGTCATGTGGACTGAGTTTGTTAGCTGTGAGGCTTTGACGCACGACTCGGACTCGCGCCGTCGGATGATGACTACGCTCAAGTACGCGGAGAAGGAGCGGCCCGTGGTAGCACAGCTTTTCGGCTCAAAGCCCGAGCAGTTCTACGAGGTAAATAATGTATACCTGGGTTTTTTCTATTGTGTGCTGGACATTACTCAGTAAATTTTTGTCGTTGATTTTGCGTGCTGCCAGTCAGCAATGATCGTGCGTGATTTGGGCTTCGACGGCATCGATATCAACATGGGTTGTCCAGAAAAGAATGTGAATAAACAAGGAAGTGGTGCCGCATTAATTTTGCAGCCGAGCTTAGCGATGGAGATTGTGGCTGCGTGCAAACGTGGCGTAGGGGATCTACCCGTGTCCGTCAAAACGCGCATTGGTTTCCACCACATCGATTACAAGGACTGGGTACTGCGACTGTTGGCGACGGAGGCGGAGGTACTCACTATCCATGGACGGACGCGTGACGAGATGTCCAAGGTCCCGGCACATTGGGATATCATCGGAGAAGTGGCAACGTTGGCCAAATCGATAGGCTCGTCGACGCTTATTCTCGGCAATGGCGACGTTGCAAATCTCGTTGATGCACGGCAGAAGGTTGATGAGTACGGAGTCGACGGCGTAATGCTTGGCCGTGCGTTGTTTGGCAACCCGTGGCTATTCCAGGGGTATCCGAACACCGCGCATGTTTCAGCAAAAGAGAAGTTGGAGGTAATCCGACGTCACACACAGCTTTTCCAAGAGCTTTTGGCAGACCCAAACCTCATAGGGTTTTCCCGCATGAAAAAGTTTTATGTCTCGTACTTGAAAGGGGTGCCGAAGGTGCGTCACTTACGTGATCGTATGGCTCGTACGCAAACGACCGAAGACGTATATGACATCATTGACGAAGCTCTCGAGCAGCTGGGTACGTAGGAGCACATGCAATGAAGATTCTTCTATACTATAGTATATTTCTCGAGCGTCACCTAGTTATTCGATCTAGCAGCAACTTAATGCTTGCTCATCGCCAACCCGAGAAGATTCTTGATGAATGAGCTCATCCTCAACGCGCGCATCCAGCAACTCGTCGGGTAAAACTTTCATAGCATTTTCGACCATCTCCCGCAGCTCTGGACGCGGACCTTTTCTTGCCCATTGAGCTGAAATTTCACGCTTGAACGCCTTCCCCATGAACTCACCACTGGAATTGATTAAACACAATAAAATGCCAGCATAAGTCGAAGCAATTAACTTTTGTAAGATCAGGGATTTACGTACTTGAAAAGTGCCAGTAGCGGCTTCATCAGCGCAGATGTGGCCATTGTGTAAGGGCAGTTGCTCAGCGGCTCAGTGGACCCCCATGTCGCTTGGAGGTCCTCGGCATACTCGAGATACCGTTCAAGAACCTCCCGACGTGACAGATTTGGGTTACGCTCGGCGTTAAAAATCAGGCGGTCAGCATCGCGAAAATTCCACGGCGTGTTATACGCCGCCCGTCCGATCATAACCCCGTCCACATTTGTAGCATCCAAAATTTCTCGCGCGTGCTGAATACTCCGTACACCGCCATTGAGCGTGAACAGCATCTCAGGAAAGTCTTGCTTAAGCTGGTACACAACGTCGTAGCGGAGCGGGGGGATAGTGCGGTTATCCTTTGTGCTCAATCCCTTAAGAAGACACTTGCGCGCGTGCACAATGATGTGACGCACACCAGCATTAGCAACAGAGGCAACGTAATGGTGCAGCTCCTCGTAGCTATCGCAGTCGTCCACGCCGATTCGGCACTTCACCGTCACTTCCGCTGCCGGTTGGTCTGGATTCTCCTTCGCTGCCAACGCAATGTTGCGCCGCATACTGGAGCAAATGTCCCGCACACGCTCTGGTTCCAGCATAAGGCGGGCTCCAAAGCAGCGGCTAGACACTAGTGCACTGGGACAGCCGGTATTCAGGTTGATCTCGCAAAAGCCACCGTAAGACTGGCTCAGATGCGCTGCAGCTACATGAATACATCAATCACGAGCTCCGCGACGTCAGCTCCAATAACAATTTGAGAGCTAAAACATAGCAAAGATATTGTACCGCCGAGGTCTTCAACGCTACTACCGCCAAGCTGCAGTGCTAACGGCGCTTCGACGGGGTCGTGACCCAGGAAATAGTCGAGGTTCTTCTTCTGGTGCAGCAACTGTCGACGAAACAAAGGCCAAAATTAGATAGCCACTTGAGCGCAGCAATTAGTGCACCGCTTTGCAGCAGTAGCGTTAACGAACGGTTTGATCCACCACCATTTCGGTGAACAGCAGCGTCTCCTTGGTGATCATGCGCATCATGAAGCGGTAGTGACGATCTGTCCAATCCATCTATGAAAATGGTAGCGTGTCAGTATAGCATCTCGATCGTGTGTACACTGATAAAGTGATGCGTTACCATGGGTGCAATGGATAAGCGCGCAACGGGTGGAAGAGCAGCCATTCTCCTATACATGCTCTAGAGCCCACGCAATTGATTGGTGGAAAAAATGGGTCATCCGATGTGACCTCTTTTTGTCGACGTTTTTGGCTTCAGCATACTAGGTCAAAAAATCCGTCAAATATGACACAATCAGCCTCAATTATTAGGTTACTATAAAAAAGAGCTGGGTACCTTAGACTCATCATTCGCGCCGTCCTTGTAAAAGAAACAATATCCCAGAAAATATCGAAGTTGCTGACTATCTCTTCTCGGTGGCCATATGGCTGTGCTCAACGATTTGCAGCGTTACGCTGAGCCAAGCGAAACCGAAGACTGCTTAATGACGGCTGCAGGGTCATCACACCGTGTCGCACGACTGACATCCGAAACAGCCTTTCTGCTAGTGTTGGCAGTTCATCATAGCAACTCTCTCGTGACTAACTCCGACGGCGTCCATAATGCAAGCTTATACACTAGCCGTCTAACTGACGATGCAAATCTGCGGTCTGATACAGGAGTTTATGTGTTATGACGGTATGGTATCCGTATTCAATATAGCAGCTGGTTATGCACGTATTCCAACACAACAATAAATAGCCACAATTATTCATTTTCTGAAGTACATTCTCCGAGATATCTAGAATGACAGGTATTAGATTTAACAAGCTAGAGTGACAGAAACAAGTACCGATATCTTCCGATCCGACCATGGGACATTTGGCATTAGAAACGGCAATATTACTTTTGGCTCAAAAATGTTGAGTCAGCAGAACCAATAATGTGCCGCCCCGTATTGAACCGTCGGATGCTTATTGATGGAGTTGTGCTCGGTGTACCAGTTGGCCTTGGCAAACCATTCAGAGTCGCACTGAACTCATAACAGCTCGAGTTTTTTGTATTCTGCGAAGAGGGCTAGGTATTTCTAGGCTTGGCCACTAAACGCTGCTATTTTTCTTGAACTCTCACTCGGACATTCGCACTCGAGCGCTTCCACCATCGCCACCTCGCTCTTTCGGGCAGGTATTTGCCACTTTCACTTGCCGATCGGATCTTTCGTACGCTTGTATCATTCAGCAAGTTTTACAAGCGTCGAACTTGTCCTTTTCCATCACTACCTTTCTACTCAAAGTTATCTCCCATAGCATCTAGTCATGACACTCAGCGGCCACGTAAAACAGCTCGAAGCCGCACGCGGCTACGTGTATCCGACGGACGGTGCACTGGTGCCTGTGAGTGTCAAGAAGACGCCGATGGGCCAGCATTTGCTGCAAGGTTACCGCTACCGCAGCACCAAGGCCTGGCACTTTCTCGGCCATACGCTAGCGGCCATCAAGACGGTCAAGCAGCGTAAAAAGTTCCTCGATGTCGTGGCCAAGGGCGACCTGGCCGAGATCGTGGATGCACTTAACGCGGGTGCTGATCATACAGTTAAGAACTCGTTGGGACAATCACCCACCTACGTGGCCGCTGCGAGGGGCTTGCATCTCGTGCTGACGCTGCTGCTGGAGCGTGGGGCAAATGCCAACGAGATTGCGCTGGACGGTACTACACCCCTGCACGTTGCTTGCGAGAAAAATCACGACCGTGCGGTCAAGGTCCTTCTCAAGTATAACGCGCGCCTGGATATGACGGCGCTCAGCGGGTGTACGCCGCTGCATCTCGCGGCCAAGAAGGGTTACTCGGCGATTGTGGCCATCTTATTGTCGGCGCGAGCCAAGACGGACTTTCCGATTCGGGAGACGACAACGACAGCGTTGCTGCTGGCCTGTATGGCTGGACACTCGATTGTAATCGAGCAACTGCTAGATGCTGGCGCTGACCCACAGGTCGAAGACGCAGATGGCAATACGCCGCTGCACTTTGCAAGCCTCAATGGAAACTATCGTGCTACGTACTTACTCTTGACCGCCGGAGCTGATCCAGACATGCCGAACGAGAAAGAGGAGACGGCCTTTGACATGGCCGAGCAGCAAGGTCACTCACACGTGCATTACCTGCTGAAGACGAACGGCATGGGTGTGGATGGCCAAACAGTGGATGAGATGGACATGGCTTGCTCGCAAGACGCTCGTCTTAGTGAGGCATTGGCCCATAACCGACCGGAAATTGCGGAGGTGATTTTGAAGCTTCACATGAAGTACGCTTGCTACTCTGCGTTGGGTACACTTCCCGAAGACGAGCGTGTGACAGAGTTCTTGGAGAATACCAACCAGCTGCTGTTTTAAGCGAGCTGTCGTTGTGGAATGCTTCATGTACTTTAACTTATCGCCAATCAAGCGAGAAGCGAATCAATGCCAAGTAAATCTAGCCCTAAATTCAGGACGGTCTTAGTGACAAATGAGGAGGAGAGCAGACGGACGCATTTTCACTCCATGTGTATGTGTAGATATACCGCATAATCGTATCGGAAATGTAGTCAAAGACTCGGTATGTGTTGGTGTTGTACTGAAAATCTACCAGCTAATAGTGGCTTCTCTCATGTATCTACAAGCAGCCGGAAGAGAAAACCTCGCTGCAACCGAGCACACGGTGTACGGCTGCTCATTCTGCTGTTTCGCGGGCACGCACAACACAAGCACTCATAGCAACTTATTTGACAAACGTTTTCCCTGGCGCAGCAGCAGTGGCGACACTGGTATCACTCATAGTGACCACAACATCTCGGGATATGAGAGACGTCGTTAAGTGACTCGGTGCTCTGCATGATAGGTGAACAAAGCCCTCTTTCATGTTGCAGCTGCTGACATTCCAACATACTCCTGCGGAGCGTCCACGGCGTTGGCGGCCTCTTCACGTACGCGGCAACTACGGCTGCTAGCGCTATCACTAAACGATGAAGCGTAGAAACGCATACTGCTCGTGTTCAAGCAGATGCGTAGTGCTCACTGGGTGGTTAATTGAATATTGGTCCTAGTTCGCCAGACAAGTGCTACCTCTAAGCCACTCCTTTCTCATACTAGACTCACTATACCATACTCACTGATTTACCTTGGCCAATGACTGACAACGTGCCCGTAACCACTGAATGTCATCATGTCCATAATCCTCCGTCTATCCAACAGGCGCTCAGCGGTGCGATAGTGTACCTTACCTTTAACATGTCCATCTTCAACAGCCCGCACTTTACGGGCGACAAGTGTATCACTACAAATTGCAATAGTCGCCATGTCCTGCCAGCAAAAAACAAAAAGGCCCTATTTTCACTTGCAAAGATATGCGCGTTTGCTAAACAGAACATGGCTTCAGGTTGAGCTGCAAACCATTCGTACGCATCTTTTCCGAAACCAAGTCTGTCGGTACATCCATATCAAATTTGATTTTCAAGTACACAATTATAACACATTGCGTACCCTTACAGTTGGCGAAAACATTATTTACCATTATAGCCCTGTTTATTTTCTGCCAATCAGTTCACGTTTTCTCTGACGGAGTCGTGGCTCATGATGTCTCGACCCGAAGAAGCATCTGCTCCCAACATGACGCTGTTCCACGCGCCCGACGCTAGATATACACTGGGAATCTGCGTTATGGATCGTAAGGCACGTTCACCTCCTATGCTAGAAATCTTGGGGCGACTACCGCCCGATCTTTTCCGCGTCGAGTTCTTCGGAGACGAAACAATTTTGAACCAACCAGTGGACGAGTGGCCTCGGTGTGATGCACTTGTCGCCTTCTTTTCCAAAGGTTTTCCGCTTCAGAAAGCGCAGGATTACGTTACGTTACGTCGTCCTGTTGTGGTGAATGATCTGGATACACAGTACGTCTTGCAGGACCGTCGTGAGGTCTATCGCGTACTACAAGAGCACGATGTCCCGATACCTCGTCATGTCTTTGTGAACCGAGATGGCTATGGAGGTCAGATTGGACCTCCCAAGGTCGTTGAAGGAGAAGATTTTATTGAGATGGACGGTGTCCGTATCAACAAACCTTTTGTAGAGAAACCCGTGGACGGAGAAGACCACAATATTTATATTTACTACCCCATGAGTGCAGGCGGAGGATGCAAACGTCTTTTTCGCAAAATTGGCAATAGGTCCAGTGAGTACGATACACAGGTTAACACGGTGAGAGCGGGAGGAGGTTCCTACGTCTACGAGGAGTTCCTGTCCACACAGGGAACCGATGTCAAAGTCTATACAGTTGGACCACACTACGCCCACGCGGAGGCTCGCAAATCGCCCGTCCTGGATGGACGTGTGGTGCGAGATGCAGATGGCAAAGAAGTGAGATGTCCGGTCATGCTTTCGACTGAGGAAAAGCACGTCGCCTATCGAATATGTAGGGCCTTTAAACAGACCATATGTGGCTTTGACATCTTGCGAGTGCGTGATGCCTCGTACGTGTGTGACGTGAACGGCTGGAGTTTTGTCAAGAATTCTGAAAAGTATTATGACGACTGTGGCATCTTGCTGACACAGTATCTAGAGCAGGCGCTAGCTGGCGCAACGGATGGTGAAGACTTTGGCACGTATAGCTCTGCCTTCAGCTCGGTCACTTTCCGATTTGCACCGGATGCTCTACCTCCAAGTGCAGAGCTATCGGAGCCGCCAACAGCGCACAGGCATGCAATGCTTCGTGGTCCATTTGCTTCGATTGCCGACTCCGAATTATCCGAAGGTGATAGTATCACAGATGGAAACGAAGGTACTTTGTACCAAGAGGAAGAGCTACGTTGCGTTTTAGCTGTAATCCGACACGGTGACCGCACGCCCAAACAGAAAATGAAGATGAACGTTTGCCATCCAGCCTTTCTCCAATTCTACGAGGATCGCCTGCGTGAGGCTCAGGAGGAGAATGGAGATGGAAATGACACAAATAAGAAAAAGAAAATGGATCTGAAGATTAAGGCCGTGGCAAACCTTGAACGTCTGCTTCTGGTAAGCAAAGATTTACTGCACAAATACGAGACACGCGATCCAGCGTTTATGGATTTCTTGGAGCATCGCCAAGTCAAATTTGGCGAGGACGCAACAGATCGTGTCAAGGGGTATAGGACTCTGCGAGACGTGCTTCAGCGCTGGCAACTTGTTGGTATTAATCGAAAGGTGCAGCTGAAACCGAAGGATTTTGTTGATGTGCCCGTTGCAACTACAACCGAAAATGAAGTACAGCAGCAGACACGCCGTGTTAGCAAATTGCTGCTCATTATTAAATGGGGAGGAGATCTGACGCATACTGGTGAAGAACAAGCAGAACATCTTGGTCAAAAGTTTCGGCGTATGATGTACCCGGGCGGTGCTGGAGGTTTGAATCGTTTGCACTCAACGTACCGTCACGATCTAAAAATCTACACAAGTGACGAAGGGCGTGTCCAAAAGACAGCAGCATCATTTGCAAAGGGACTGCTTGAACTCGAGGGCGACATCATTCCTATCTTGGTAGGACTTGTGTTGAAGTCGAAGGACGCAGACTCAATGCTAGACCAATCAGGGTCCTCCGCACAAGAGATTATAATGCGAGTGAAGCAGCGCCTGCACAAAATCATTCACCGCGAAGACCATTGCAGCCAGTTGATCGACTCCAACTCGCGACTTATTCGCTCTGTGGCTCTTGCACTTACGAAGGTTGACCAGCCCATAAAAAAGATGGGAATCATGCACAAATTGCTTCACTCGCTCAAAGAGCAACTGACGCGCATGATTCAAGAGAAGGCGGAGTTCCGCACAGAGTTAGAGAGGCTACAGCAGACAAAGGCTACCGCTGATCGGGTAGCTCCCGCGATGAGCCGATCAGCGAGTGTTGATGAGTTGAACCGACCTAGGTGTCGCCACGTGCACTCGTACGCCCCTCGAAAGAAACATAGTGAAGAAAGCAACATATCAAGTGATGCAGCTAACAGCAGTGTGGGTCTACGGAAAATGCGGTTACATGAACCGTTGCCGCCAGAGGAAGTGAAGTACCCTGAGCCATGCGGACGTGAGACTATGGAGGTGATGCGTGAGCGGTGGGCAAAGCTGTACCGTGATTTCTACGTGAAAAAGCGTGATACTTACGATTTGTCAAAGATTCCAGACATCCACGACTGCATTCGGTATGATGCAGTTCACAATGCACACCTAAACTTGACGGACGTGCGTGAACTTCTGGAAATTTCAAGTGCGTTATCTCACGCTCTCGTGCCGCAGGAATACGGAATCAATGTGGACGAGAAAATTTTCATCGGGTCAGCTATGTGCCGAACGCTACTATCAAAGATCAACACTGACTTGGATTTGGCTCGTGGTCTTAAACCCGACCTGCTGAAAGACCATAATACTCACCGTTTGAACCCGTCGTATGCAAAGAAGGTCAAGTCAGCTCACCGTTCGGTGCGTACACGCTTGTACTTTACAAGTGAATCGCACTTGCACTCGCTATTGAACGTTCTGCGCTATGGTCGGGAGGAATGCACGGTAAAGAGCCCTATTGGGGAAGAATCTCGGAAGTGGATCGAGGACATCCCTGAGCTCTGCTACATGACTCATTTTGTCGTGCGCGTTTTTGAGTGCGTCCAGTACTCGCTGGACGACTTTGCACGTTTCCGCGTAGAGATCTCTGTGTCTCCTGGAGCTCACCAAGACCCATTAGTTTCAGATACGGAGAAACAGCTCCATGTTGCGCCACTGAAAATCATTTCACGTGAAGGCCTCACATGCCAGGAACTGGTCGACTATGTTGCCGATTGTATCGACTACGCAGAGGAAAACGAGGCCAAGGAAATGATCAGTCGCACTGTAGCGAACAGTGATGACAACAGCCCAGAGAAAACTAGCAGTGGGAATGTTACACCTGTCAAGCATTCGATGTACTTGCTTAGCGACAACAGCAGCGACAGCAACTTCAGCAATGACAACTAATCCTCGCTAAAGCCGATAACACCTCTTGAGTACAGTCAACGCTCCGGTAAATTGAGAAAAATCTATTGCTTTTTATTACTTTACGAGCGTTAGGTCTCCTGTGCTTCCTCGTCTTCAAGCTGATTTTGCGCACGCTGCATCATCTGTCTCGGCCTCCGCTTCGACATTGACATTATTATCGAAACTATCGCGTTGTCACGAGCTGTCCTGGACCTCGTGTAGTGGTAGGGTTGCCCTCACGTTCCTCACGCTTAAATGAGCCAAAGACTGGAATCGATCATGTCAAGTATGTCAAGCTGCAGAAATTCCTTGCAGCCATAACCCATTCGTCGTTCAAGTCGTTTGCTCGAACTCACCGTCCAAGATCTCCATGAGTAGCCAGCCATCTGTTGTCGATTTGGTCGATAGATATCGCTCCTATGAAGAGTGACTTGGTACCTCTTCGAAAGACCAGGCCTGTATAGCTCGCTTCACCATGTAATTTGCTCGTTACCAGTTGGACGCCATGAAAGCATCGCTAGACTGGCGTGGCCGAGACAATAGAGGAGGCGTTGGGGGGCTCGCACCGGCGCATGACATATATTCAGCTTCGGACATACCTGCTCACTGTATCCTCTTCATACGCCCACGAAGCTAGTAAATTTACCTCCACATCCGATTGTGAGACAGTCGATTGAACTTCTTTTTCGTCCATGTTGCTCAGCACAATGCACGCATGAGTAAACGCACAACGCAGTCGACGAAGTGCGCGTCTAGAACAGAGCATCCCCAGATCGCGCTCGGTCTCCACTGGGTCTTCCAGACAGAGTCGGGTGTCATTTCGACTAGACCAACCCTTGCTGGTCTTTGGCATAATGTCGCTTGTGCGTAAGCTCACTACGGTGTGCTCATAGTCAAACTCGCAAGCGTAAAAGCGGAAGAAGCCCCGTCGAAGTGCCAGCCAATCTCGCACCTCGGTGGTTTGCTCCTTGACGAAGATAAACTTCTTCTCAACCGCTTCGAGTCGTTTATCGATTTCATCGTCAGTCAGTGTACGCAGCGAAACCTCATCTTCAACAACATGTGCGCTGCAGTCAAGCACGGGTAGGACAATAACACGTTGCAGGTAGTAGATAGCAAGCAGCATGAGTCCATACGAGCTCAGTGCGTCACTAACCACACGCTTCTTGGCCAGACGCCACTTACGAAGCCAGTCACAGAGTCGTCGCACATGTTGAAGCTGATGTTTTCGCTCTGAGGAATGCGCACCGACACCACCGTACAAGAGCCATCGCAACAGACGCGTGTTCCATAATGCAGGAACGTTATTCACACAAAGGTCACATGGTAGATCGGTAGAAGGGTCCCGGAATTGCACAATAGGAATACGGGCTCCCGTGACTGCGATAGCCCTGTGCTCAGTTTCGTCCGTGCTATTAGGCAGAAAATAAATCGACAAATGCTCCATCACTTCGGTGACCAGAGGCGCTGCTTCTTGGCGAAACTGTGGTGCTGACGGCAACAGAGCGCAGAGATCCACATCGGCAGGCTTTTGGTCATCGTCGTCGTCTGACAAAAGGCCAGTGACTGAGGAACCAAATGTTGTAACACGTGCATCCGGCCACATCAAACGAAGAACATTCTCCACATGATGAGCCACTTGTTTTCGACGCTGCAGTTCCTTTTCTTTATCTTGATCAGCCCTCAAGAACTCATTCTCCTCATCACTTCCGGCCGCTAGGCTTACAGACTCAACACTGACCTGGTCAGCGCATGCTCGTGCATAAATTGGCACGAAATAGAGCAATTTCCCTGTCTGCAGACACTGCGTCACTAAAGCGCGTTGCAATTTCCGACCTCGTTCCTTCTTCTCGTACATCTTGGCATCGTCTGAGGCTGTCGGATGCAGCATCAAGTGCACAGCTGCTTTCATCGCCGCCTCGTCCTCTTTCTTCTCTTGTGACTGCAATAGCCACGGCCACAGAAACTGTTCCAAACGCTCACCAATCGCTAGTGTGTCTTCCTCCAATTCCACCATAAACTGAGCCATTAACAGCGGAGAAATCGTCAAACCAGACGACATCACAGTCAGTATTTCTTTTCCTCGTAGTCCCAAACGCTTAGTATAATGTGCCGCTGCTTTAGAGGCCTCACATTTTGTCAAAATCATACGGACGACAGATGTTCGTGCTTCCAGCGTCCCAATTTGAAGGGCGAGACTCTGTGCTGCGTCCCATTCGTGGCTAGAGCGACCCAGCAGGAGTTTGTGCAAGTTATCAGTAGATACAGTTACGGGGTTTAATCGAGCCAGTCGCTCTGTCTTCGACTTGCGACGTCCTCGTCTCTTCTTGCGCTTCAAAGCTGCTGGTTCACCGTGGCGCTTCATAATGTGAATCGTTTGATTGGATGAAAGACAACCAATCAAAAAAGTAGAGTTTATATGGTCACTAAATTGATAGTATTGCGCTCTTGGCTGATGAACCCCAATACAAAAACTTAATCCATGTACCGGTACGAAAAAAGGTATTTAGATGCGTACATAAGATTCTCAAGTTGCAACCTCGAAAGCTTAAGTACGCACCCAAGTACCATAATCAGACATAGAAATTCACAGGATATACCTAATGAAAGGTCGACGGTGTCGGGAATAATTGCGCCAATTTGGCGGACATATTAAGAGACAAGGCCCCCGATCCATTGCTTATGGAGCGTTCTAGTCGCCGGGACCGCTCACGCGAATCCGATGAAGACCCGAGCAGTGACACGGGTAGCAATACACGGCTGCGCAGTCACTGCATGCGAGATACACGCAGCTCCGCAGCCGATTCCACTTCAGATGGCGCCGATACGGATACGAGCTCGGCCGGTCAGAATGCAGACGCTCCTCAGCGCCGACAGCGACACCGCAGTAGCACACGAAAGACGATAGAAAAGACACGCAAGTCTACGCGTAATGTGGAGGAGCAACACTTGTTGCAGTTGGGAGATGAAGAGGACGAGGAGGACGTGGAAGACACTGCAGAGGTGGAGAAGGACAATAGAGGACGCCAGCGCTCCATGTCGAACGTTTCTAATAATTCATCGACTTCATCATCTTCTCTGGTCTTGGAGCAACTGACAGGAGAGCAACAACATGCACGACTTGACCAGCAAGTGGCGGAGCTGGAGCAGAAGAAGAAAATGGTCGAGGATGGAACTCTCGCTGAGTTCTGCCGTCGCGTAGCTGTATTTAAAGAGGAACGCAACCGACTGTTGCAGACAGCAGAGTTGCATAAAAATCTACAGCTCAAGAACGGACAAGATCTTTACCAATTTGAGGTACAGCGTGCCCATCATTTGTGGCAGAACGATCGCAAAAGGCTCCAGGAAGAACTGCTGACCAAAGTGGATGCTTTTATGGCCAAGCTTCAGGCAGAGATGAAGGCGCTGTCTGACCCTGAAGTCAGGGTTCCCGGTGCTTGCAAAAAACCTCCAAAGAAACAAGACGTGCGAAAGCCACATATCGAGAAGCCCTCCGTGTATGTTACTGTTGTTAAGGATGACAAGGGTAAGAGTAAATCCGCAACTGAACCTCAGCAGGAGGAGGGCGAAGTGCCAGAGCCATCATTAACGACAAAAGGAGCTCCGGTGGTCAAGCGACGCAAAACGGACCCGCTAATGAATGCAGAACCAGTCGATATGTCAAAGTTGCTCGCAGTTGAGGTGGTGCGCTTGCCGCTCGACGAAGCCAGCGCCGACATTGCAGCTATCGCTGGCGGCCGTAAGAAGGCGGCAAAATCTACGGTTGAATTTTTACCGAACAAAGGCAATCGTAAGATATGCGTTACGACGATACTTTGGATTGTTATCCCGAACTCACGTTTTGTTTTGTTGCAGTGCCTTTCAAGCTTGAACGACGACGGTTATTTTGCGGCAAGCATATATTCGAGGATGGAGATGAAGTGCAAGTTTCGATGCCGCTCGTGCATGAAGACTACACGGGCACCGTTTCGTCGATCACGGACGATGCAATCTACATCAAGCTGGCATCAGGTCAAAAGGCGCGCATCTTCCTGCCGCATCTCGAGCGTCGCCGCTGCGAGCTCAAACCATTACTACGTGGCATTCCGTCCACGGGCAGCTTGCACAGCATGGGTTGGTCCGAGTATGATACGTTTTACTAAGTCAGGTTATAGAGCGCATGAATTGCTCAGCCCTTTATTTTTCGTCATGTACATGTACTTTGCTTCTCTCAACATTTGTTATACACATTTGATTAAATACTTTCGAAGAACATTGAGTAGGTGATCATACCAATTTTGGTGGGCTTCGCAGCAACGCAAACTATTCACCTTTTAACCTGCACTTCCTGCTAAAACATTAGTCTGCATCATACCATTGACACTGACGTGCACGAGCATTTATACAGTCACGTATATGAAACGTCCAAAGTTAATGCTACAAAATCCGACTACCCCCACTAGACAGCATCTTGAGCAAGTCAGCACTGCGGTCACGAGCACTTCCATTCGATTTTCTCTGCGTCTGTATCACTATCATCTTGGTGCTCTGTAGTTTCTATAGTCTGATCGCTCACTGCCCATTCCGCCCAGAACCCCAATGACACCGCTTCCGGCCCCCACAACGAAGCGCTTGAAACCGAATGCACCGCAGAGCGCCATCACAAATTGCTTCTTAGCCGCAAGTTTACGGTGCTCGACGTCCATATCGTCTGCGTCTTGACTGTGTAGATGCATCCGTCGGCGTTTCAAGTCACCACGTAAGTTAGCACCTCCCGGGACCATTTTCTTTCGAAAGCGAATCTCCCGAGACTTGACTTGAGACAGCGACACATAACCACCCGATGAGCTCACAGGTGGCACAGCAATGACACCGAAAATTTCGATAGAATTATGGTGTGGTGAAGTGACGATGAGGCTGACAAGGGTGGGGTTGGTGTCGATATCACTGATACTACTGCTGCTCGGGGTGGCGAGCGATAAGTTATCAGCAAGCAACGTCAGCAATGACGCGCTTGTGGCAAAAGACCCAGGGTTTACAAGGCCTGGTCGTAGAAAAGTCCTAAAGGCCGCACTCCACCGCAGCTCTCGACGCGTGTCCACTGCTCGTAGAAAACGCTGCAGTCTCTCACGTCGATAATGCAGCAGTCTCGGGCCGTCTCCACAAAGATAAGAGATCCAGCATCCGTCCGGGAACTTGAGCAGTTCCCGGACGGTATAGCTGACGGAAGTCCGTGTATCGCCTTGTGGCAGTATAGCGCACCATCGGTGGCATATCCATGTACACAGCACTCTTCTCTTCTGCTGTTGTATCCAAAATGGTTCTGCTAGTGTTTCTCATGCTTAGATAACGCACAGAAACGCCTGATCTGCCGCTATTGAAGCTGGATAGACGTACGTCCAGCACTTCAACGTGGTACTGCCAACTGGCATTTCTACGGGTCACACCAGTGATCTGCAGATCAAGACTGGCCTCCCCGTCAGCCTGATACGACGAATATATTGATGGAAGCAATGCGAGGAGATTTACAATCATGTTTGGCGGTTAGAAGTCATGAGATATACGACGACGGGGTGTTTTGGAAAAAATTCTGTAGCTCACTGTGTAATACACCAAAAGAAATGCAACAAATTGCAATCGGAAGATAAAAAACAGATACAGCAACAGAGAGGTGTCAAGAGTGCAATGGAGGCCTTGACAAGCAATGGCACGGGGATGAAGAACGACGTCAGTTGCTAGCACGATACTATCTCGTTACACTCTTTCGTTAAGTTCGCTCTCAAAGCCGAACTTAATTAGCTTTGAGCTCGCAAAGTTCGCAGCAATTGCAAACTTAGCGCTTGTGAATGGTTCAAAAACCCAGCAAACTTCCAAGATGCCGCGTAGAACGGCGTCGATAGCTTCAGGTGCCATTTCTACGCCATGTGATCTGGCAACAAAGATACAAGCTCAACCTCCGTCCAAAGAGGTACGTAATGATATCTTTTTTATATTCTTTCCCCTTCTTCATTAACGCTATCATCTTGTTCTTTTTCCATAGTCTCTCGATACTGTAGCAATTCTTTATGTCAATTATCTCGACGAAGAAAGCGACGATAAAAAGACTCTCGAGTGTCTTCAAGAATTAGACGATATGCACTTTCTGGAGAATGCTTTATGGCCTTTGGGTGACGTTATCGAGACTGTGCGTGACTGTCGCCATCATGTGAAGAAGGCCTATTTAGTGTCTGTCTTGCTTCTCGTGAGCTTTAGAGCTCGAGAAAGGAACATGATGTCCTTAACGACCAGCTCAAGTGGAGTGTGGGGGTTTCTCAAAGACGGGGAAGGAGTCTGGAGGACGTTTATGACGACATTGTGGACAGTACTAGAGGAAGCAAAAGATGAGATAAAGGATGATGCCAAGTGGACATTAAAGGACGAGACAGCGCTGACTCACTTCCTTATTACGTGCTTCCAGAGTCTTGAAGTGCCGCTGGTAGCATCGTCTGTGCTGCAGATGACGTCTCTGCCTCTCTGGACAGCACTATCGCCGACTCAACGAGCGCTCGAATTCCAGACGTATCCAAAACTGGAGCGACACTGGAATCGCATCATGTCAACGAATTCTTTCACGAAGGAAGAAGAAAAAAATTCTAAAAAGAAGAAGCGCCGAAAATTGAAAGCAAGCGCAGAGACTCTATGCCAAGAGCAAACGGCGCTGGTGCACCGACTAGATGCGTTTTTCCGGGAGCTAAAAGCTCCAGTTGAAGAAAACGTTTCAAAGGACGTGGTAGTCGCACGACTGCGCTTTGTAGTGTCATTTCTGGCCCTTCTGATTGACCTGTTGGGCCAGCTACCTACGCGTCGCTTTCTGTTAACGGTCTTGAGGCGTCGCCACATTCGCACTGCGCTTCGGAATAGTGGGTTGGTGCAGTATGCGCTGCAGTGGCAAAATGCTAGTGACAGACAGGCTCTCACCAAGCAGTTAACTTTACTCGATGCATGCATGAGGTTTCCCGTTGATGCGCACGTCGGCACATCACTTTCTCCGCGGGATTACCGCGAATACCAGGATCACCACATCCAGGCATTGCAACAGCGCGCTTTCCAGTCATTTAGGAACTCGAAGTTGGAGGAACTGGCCATTGCCCCGTGTAGTCACATTGCGAACGCTTCCAGCTTCGCAGAGATGCTGAACTCCATCGTAGCTGCTGATCGCGAGCGCCTCTTGTCATTCGCTATCGCTGTTGGTGTGCTAGCAGATCACACTGAGGCTGATATGGTCTCTAATGCCGAATTGATCGAGTATTTTCAGGAGGAATACTCGGTTGATAGCAGCAACGAGCATGACGCACTTTCGTCTGACCAGCCTGTGTTTCCCACGGAATTAGACATTTGGAATGAAATGCTGACCCGAAAGGATGCGTTTGTGCAAAACACCAGAGCATCAGATGATGATGAACCGATGCAAACAGTGGACCAAGCAGCAAATGACATTTACAACGCTGACGATACGAACTTGTTCCCAGTGCTACCCATACGCAAGTTAGGTTTGCAATTTTTGAATCTAACGGACTATCTGCAGCGCAATTATGAGTTGCTTCGACTGGAAGCTGCTCAAGCTATTCGCGGAGATGTTGAGGCTGCTATCAAGCAGCTTGATGCCGTGCGTACTTTGCGCTCATCGAGTGAAAATGACACAATATTTCGTGGTTTTTCTCGTTTTAGCGTACCGCTGGCAAGTGCGCTCCAGATTGTGAAAGTGGGTAAACCATCACTCGGCCAATCTGCTCCAGCATCAGTCATCGCGCAGCTTGAGGTGGAGCTGTCTAGCCGCCATGAGCGTAAGCACTTTGATTGCTACCAGACGAAGGAGGTGGTGTTTTTGATGACGGTGAGAGCTTCGGCTGATGAAGGCTACGAAATAATGGGTTTTCAGAAACAGCTAAAAGACGAGGGATCATTTCCTGAGAGGTACGGAGTGCAGTATGTGCGTGCAGCGGAAGTCGTGGAGGTGAGAGATGCTGCTGGCATCGCTATTAACGACGAAAACCCGGTTGGGAAAGGCAGCAAGCGGATGTTTAAGCTAGCCTTGGATGGTGTGCAATACAAGAATGATCTGGAAGCTGGTCACCTCGAGGCATACGATCAAGTGAATTTGTTGGTACGGCGTATGCCTCGTGACAACAGTTTTAAGGCTGTGTTGGACATAATCCGTGGGGCATACCGTGATATTAACAAGGAAGAATTACTTCCAGTATGGTTACATGATCTCTTTTTGGGATACGGCGATCCAACGGCTGCTCTGTATAAGTCGATTTACAAGGCGAGAGCAGAGAAGCAGTTGATTGTTCCTATGGGTGGGCTGCTTCTGGATGGTGAGCATGCACTTGAAGCCGGTGGCGCTGAGAAGCTTGTGAATGGCGATGACGAAATGCAGGAGCTTAGTGCTAAGAATGCGGTTGCCCCATTTGTGTATGTTGAGAACATCCGTGATGGCTCGAACTTTATTCGCGCATCATACAAAAAGGTGTCCGCTGTCCGCTCGAGCATTAGTTCTCCAGTCCGCTTTACTAAAGCACAAATGACTGCCGTGCGTACAGGAGCGTGCGAAGGATTGACACTTGTTGTGGGTCCACCAGGTACGGGTAAGACAGACGTAGCTGTACAGCTCGTGCTGAACCTGTACCGCTCCATCTCATCACACGAGAAGGTGCTTATTGTGGCTAGTTCAAACCAAGCACTGGACATTTTTTTCGCGAGACTCCTAGCAAAAAACGTCATCCACGAAGCTGAAATTGTGCGGATGGGTCAACCCCAACTCGCAAATGAGAATGGTTCACTCGGGAAGAAATGCGACGGAGCTTTTAATGCTAAATTCAGTTGCAATGGGCGCGTGGCATTTCTGTTGGAGCGAAGGGCAACCTTGCTGGCAGAGGTGGAGCAGATGGCGCAATGGCTTATCAAGCGCGATCCCGCGCAATACGCTGGTCTAGGTGGCGGCTGTGCGTCGTATTCTTGTGAGAATGCTTTTATTTTCTACCAGTTTCACATGAAGGCGTTTCTTGATGCGGGTCGTGAGTCGATCAATGGCAACGGCGTGGCACTCGCGGAATTTTTTATAATGCGTAAAGGCGAGCCGCACAGCACGGTCGAGGTCTTACGTCAATTTGCTATGGATATTGAATCGTATTTCGCGGAGTTGCGGCGCATTCAACCGTTTGAGTTGCTCCAGACTCCGCGCCAGCGTTGCGACATGTATCTGATCCATCACGCTCGCATTGTAGCCATGACATGTACTCACGTGGCGTTAAACTACAGCAAGCTTGCGCACCTTGGGCTGAGGTTCGGAAGTCTTATCATGGAGGAAGCTGCACAGGTAAGCGAGTTGGACAGCCTTGTCCCACTTCTGTTGGCATGCTCCAAAAAAGCTGGATCAACTGCAAATGAAAGTAAAATGTGCTTAGGCCTCAAGCGAGTTGTGCTCATGGGAGATGCGAAGCAGCTTCCACCTGCGGTGAAGTCGTTTGCACTGAAGAATTATGCACACTTTGACCAGAGCCTCTTTACTCGATTCCTGCGTCTTGGTGTACCTCCCATTGTGCTTGACAGCCAAGGTTGCAGCAGGAGTGAGTTGGCTGACATCTACCGGTGGCGATACGATGATATCTTCTTTAGTGAAGGTAGAACTACGCTGGGTGATTTGCCTCGCGTAAAATCTAGACGCGAATATCAGACTGGCAACGTTGGATTCATGCATGTGGCACAGTTCGTGGACCTTTCCGAATCATCTGAAAAGCGTCAGCCGAGACCTTTTGCTTATGAAAATGAAGAAGAGGCCAGATTCATTGTCGCTCTGTTCCGATACATGATGGATATCGGCTATCACGCAGATCAGGTGGTCATTCTTACGGCCTACAACGCGCAAAAAGAGCTCTTGCAGCGGCTACTGCGCGCCGATGCACCTGAAGTTGCCAAGACGTGCCAAGTGTCTACCGTAGATAGCTTTCAAAGCCAGCAGAAAGATTTCGTACTGCTATCTACGGTGCATAGCGGGACTAGCATGGGCCATCTGCGTGATGTGCGTTGCGCTTCAACAGCCTTCTCCCGCGCACGGCTTGGGTTGTATGTGGCGGGATGCCTCAATACGCTGGATCAGGCAAGGGAGCTACACCCGTTCCTGTCCAAATTGGTGTCAATAGCGAAGAAGCAAGACAGCAGTGGCAAAGCGACTCAGCTAGCACTTTTGCCATCGGAGAGGGTGGGGGTAGCCAAGACAAAGTCTGCAGCGAAGCCTAACGTCGTCTACGTCTCGGACCGGAAACAGCTAGAGAAGCTGGTGAAAGAGCTCAAGCTTAAATAAGTAATTTTGGGTAATTCTAAGCGAGCGCATACATTTTGACTGGGTACAGTTCCTCCGGAAAGTGACGTTGTATACGCTCTGCAAGCAGCGTGAGCCCGGCTTGCTGGAATAAACTTTTGTAGTAGACGGCCGAGCGGGTGATGCTGCTGTCTTGTCGGTCAATGTCGTAGGGCTCTGCAGTCTTGAATATGTTTTCCTTAATAACGATAAAGCCGTTTGGTGTAAGGGCCTTCTTGCATCGCTTTAAGTAGAGAACAAGGTCCAGGTCTGTGAGATGTACGAGAACCCACTGCATCCAGATGAGGTCGTAACTTGCACTCGCAGGTTCAAAGTCCTGCAACCCCATGCAGTACAAATCTCTCACTCGAGCATGCAGCATCTCATCAACTCCTAGATACTGTTGCACTCCTCGCAGTAGCCTCGGACTCTGCTCCACCATATCTACGTGGTCAAACATAGGTAAAAGCAGTAATTTGCTCACACGGCCGATGCCCGCTCCACAGTCCACTGCAGCATGGCACACCCACTCAGGTCTCATTGTGTCTCGAACATGCTTGAGAAACCGCTTTGACTCTCGAATATCAACGCCTGAAACGTGTGCAAACCCTCCGAGCACCCCGTTGTCCGTCAAGGGACAATTGATCTCATTGTCCCAGTATTTGTGAGCACTGGCGTACCACGTGAGCTCCTGTGCCATCTGTTCGTCTACAATTTCTCCCTCTTCGTCATGACATCGGTTGCGTCCAGCTCCTAATTCTAGTTGCCACATTGCAAAGACATTTCTGTCAATATAGTAGTAAAAGCACCAATTGTTAGTAAAAAAACTGAAGATAAAGTAGTCATTGTATGGACGATCAATCAAAACATACTCGTATTCTCCATGACGCTCAATCTTATCAGAAGCATCCAGTGCTTGCTGAACTTTAGTGGTAATGACTCGTAGTTTATCCCAGTCCACACGCAAGTAGCTGCTTCGATCTCGAGGCAGCAGGAGAGACATTGACACGCTGCGGCAGGAGACGTCACGACGAATAGTATCGGTCTCATTAAAAGTTAACATGTTCATGTCACTAAAACAAGGTGAACTATGGTACATGGCTAGAAGACAGAAGTCGATGCTGGTAAAGTGCTGGATACAGTGGCATTAGATTGCAAACGCGCCTCATTTTCGATATCGTTGGTATATGTACAATGGCATCAATCTTTTGAAGAAAACTGAAAACACCAGTCGACCTCTAATACATTACTAAACGTACTAGACACTTGCAACTACATGTACATGTTATCTACAGCTCCACAAGCTTTCCTGCATACAATTCTACGGACACCTTTTCAACTGAGTGGAGTCGGACATCACGAAGCTCGGGAAGTGAGCCAAGACGGCCCATGTGATGCATTTGCCTCTTAAAAGCCCAATTGGTAAATAGCACATACCGTCCAGCTACCAACACACCACCCTTGCAATCCTGCCGACGGTATTTGCAAGGAACCTCCACGGGTGGTACCACAAATTTCTCGGTCTTGTTCGATGGCATCGATGTGATCACTGCAGCAAAGTCAATAATTTCAGCGTTGCGCGGACAAATTGACACGGAATCAAATTCCTCTTCTGACGTGTCGTCATCCGAGCTGTCTAGTGGCACATTATTGTCGTAGCACAGGTCTGCAGACGATTGTGCAATGTACATGTCCAGCTCTTCCGTGTAGCTGTGCTCATCACACACGCTCTTCTTGTCACTATCCGTTTTAATGTGGTGATGCATCACATTTTCAATAGTTCGCTGGAGAAAGCTGTTGCGTTTTTGCGTAAGCGGTTTCGCTGTCTTCATACCCTCTTTTTGACGATGGAAAACTTTCTCGACCCATTTGTCTCGACAATTCATATTGGTCGTCAATGTAACGCAGTCCTTCGTCTTCTTGCTCCTCTCCGTCAATGAAAAAAGGAAGAAAGACTTGGCCGTCGCTGAAATAGGGGACATGGTAGTGCTGGCGACTGACTCCGACATCGGAAAGTCGCGACAAGAGACTGCCAGCATAGAAAACGATACAGGACTAGTGTTGGCAAGGCTCGACTGAAACTGAAGCTCCAGCTTTACATCTGGGCCTGGTCTTGATTGGCTGGAGAACAGTCTTGACTCGAATCGTAGGAGCTGCAGTTGGATAAGCCATCGCCATCTGGACTATCAATAGAGGCTATCTGTAGCAGTGGGATCTCCCGAAATTGCAGCCGTCTGTATGTCAACAAGCAATACTTGCGCCTCAGAAACTGGTTCGTGTCGCCGACAGAAAGTCATTTGCTGGAACCAGTCAAGCTGTGCTCACGTTGATCTATGCAATCTTTGTCGCAAAGCTTACCTTCGCATTGCACCGAGATGCACCTTCTTGTTTCAAAACTAAGCTACCTAAAGCCTTTTAGAAGCTTGTTCACTTCGTTGATTGACCATCCGACATAATAAAGCAGACCTTTGAAAGGCTCGTGACCCAATGACATGACCAAGTGGAGCTCACGATAGTCAAGTCTAGCAGTAGCAACCAAAGTTTGTGGATTCTAATGCCATGCGGGTGCTCCGCCATCAATGAGCTCATCAATCAAGTCTTCCTCACTATCTTTGAACAAGGACATCATCTTACCGCCACCTCATCGTAAATTGAATGGCGCGTCATATTATCTGCAGTGTTGGCCTGGATCTCTACTCGGCTCTGGGTGCATGCTGCATGTCTATGCTCAGTAATAAGCTGCTGACGGGACAGCCGGGCCGTGAGGCGGGGCTGCAGCTGCTGTGGCCATCCACATGGCCGACAACAGCATTGATTCAATGCTCAAAAGGCAGCTTTAGTTGTGGGCGTCGATTGCAAAATCGCGGTGAAGCCGGCCAAGGATGACATGATGCAAACACTATCAGCGCTGTTCATTGTCATGCTGTACTTGTCCAACCTCGTACAAGTCAGTTGCTACTCAGCAATCCCACCTTATGTGGATGTCTACTATACAGCAATCTTAACGGCTGCTTATCTTGCACCGCATCAGGCACATGAGAGTGACGGTGGATCTGTCATGGCGGTTCATTATCGTTGGCTGCCGCTGCTCATGGCACTCTCTCAGATGGTGCTATGATATACGAAGAGGAGCTGGTAGTAGTGAATGAATGAATAAAGGACAGGCAGAAGATCGAGCTGAACGCGTGGAAAGGCAAAATCCTGTCCAAGATCATGTCGTCTGCAAGCAGAAAGAGGACAAGAGGAAAATGTCTATTGCATTTTGGCTTCTATTGTATCCGACGTTGTTTCCATAGTGGCTTCACGTAGGCGACAGGTGTTTATGTTATGCTGAATTTGTTGTCCTGTGCAGAAGTCATTACACGCTTTCCAGGCGTATCTTCAGCGAGTGGCTATACCAAACTCCAATCTTGGCACGTTGCTCGACGAATGTGCAAGTTATTGATCGTTTCTACTAGTAGTGTCTATGCTTCGGAGTAGTGTGTCCACAGCAGCTGCATTGAGGACATTGTGTTATCTGCTAGTTTTCATTTTCTGCGGTAGGAATGGTGGATAAGTGTGGAGAAGAAACAAATATAAAGTGGATGCGTATGCATCAAGCGAGATGGTTGATGATAGATCGCGAGCTGTTCCGGCTGTGAAAGCATTGACTATATAGCTTCCTCTTGCGATACTTTCTGTTTTGTCTAGTAGTTCTTGTGGCGTAGATGATTTGGTTCGTTATCGCCTTGTATTGAAGACCATTACAACCTAGTGCTTAACGCGGTTGTAGCTTTGTAGTGGTCTCGAGCTTCTTAGCTCTTTAAGTGAGAATTGTTCGGGTGTCGAGTCTCAAGTGGAAATCTCTTGTGCAACCAGTTCGCTAAGTACTTGAAAACATCCTCTTTCTCGGGCTCCTCATAGATCATGTGATACAGACCGTCGAAAAACTTGAATTCCTTGTCCGGGCTTTCCACTCGATTGTAGAACTTGATCGCTGCCTGCTGGTCGGAAATGCGGTCGTCTGATCCAGCGAGAAACAGCATTGAAATTCCACAAAAAGGGTTGACTGCATTTGAGACTCTCTTTTCCCGTTGAAGTCGCATCATGGCATCAAGAGATTGGTATCCACTATGCGGAGTAATCATATCACTACAAGTCAGTGGGTCAGCCTGATACCTTTTCAAAAACTTGGGGTCACGTGACCGGAGATGATGCTGAACTGCAGGGATAACCTTTGCCGTTGGGAGCGCTGCAATCAGCGGACGAACAAATTTCCATTGAGCCCACAGCAATGGTGTCCACGTTACACCAATTACAGGCGAAGCCCAGACAGCAGCATGAAACTTATGCTCACCTGAAAGGATAGTGAATATACCAATAAGAGAGCCAAACGAAGCTCCGGAAATGATGAGCGGTAGTTCTGGTAGGGTCTCGCTCTCGTTCTCTCTTCCATGCGGGTGAACAGGGTGAAGGTGCTTCCGCCAATACCGAAGTGCGATCTTGTAGATGGAGCTCTTTGCAAACGTGATGAAGTCGTTCGTGTCGTCGACAAAATCATCAAAGTTGCTGATGTGCGCGCGTATGTTGTACTTGTCGAACTCACTTTCTCCGTGATTCAGCAGGTCGTAAGTGATTACACCGAAACCTTCCTTGCAGTACCGTTCATAGAAAGCTTTATTCCGTCGACAGTGGTCACCCATACCATGCAAGTGTAGCACAATCCCACGCATCGCCATCTTTTTGGGAGGGAAAAGCGCAAAGTAAAAGAGAGTCTGGCCTCGTCGATTCCGGAAATTGCCTTCGTAGTGGCGAAGGCGTAAAGCCGACTTTCTTTTCTTTTTTACCAGTATAGCCGACGTCGAGTCAGACAACGATCTCCAGCGTGGAAGTTCAAGAATAGGAATGTCTGCATCGTTTTGTCCTTTACTCCCGTTAAATGACGACGCGCGCTCGCAGGTGAGAGAATTCTCATCTTTCGAAGGGAATGAGCGAGGACTAACGTTCTGCTTGTTGAATTTAGTGAACGATTTTGGACGTTTTAGTTTGCCCTTCTCATCAGCTGAGGACATGGTCAACCCCCGAAGTTTGTCTAACGCCTCGGCATTCGTCCATTGTTCATCCGAAGGCGAAAAACAGGACAATTTTGAATAAGGAATCGGGTCTGAAGCAGGCCGAGTGCCACCCATGCGAGGTTCCCGTCCTTCCTTTTTCTCCTGTGAAGTTGCAAGCAAATCTTCAAAGGTCGGCAAAGGCCGTGAACGGGGTGACATGGTCGTCGTTGTTGTTTTCTTTTTTTTCGGTGTCTGCTTGATCGTCTCGTCCGAAAGAGAATCGCTTAAACATGACAGCAAAAGCGCCTGCGACACTTTTCTAGGCGACGGCTGCCACGAAGCAGCAGCAGCAGCAGTAGTAGGTTCATCAAAGCAAGGGACAGAGCGTGTTCGTTCCGAGCTAGTCTCCAAACCCTTTGGCTTTACGGACTTTTGTGCTTTGACATTGGTCATGAAAGTGGAGTTTGCCCGAGCCGATTGTGCTCTCGACATTCTTGTAGCCGCACTTTGCACGTCCTTTAGCTTAGCGACAGAACATCCCCTGATAGTAGCTGGCGCGGATCGAAGCGAGTAAGCTGGTTGCGATTGGATCGGGCTCGAGTCCGAATTTGACGAAGACACTGTTGTCGGGGACGTACCGCACGGACTCGATGACGTGGTGGTTGCAACGGCGGTCGCCTGCGGCACAATGTCGAGACTCGCTCGCTCTTCTTGAATTGCAGACAAGGCGAGCGCATTACGACTCTGAACGGGCTTGAGGGGAAGTCCGATCAGTCCTCTGTTGCTGTTAGGCATCTTTTCGAGAATGGCGTAGCGTGTGTGTTTGATTCACAAGTATTATACTACCACAATGCAGCAAGAGCGACCGACGATCGGTCCCAACGAAGAAGCCAGACGTTGGTCGAAATGGGGAACACCAGCAGGATGGTGTGGCAATTTAAGCCAGCACTCGCAGATCTCTAGATAGGCGTCATGGAAGTCGCCGGCTTCAATGCTCGTCGCGAGCTCGAATTTTCGCATGTTCGTCGAGTACTTTCTATCAGACGTTAGTGGTTTGATGCTCAGGGATCGTTACCTTTTGCTTAACATTCTTGGGAGACCATCATCGCATCGCAGACTTTTCATGCTTCAGCACACCGATCAGCGGATGAATCTACCCCAGAGAGGGACACGACAAGTTACTGCAGATACATTGTCTTATTGTTGTTATACCCACTTTGCAAGTGCTGAATTCTAACACTAGTCTTGTTTCGTTTCAATCTATAGAAGTATCTAAAACTGCTTGAATGAACAAATTACACCGCTCGACAGACTTCGAGCAACTATTCATCAGGGAACCGACGATGCAACCACTGGATAAGATACCTGAAGACATCTTCTTTTTCAGGTCCTTCATACACCAAGTGAAAGAGACCGTCAAATAATTTGAACGCCTTATCAGAATTCCCCATGCTATACTAAGTGTACGTCAACATGTTGTTGTTTGTCAATGACAAGCCATCGACTTCGTCTCGCTTCGGATCCTCGAAGACGTAAAGTGCACCTCACCATTAAACACCTTAAGCTCAAACATCCGTCGGTAGAAGAACTGTTGCGTGATCGACGATATAGCCCTCAGATCTCAGCATGCGCAGTAAACAAAAATGTGATATCTCACCGCTCAGTCCGATTCTCCTAGTTCATTGCGCTGATCTATGCTGCATCTATGAAGCCTGGGTTCATCATAGTCCAGCGACGTCATGTTGCTGCTCAGTGAGAGTATGTCGCTTGCAGCGACTGCAAGCAACACTTTTGACATGTCCATGCTGAGTACCTCGGAAGAGGCGTCCAGTTCTGCTGCTAGTTGAGCTCAGAACCGGACGCCTTCAATTGTTAGCTACTGCAATTGACGAAAGGTTTGCACATGGTCGCGTGTCTCGAGGAGGTGTAGTGACTCACGCCGTGGCTGACCATGTGGTACGTATCAGTCTCGTACAGCCATTCACAGGAAGATACAGATCGATAAATTACTGGCCCCTGTAGTGCATCTCCAGAGAGGCATCGCATGTCGCTTGTCTCCGAATACGTACATATGCGGAGTTTGCGTCTCCAATGGATTTGCCTCCTCAAACGATTTTAAGGACTCCGGCTAAGTCGATGGTTATGACACCAGTCTACAATGACCGGGCGGTATCAGACAGTCATCAAGCTGAGCTTAATGGTTGTCAACGAGAGCTGACTCAGCATAGATTGAATGGGTGTATCGATAGACAACAAGTGTATAGACAACAAGTTTTGTCTGCAATATATATATTGCAAAAGTCGACGTCACTTGAACAAAGGAAGCAAGTATCGAGCAAACGAGAGAGCATTTGACGACTGCTTTAATGTTCAGCTAGTGTTCGTCCGTCCGTCTATCACCTCGCTTGCGCCATTTCACCATCACACTTTTGTCTGGCCTCGCGTAGCCGGGGCTTCATTATAACGAGTCGGAAATCTCTGACGACTGAGCAAGCGGATACCCAGATCCCAACTGTTCCAGAACAACGCGCTGTCCTGCTCCTAGAAACATTTGCGCAAAATGGTAAACTGCCGAGGCCAACTCGTTGGAACGAGAGGGCAGCCGAACGACAGACTAGGCAAACAGCCGACGAGGTCCGTGCGACCATCAAACATGCACAAGCAACCTCCGGTTAAGCGGCCCACGATGGAGAAATTTGAATCGGGACCCGGCTCAGCATCAACTATCGCTATGACATTGGCGTCGGCATCGCCAGCGGACCTATCGCCTCTGACGGCATCGCTAACTTCGACCAAGTCCTCTTCGTCTACCTCATCACCAGAACAAACGCGACCAGAAAACATCCCATTATGCCTCCGTCCGTACGAGGGCAAATTCAAGAATCGACGACGGCAATCACTTTACTACTTTGCACTCTTCCCGCCCGAGAAAATGCCCATGAGAGGTATCATGTTATGTCTGCATGGAATTGGAGATCATTGCAGACGCTATATTTCGCTTTATGAACGTCTGTGCGAGGAGGGTTTCGGTGTGCTTTCATACGACCTGCTGAACCACGGCGCCAGCGACTTTGACGCTCACAACACCCGAGCACATATCGGCGACTTTCGGTACCTCGTGGACGATACTAACAACTTCATCACGTTTGCAAAGAAATCCATTTATCCTGATGCACTCGAGTATTGGCGAGAACACCATCACCCTTACCACCCGCACGGCCGGTACAAGGATTACGTAGTCGCTCCAGAACTTCCATTGATTATCACAGGGACATCGTTTGGCTCGCTCATTGGGCTCCACACTGTGCTCACTGGTAGGCACAAATTTCACGCAGCAGTCTGGGCTTCACCGACAATTGCTGTGGCCTGGATGCCACTCTTATGGGTCGAATCCAAACTTGCTCTTCCACTCTCGACGCTGTTTCCTAAGGCAAAGGTCGTCCCTGCGATTCAGCATGAACTGCTTTGTCGAGATCCTGCTTTTCTCGAGGATTTTGTAACCGATCCGCTTACTTCTATGGACATGATGACTGTGCGTAGTGGCCGCGAATCTTTGCAAGCCATGATCCGACTTCAGAAAGATGAGCGTGTATCAAACCCCGACAGCTCATTCTGTGCAGTACCTATGCTTTTTCTAGCGGGCTCGGCCGATGGGATAGCCGATCAACAGGCTGCCATCAAATTTTTCGCCTCAATGGGAAATCTGGACAAGGAATTTAAATTGTTTGACGGCTTATTTCATCTTGTGTTTGAAGATCCCGATAAGGAAGACGTGCTGTTGTATCTCGTCCAGTGGCTGCAACGAAGATTTCCAGTTGAAGCACGGCACTAAATTACGCATGCGAAAGAAAAATATCACTTCATACTGCAGCAGCGTAAGCTTGGTCTAGTATTTTATTTAAAATACCGAAACAAACCCCTTTGTAGCGATATCCCATAGAGTAATATGAGCCTCTTTACAAGCTACAGCTCGCAGCATCAATATCCCAAATTATGACTGGGATACTTTAAGTCGGGTACTGGCCCTACAAGATCATCAAAATCTACCTCACTGAGAATTTTACAAAAGCGTATTGCTACTTGTCATCTATATGCACATACTGTACGACCTGGCAGCAAGACTTCATACTTGGCTGGCTGGGACTCATGTGACAAGGCCGCGCTAGAAGACGTCAATCTTGGGTCCTGCCTGTCCACGCCTTGGCATGCATTGGCATCGTCACCCACCATTAACCACCAGGCAATGATGGAGACGCCAGGTCGATGGTGTTGATCGTGCTTACTCATAAGGAAATTCATGCTGAGTGTTTATTTGTATTTTAATGTGGTTCGAAACCAATAAATAACGCAATTCGAATTCGTAGACAAAAATGACGAGAGACGATTTGTGTCTCAAAAAGGGTTTGCTCATGAACTGGACGAAGGTGAGAGCATAATTTGTTTGGCATGTCACGGTGCAGACCGGACGGTACAGCGACAAGTCACTTCTTAGTCTTCTCCTTTTGGCCAGAGTAATAAGCACGACGGCGATAGGCCTCCTGAGACGAACTGACAGGTGAGAGGGCGTAGTCTTCATTGATGCACGGCAAAGGCTTTGTCGTCTTCCTTCTGCATTTGTGAGCATCACACGTAAAAGGCACGCGCTTGCCACTCACTGTAACGGCGCCGTGCCTCTCTCGAGTCAGAAAGTCGATTGGAATGGGCACTGATGGCACAATGACCGCGCCCTTCTTGTCTTGGTGGTGGCCTTCGTGCTTGAATAGCCGCCGTATAGAAAAGCGGTGCTTTTTGCTGCTCGTCTCGACTACGATCGACTTGTTCGCAGGCAATCTGAGCATGGACGAGCGTGCTGCGTCCTTCAACTTGGGGTTACTGGCGTTCTCGCTATGGCAAAGCTTGTGATTCCAGGCTCGAACCTCCTGCATCTGTGAATCGTCCTCATGAGCCAAGACATCGTCCTCAAACGTGACCATAGCAGTCTGGTGCTGCCTCCACGAGTTCTTCACAAGCAACGCCGTCATTTTAGGAAGCATCAATCGAAAGTGTGTGGCCAGTCGATTCCAACTGTAAAATGATCTCTCGGCTGCCGCCTCTTCCAAGCGACATTTTAGACACGTTTTTCTGTACTGTTGCAGCACCTCACTTTTAAATAGACGGCTTGGCTTTCGACCTTATAATGAGACGTTGTAGGTATTTTTTCGAAATCGCGTAGACAAATCTACGTGTATAGTGCACAGATATGGAGAGCTACGCTTTTTTTTGGTCAACTGCTACATCTGTAAATATCAGTGAAGTAGGTCCGCCCGTGCAATGTCACCTACAGAAATAAATGGAGGGATAGCGATTTCTGTTGTTTTTCGTGGACGATAGCAGTCATCCGTTGCAGAGCTCTAGAAGCTCCGCAATATTTGATGTGTGCCATCGCGTTAAGCCAAAAATTACACTCGTCACGCCTTTGCCGTCCTTGCACTTTGACTAGGTCCTAGTATATACGGGTCGCACCACATCTCGCGTGAAAAATTGTCGTAGAGTTGATTCTCTTGAAACGGTATCCCGGCGAGCGTGTCAAGTGAGTGTGAGCACCACACCGCGTCAGTCAGCCATCTGGCTCTCACAAAGACCAGCTGTCCCCGGCCAAGCTGCGACTACCGTTGTAAAATTCGTGCATTAACTTACCAAATTCGCGATGCTATCGAGATTTTGAACTCGTTGCTAAGCACAATGTAAAGAGCATCCCCGCAACTGGGTTGACAGCCAGAGAAGAATGACATATTGTTCACAAATACAGACAAGTTGGTACGAGGCCGTGGCCTCACACAGTACCGATCGCATGATCGGGATTACGTGGTCGGTCTGTGAGGCGCCGAGTGGCAAGTCCTCTACCCTCTCCGCGTTGCCCTGGCGCGCAAATGCCTGCAACCTCAGAGCTGATGAGTGCTCTTCACCTTCAACTTGTTTCTGTTGTCTGAACTCGATTGACAATTGACAAATTGCGCGGTGCGATCTCACTCACTGCGCAAAAACCTAGATCTGATGGTACAGAATGCATTTGACAAGACCAGACCGTTTGCTTTAGAAATGGCTTCGCGCCACATCAGGACGCTGCAGACGGCACAACTGGTTGTCTCTGCTGCGAACAGATTCGCGATCTGCAGCAAAATTTGTGCCGATACAGCATTTGAGCGATTTGTGCATATCGCCTGCTACACGATCAGTCGAGATGTGGGTGCGGCTCTGTCTGCCAGCAAGTGGCTGGTCCTCAGTGAAAGCGCAGAGACCAATGTCAGGTTTATGGATTGGCTGTGTTGGATAAAAAAATTGCTGCGGGTTTGGCCAGCAATGTCGGCATATACATGCAGATGCCTGCCGTATAGGTCGAGGTAGGCTACACATGGAGTAAAGACCTGAACACTTTACCCGTACAATCTGGAAGGCCGTATTTCTATTCGAAATGGCTACATGATCTACAAATTTATATCGTTCCGATGTATCGTACCAAATTTGGTATGCACCATCTGAAACACACCGGGAAGCAAAATTTCCTTGATTTGGCGTCGTTTCTGACGATACAAATTTTGTGTTTGTAACTATCTCGTGTACCCAAATGTTTGCGCTACTTCGTGCCTGCCACACCACGGTGCATTTCGATCATTTATGCCGCCAAAGGTGTCGTCGCCCGAGCTGCACGAGCCGTACGAGGATTACCTGTACGCAGACTTGCGTCACGAACTATCTGTGCGTCACATCCGTCTTCCCCGTCGTTTGACGAACCGCGTGAATTTCATTAAGCTACTACGGGATTGGGACAAGAAAAATCCGACGACTGTCAGAACGAATCCGACTCGGACTCAAACGTCGACGAGACGGACGATGAATTCCAGTGCAGTATCGAGCTCTACAAGAGTCATTCGAGCTCGTCGTGGCTGTCGTTTTCGTCTTATCAATGTGCTGTTAAGTCCGGACTTTAACGGTCGCTGGGGTGCCATGGCAGGGAAATTGGAGGTGAATCAGCTATGGCGTGATGTCCACGCAGCCTTCATGGCGCAGAATTCAATGCTGGATGCAATACACTTCCATGACGCACTCTTTGTGAACGTCACACCCAATGTGATCCTCCCCCACTCAGCCTCACGTCTACTGCAGATGTGGGTCGAGATTGTCGCTATGTACCGCAATGCCGTGGCACAGGCGAAGGAAGCAGTGGCACAAGACAAAAATACCCACTCATTTTTTGAATTTTGTGCCGGTAGACTGGACCTCCTGTATCTGCATATGGCTATGCTGCTCGAGCCCAAGCTGTACAAGTTTATCTTGTCAGACAAAATTCCAATCTCGGAGCCTTTCGACAGGAGAAAAGTTAAGACGCCAGCAACTACAGCACCTGCCGTTAAGAACGGCAAACCAGAAGCAGCTATCAAGGCCCTAGCACATACAGCAGCAAAGTCCGTGTCTGGAAACGTTAAGGCGATTCATGTGCCTACTTGCGCGTCTACTCATACTGCTACTGCTACAGTTACTCCTGTCATTGCTGCTACTGTTTCTGCTACTGCCAGCGTTGCAGTTACTGCAGCAACAGCAGCCATCCACTCGAAATCTTCCAGAGTACCAACACAAAATCCGGAGATGGAAGAAGTTCCGACAGTCGCAGGCTCCAAAACTCCAGCAGTGGCTGCAACGCCACCGCAGCTGGCTACAGCCAAAGCTAGCAAGACAGGAATGAAAGCAAAGCAGACAAAAATAATCGTACCTCCTCATACGCCGGCTGCCTCAACAAAACCTCAGCAAGCAGTTGGCCAAGGGAAGGGATCAAGCGGTGCAGGAGGTGCAGAATCGGCGCAAGAGGCGAAGCCAAAGGTATCACCGTCAAGGCCAAAACCGACGGCGTCTCAGTCAAAAGCTGCAGCTGCGAGCAAGCCTTCCCAGGTCAAGTCTTCTGTCGGTGACAAGCCCGCGGACGGAAAGATGTCGTCGCTTGGAAAACGGCCACGTGTAGTAGAGAGCACAGCGATTGTTGAGGTCCCAAGCGTGAGCGACATCGTACCGCACTCGGGCAAGCGCGTGCACACAAAAACAACGATCTCGACAGCTCTTGCTCCGCGACAAACGGACGTGGTGTTGCCTCCCGATGAGTGGGATATCCTGGAGAGTCGTCTACGAAAAGTGAACGAAAACATCGATCGGTGTCATCGTGGGCTAGCAAGTGTTGAGATGACGGTCAGTGAAAATTACAAGCAGTCTTTGGAAGCTGATCTGCGGTTTTATTCCGCCATCAAGCAGCGGCTACAAGAGCAGCTACTCGTGGTGATGCAGAGTGGTTATTAGTTTGTCGCTGTGACCGAAGCCGGCTACTAGTGTGAACTCTTGGGTATTTGCTTGAAGTATAGCAATGTGCACAGTTTGGTTAACAAAGTTGGGTTTGTTGGATTTTGAATCGACAGTTGACACCACTTTAAGTGTTGAGAACGTCAGAAGCAAGATCTGAAGGTCCCTGGTCGTATACTCGTACCAGCCGCGACACTCTTCATTCACGCGACGATGGTGGATTCAGGTTTGTGTTTCTGAAGAATAATGGGAGATGAGGAGTGCACTGAAAGATGGCCTTGGCGCACAGATACTTGCATGGACGCCTAATGATGACGCACCATTTGTCCTAGGCGCACGAGCTCATTGGGCAGGAGGCCAGGCTGGAGGCCAAGCGTAAAAGCAACATTCGCTTCTCGATGAACTCTACTCAGAAATTGACGGAATGCATTGTTACCACAAAGCAGCGTTTCGAGCTCGCAGACTAGTCTTGACAAGACACAAGACGACAAGCTCCATGACGAGAAATACACGAGCAACCTGATCACAGTGCTTAACACCAGGCAGCGGAACATGTTCTAGTGACATCGTCGACGCTGCAAATGAAAAAGATAAAATGAGTTGATACAACTAACTAGCAATCGAACGGCAGGTTGATCCTTTGTCACTCTCGTCTCTTTTTGTGTCATCGCTGCGGCAGAACGATCAAGTGCACCTTTTCACGATGATCTTCGACGTCTTACTTGTTCTTTTGCAGCTGTTTCTCCTCCAACTCTTTCGTCGTGTCAAAAAATGGCTTGAATCATCAAACGGTGTGTTTTTGATCGTGCACGCCACGTAGGCGCACAAAAGTTTCACCAACGGTTTCATATCCATGAAATCGGCAGCTTGCATCAGATCAATCAGCACGTCCATGTCCGTCACGTTTAAGAACTGAGCGTACCACTCATCCGCTTAATCACTTTCAGAACATTGTTCCTTCGTGGTGTCTGTATTGTACCCCTTGTAATGCTGGCAGAAAGAAGTCCAACTCCTTCGGCCAATATAAACGCCTTCACATTAGGCATCGGAATCTCTCCACCACCTCATCGACCTCTTGCTCATCCACCAATATCGTCTGCATTAATCAACTCACGATCGCTACTTTGGCCTCCATCTACACCAACTTTACCTTCCAATGTATTGACTTTGGTTACTATATTTAGAAAGTCATAATAAAGACTCGTTTGAAACTTCTGTAGCAATAAGATTGGAAATTAGGAAATTGAAAAGCAATCAAAAAAACAATTCAAAATATCGTGTATACACACTCGAAAAGGCCAGCCGCTCGTCCGTCACTCGCGGACTTCCCCGTCAATCGATCGATCGTGTCATATCCTTCATCATGGTTTGTCTTTTTTTTATCGAATCCATGCTTGTCTTTCTCTTTCTTCCATTCACATGATCAAACATGTCACTCAAACTTTTGCTTGAATCAAAAACTGTGGTGTATACTATACGTATAGGGAGACGCACGCATTGTATTGACGACGCTCATTGACGAGAAACTGCTGACACCTGGTTTGTACTGTCTTTGGACGGTATTACGTAGTATACATCGCTTGTGTATACTCACTCGAGTGTGTGTTACGTCCTATCTTACAGGCCCCAAGAAACTATACGTGTCATATTACCGTAAGCGTGTTTACGCCGACCTATTAGCTGACGGTTCTATCCGGTTCAAGGATCAAGTATACACGTCACCAGTACCCTGTGCTCTCCATATGAAACGTACACTAAATCCATGTACGTTCATGTTCACTCAAGCCCCAAAACTCTGGACTATTTTCCATACTAACATTTCTATCCTCTCTAAATTCCTATAGCTCTCAAGACTGACGCCGGCTGGTCATCGATGTATTCGACCGCTTTGGGTGAAAGTCTCAAAGATATTAAAGACCGACTCAATATCCGGAAACGCGGCACGAACGTGCGGTCCGCTCATAAAGATAATAAGACGCTTACACCATCACCCACAGTTAAGGAACGCGTAGGCCAAGCAGCTATTGCTTTAGCCAAGTATGAAGTTGTTCCGGTACGTCAATTTGCCAATTATTTTTTTTGCTATTTGAAAGGTGTGACGCACTGACTGATAGGATGATCATATTTTGAAAAGTGCGCTGCGTGTCGGAAAGAAGCTACGGTGGACGTGGCTGAGTGCAGCGTCTGTCACAAAAAAACCCATTGGAAGTGTGCGGGTCCTGGACTTGAGGCGGCCCCGCCGGCGCCCTGGTTTTGTGAAAAGTGTCTGATGGGACAAGCCAACAGAATCCTCGACTTTCTCCAGCAGACCCGTCGTGTTCTTGTTGAAAGAATTATAGAGCTGAAGGGGAAGAAAGAGGAAGCAAATGAAAAGGAGGTAGTAACTTTTACTGAGCCAATCAAGGAGAAGGAACAGGAAGCGAACGAAAAGGAAACAGCAAGTTTCGCCGAGTCGATAATGGAGAAGGAACAGGAAGTAAACAAAAAGAAGACAGCAAGTTCCACCGAGACGATTGAGAAGGATTGCAGCAGCGTTGAGGACGAGAAGAAAGCTTCTGATGAAGATAAACATACAGAGGACGTTGCGGCTGTAAAAGAGGATACTGTTGGTGTTGTAAATGAGAAGAAAACGGAGGAGTCTAGTACCGATCGAGCATCTGCGACGGCTGACAGTTTGAGTGAGCTAACGGCGAAAGCATCTGTTGCCTCTGAGAGAAAGGCTAACGAGGCTTTTGCGGTGCGAGATGCAGATGACCTAGCGGGGCAGGAGATATCGACAGAGCAGAAGGACGCTGCAGCCGATGCTTTGGAAGAAAAGGAGAGTAAACAGGAGGCTATGGATACACTTACTGACGTGACAGGTGCGAAGAAACGCGAAACATTTTTTCGTAAAAGCAAGGAAAAAGCCACTATGGACGAAAACACCGACTGTGAGCAATTGGTAGTTACCGAGACTGCGCAGGCTTCGAGCGTAAGTGACTGTGCGGTTGTGATGACAATCGTGACCGAAAGTTTAATGGTTTCTTCCTCAAATGTATGATTGACTAGGCGGAAGAAAAGTTCTTGGTGTTGATTGATAGTCACATTGCTGAGGTGTCGTCTAAAAATGATAGGGCTGACGTGATTGCTAACACCACGGGTGCGATGTTGGTGCACCTTGAGAAAACACAATTGGTGCAGCTAGTGGAAAGTGGCAAACGTGAAATTTTGGCGGTAACTCAGCCAGAGAGTGAAGAAGACGATGAGCAGAATGGTAATGCGTGGTCTTGCAACAATTCTGAAGTGGGCGCTCTCATCAAGATCTTCGACCTACGCCATCAAATCCTGTCATCACAGTCCCAATTTGAACGTACTACGAGCGCACTAGCCAAGCGCACCGCAATGCAATTGCGCGATGCGGAAACTAAAATTATGGAACTGGAAGAGTCTCGAACTGTGAAAACGAGGGCTTTCACAAAAGCGGTTGATTTGATTAATCAGTACTCGTGCGACCTGGATAAGTGCAAACAGAAAAACTACTACAATGAGGTGCTTCTCGAGAGTATCAATCACCGTCGCAGCTATATCCGATCTACTAACATTAATGATCGATTCGTACCATCGTACCGCTACAGTACGAAGCTCATGACTACGAGTAGTGACCAGCTTTTATTGACTATAATGTTAGAGAAGCTGCGTGATATCACGGGGTTGGTGAATGAGTGGACAAAGATGGAGCGCCATTTTGCAAGAATGACATCGAGTTTAAATGAGTCGCTGTCATTGATCGGTACAAAGCGAAAACGTACGGATGCTCCTGTGAGGTTGCCACCAACTCCAGCATTGTTTGCAGAGGTGAAGATTCCTCCATCTAGGCGCCTTATTGAACGCCAGATTGCGAACTATCAGATGAACTTGACTTCCATTCGTCAGGAGCGAGCGCAAATGTGCAAAACACTCTTTGAAATTCTAAAAATCGCTCGAGAAGCGCATATAAGCGAGGAACTTGTCAGAATGACTGACATGCTGTATAAAAAGTGTCGCGACTTGAAGCCTGAAGAGGAGGAGGAACAGATGAGGTTGAAGGAGGAAGCGGAAGCGGAAGCTGTAGCCATGGCATCTGCAGAAGAAGATACTGTCCGCGATCGTCAGAATACTGATGACGGCGAGATGAGTGCGGAAGAGCTAGAGGCTAAAAAGCAACGTTTGGACGAAGCTAACACTGCTTTTGACAGCAATTCGGGCTCAGATACAAACTCTGTTGCTGCAGTTGCGGCGAGCAATGCGACTCTCTTCAGTGAAATGAAGGGTATCTCGTTGCTGCTTGGGAGCGAGGACTTAGACGCAAAGGACCCGAATGATAATGCTGCCAAAACCAAGTCTCAAGCAGGAAATGACGAAGACAGTGAAGAAGATCTAGAGCAAGCATCTCGAGCGATTGCTGACATCACGTCTTCAGTATTGCCCGACATCTCTGGTGAAAGCGTTTCCCGGGTGGACTTGCTTAACTCATCGCTTATGACTGATAGGCTAGGAGCGAATGCGTCGCGTTTCGTTACATCCCCAGGTCAATTCATGATTCGTGGAGGAAGAGGAAGCAGTGACAGGCGGGATACTTTAGCGCAACAATCCGCCGGACAGCAACAAAATCAGCCGGCTTCCAGACCTAGTGGTCAACACCACCAGTCATTCTTGGATCAAGCCCTCGAGGCTTTAAACAAGCAGCAGCGCCCGCGGCAGCGCCCAGAGCAGCCGCGTCTCGAACAGCAGCGCCAATTGGGGCAGCAGCAGAATCAGCTGGAAGAGCACAGCCATCAATTGGAAAGGCAGCTACAGTTGGAGCACCAACGTCTGCTGGAGCACCAACGTCTAGAAAAACAGCACCACGAGCGAGAACGTCAAGAGTGGGATCGCCACGAGCGAGAGCACCAAGAGAGGGCGCGTTTCGAGAGGAAGCGCTTGGAGAAGCAGCAACGTCTTGAACGACAGCATATTGAGAAACAGCGTCAGGAGCAAGAGCGCCGGGAGCAACAGCGTCGAGAGCAGGAGCGGCTTGAACACGAGCGGTATGAAGGGCAACTCATTGAACAACAACGTATCGAGGAACAGCGGCGCCTAGAAGAGCAACGTCGTGAGCAACAGCGTCTGGAACAGCAACGTTTGGAGCATCAAAAGCAACGACTTGAACAGCAGCGCCACGGAGAACAGCGTCAGCAGGAACAACAGCGTAAAGAGAAACAGCGGCGACAGCAAGAGCAGCAGCGACTAGAATTAGAACTTCAGTGCCAGCGTCAAGAGCAAGAACGCCAAATTCAACACAGCAAACCACCGAGTCTTCCGCAAGTGATACCTCCCGGATCGTCTCACCTGCAAATGCTTAGCCAGCAGCAGCAACTACAATTCCAGCAACAGCAGGCAGCACTTCAGCAGCAACAGCACTCTCGCCAGTTACAACACCCTCTGTACGGCGACATGTCCAAGGGAATGCTCATGTCTTCTGGCATGGGAACAAGTCAGCAAGACGTTTACGCACAGCAGGCGGCTCAGATGGGAATGGATATGCACGATATCGTGCGACATCAGGATTCGAGCCTTTTCGGGGGCAGCGGATCGAGCGGTCTGCGTGCAGGTCCCCCCTACATGACATCCAATGAAGTATCACGCAGTGCTGCCTCACAGCCAACGCCGACGGCACCACGGACGAGCTTTTATGGAGATGATGGCCACGCAGGGCAGTTGCACCCACACGCCGTATTTGGTTCGCATAACCTGTCTGGACAGCAGCGTCAGCTCTCAGACCACCATCACATGTTCACGAATGAGCAACAGCAGCAACAGCCAGACCAACAGTGGCCGCGCATGGGGAACCAGGACTTTGCCATTGGCCGGCCATACCGTGGTCTTAGTGACAACATGCAGCACCCGGGCATGGACCAGTCTGACAATAACGACGTGAATATGGGAGACTGGGGTCAGTGATGAGGAACGCAAATGTAGATAGACGGAGAGAGAAACTGACGGCAAGGTATACACATATATGCAAGCAGATTTGTCGTCTATGGAGAGTTTACATGCGACTTGGACCAAGTTTCTTGGCTGTCTCGCATCCACGCAACGTCAGTACTTTGCTGTGCCATGACCACCGCTGACATGAATTCATAAAAGCTTGGGTCTATGTGGAGACGTCCAAACATGTGAGACTTGGCTGCATTTTACATTTCTTGTCGCCTGTACTCAATTTTACTAGGAAGGGGGAAGCTGACCCCCTCGGCGGCCTTAAACAATGCAGCGTGTTGGTGTGTGTAGGATACTTTAACTGCGCTAGGCTTCATACCGATACGGATCGAGCAAGTACGGCGAGACGCTGCTGCAGGTGCGTCTCAAGACGACGCTGCGAATTGAGCGCATGAGTCTGGTCCTTGTCAACCGTGCGTTTCCATCGATCAAGCAGATCTAGTTTCTCAATCGCGAGCTTATGCGTCATCACCATGGTGGTTTCGCACGCCGGAAATCTCCTCACAGCCTCCTGCGCCATTGCACTGCGTGGGTCAAAGTTGGTTCGCCCACGACGTATAAACTCACTCACGACCTGGGGGAACTTGGGAAGACGCAAGTTCTGCATCTCATGGGCGAACTGTCGGTATCTACGGCGAGCCTCAGGCTGGATACCAATAGTTGCCGCCTTCATGAGCTGACCAGCCTCCACTGTAAATGCGAAGGGGCCGCTGGCAAATTCCCTCGCGGACCCCGAGTACTGCGACGAGACAATAGTAGCCATTGCCATGCGCAGCAGCTGCAGGGCCTGGTAGTACAGTCCAGTAGCACGATCAATCTGTTTTTTAATAGACTCACAAGCTTGTGATTCAGAGGCGTACATGGCCACGTTCGTGTGCATCACAAGAGCGTCCGGAAGCCGCAAAGTTCTCAGTAAAAGACTGAGCATTTTCTGTTTCTCTCTCTCGAGCTGTTCAAGTCGTTCAGTTACATCCATATCGTCTCGATCGTCATAATAGACAGCATCTTCCTCGGCCGAGTTGTCACTATGGTTCACATCATCTTCTCCTTCTGGCTGGAGAGAAAAGCTTCGTCCAGTTGTAGACCTCATGGAAAAAGAAGAGCGACGTTTCCATTCATTTACTAACAAACTCGATCGTTTTTCCAATTGTTGCAATTCGGCATCCGTGCGTACAGCTTCAGCCATATGATGACCCAATTTCTTCTTTAATTCCTCCGTCTTTTTCTTCTGATGACGAGAAGATCCAGTAGCAATAGCCAGATATTTCCTCATCATTCCACAGTCCTGCTGAGCTTCAAATTGTTGAATCATATGTTTCTGATCGTCACGAAGACGTATAGAACGACTACGGGCTCGACTGAGTTCGGTTTGGACTTGAAGCAGCTCGGAATAAGGCTCAAGAACGTCCGTAATTGTCTCATTTAAAGGCTCCAAGTTCTCGATACGTACGAGTCTTGCAATTTCATTACTCACTTGGTCAAAACGACGGAAAAGTCCACGATCAACTGCCTGTTGCATCCATAAATTCTCTTGATTAAGATGTTGGTCGCCTGTATTTGGAAGACTCTGAGTACGTCCACGTGTCGTTTTAACAGCGTCGATTGCAGCTGTAGTCGTAGGACGAGAAGGCAGTGGTGGCGTCTTGACGGAGACGGCAACGGACGTGGATGTGTCATTTGGAGGAGACGACATCATTAAACTGGGCGGCATTAGTCTTTACTTTCTCTCTTTCACTGTGTCTTTGTATGTGGTTTGTATAACTAACGAGAGAGAGAGGGGGAGAGCTGTATGACTTGGATGGCTAATATAATAATAAACAAGGGACGCGACAAACACTCTGAACGATAAAAAACATTGTGCGTTTCAGCTTCGGAGACGTTCGGGACTCGCAGCCTAATGTAGGACTTTTACGGGCCAATCAAAAAGCAAATGGGAGGCTAGCAAGACTGAAACTGGTATATCTCCTCATCGGTTGGGGTGAACATATGTACTCACACCACCGATAGCACGTCCTGGTAGCGGTGCTTGAATATTTGATCAAGAGGATGAGTCGTCCGTTTATTGACCGTATCGAAGACGTACGTGGCGGGCCAAAATCACGGGAAATGGCAGAGGTGTCTGTCACGCAGCGACATCATTGTAAGAATGCAATTGATTGCTCTATGGCATTGGCATAGCAGCTGCTTGCTAGTGGCACCGGACGTGGTATCCTTTGGCCGTTATCAGTGACAAATTTACTCGGACAGAACTCTGATATGGACAGCGTTGTACTCAAAGTGCAAGTCGCTTGCTTGCTCGTTTGCTTGTGTTTGCTCTCAACCTCATTCAATTGCGATAGACGGACTCAAACGTTTTCAAATGATACAACATATGTGAGCAAGATTCATTGGCACGCAGCATCATGTCGACGGATATCACATGTTCGTACGACATCTATGAGAATTAACTTTCAGAACTTCACGACATGACGCAAAGTCTCCACCGAGCTAAGCAACAAACTTTTAGCTTCTCTCTTGTGCACGGGTACGCACTTCCGTTACTAAGACGTCGAGGCCTCATCGTCGAGCATGCAATTGCGAACATGACTACACGTTGTTTGCGAAAACGTGCGAGATTCTTAATCCTCAAAAGAAAGAGATGCTAAACCAGCAGTCAACAAACGTTGTCTATGCTGAGAAACGCGCATGAATCTTGATCGCTGTCGCATCTACGATGTGCTCATCCCATCCCACTCCAGCTCTAGAAAGAGGGCAGACGAGTCGATTTGACCTTTAGTAGTTGCAGGATGTCTGGTACATCCTAAGCCTGGTTCGGTTCTCGTTCAAGTCCGGTGGCTGGACGAGGCTTGTCACGCGGCTTTCGGGGTTGTCTGGCTATGACACGTTGACGTAGCATCAGACGAGTTTCTTGTATTTTTGTGTCGGTTCGCCGGCACTCTTGCTTCGCTACGGCTCGAAGTTGCCTCATGCTGGTTTCCAAAATTCATGAACGCTGCCGGCGATGGGCACGTCCGCTTGCTGGAACGTCACTCGGATCGTTGTATACACAAGCTGATGATGCAAACGCTGCTCCGGCTGTGCCATATGCGTTTCCACACGGCGGCGTATGCGGCCACCTCGTCTGGTGAGCTATTCATGGACCACCTTTGACGCGCGTCTTCTTGCACTGTTTGTAAAGAAGCACTGCAGCAGTCGAAGCTCCCATCGTTCTCCTGTCCAGTGGCAGATGAGCTTCTGTCAGCAGGCTTGCGCACACGGGCATGTCCAGCATAGTGTGTTTCACTCCTTGGCAGCATTGGAGCTTACAGTAACTGTTATCTTGCCCTCGGTCTAGATTCAGTTGCCTCACTGCCACTCGATAAACGACAACACTTGGTACGCGGTGAGCTCGTTCCTATGAGCCCAAAGATTGGTTGGCGTCTGCCGTAAAGCTGCTGTCTACCACGCACTTTCCGGCGCTGCGTCCTGGAGCGTTTCCAGCGTTCGCGTCAGCGTACCTTCCGAGCTTTTGCACCAACGAAACGGTTGTTTCTTCAGGGCCAAGAGTACGTGTTTGTTCGCGACAGTGTCGGGCACGCTCCATGGGAAGCGGGGGGTGAATGAGCGAATTCGCATCGAATACAATGATCCGTGCATTCCTGGCAGTCTCTGGCAGTCAGTCGGCAACCGTCCGCTGATCTTCAATGCTAGATATCCAAACAGTTCCACTAGCGGCTGAGATTGAGCATGCGTTTTACGCCCACCATCAGTCCTATTCGTACTACAAAGAGCTTGATAATTTCGGTTATTTTCCATCACTTACATACTCTATAGCCATATTTACAAAAGGGCGACGTAGGAGTGATCACTCATGAAGAAGCTGTCAAGTGGTCACGGCTGCGAGATTACGAATACGGACGGCTCGAATGGTACTAGCAATGCTACACAAGAGTCCGATAGCTGCACGAACGGTGTCTTGCTTTCGGCATCAGCGAGTCAGCAGTACCAGAAGCTGCCCGTCGCAGTAGCTGTTCCTATGACGGGTATCGCCTCCTCGTCCGCCTTTAACTGCACACGCGTTGGCTCGGCGGCTCGTCGGAAAACCGCGCACAACTTTTCGTTTCGTTCACTCACGGGGTCGAATTTCCTTCGTCTTGCTGACTATGCAGGCAAACCAATCCTCATTGTAAACGTGGCGTCGCATTGTAACTCGACCACCAAAGCTTACTTACAGCTGAATGATCTGGCCAAGCGGTTCCCAAATCTTGTGATCATTGGCTGTCCTTGTAACCAATTTGGTCACCAGGAGAACCTCAATGGAGACGAAATCTACCAGAGTTTGAGATACGTCCGCCCCGGGAAAGGCTTTGAACCGACCTTTCAGCTCACGGAAAAGGTCGAGGTCAACGGCGCCAATGCTCACGCAATCTTTAACTTTTTGAGAATCACATTGCCATTTCCGTGTGACCGTACGCTACTCGAGGAAATGTCCACTCCCAGTGGCGTCTTTTCGCATCCGATGCGACTCATTTGGATGCCCGTCACTCGCGCAGACGTGAGCTGGAACTTTGAAAAGGTAAGACCACTGGATTTTTTTACTCTCCATCCATCTATCTATTATCTATTGCTGAACGAATTTGTGTTATTGTTTCATTTAGTTTCTCATTAGCCCAGACGGCACGCCATATAAACGCTACAGCCCCAAGTTGGACTTTACCGGCATGACGGAAGACATTAAGTTTTTGTGCAAACTGGATTCATCAAGCGAGAAACAGCTATAGCACAAAAATGCTGAAAGTAGCAGGAAAAAAACGGCCCAAAAGAAGACGACGGATCAATTGCATGCAGTCGAATGGAGACTTTGCTTTGCAAGTAGCTAACCATTGTCTAATAAACTAAATGCCTCGAAATCAATGACTGGAACGTTATGATCGCTGTCATACTCGCGTCTTCTGATTGGTAAATACTACCGTCTTCTTCACCCAATGGGGATCACGAATCATGGCCCTCCTTTTACTGGTTGCCATCACTTGCAGCAGCCCCATTAGTCTCAATTCTAAAGTTGCTCTTGTACTACTGGACAATGCAACACGATGAAGTAATTTGGGGTGTCATTTCGAAGCAATTTTGTTCCTTTAAGAGCAAGTACGTCGTTCTGTTGCAATCTGACTAATACGATACTATTATTATGATGATAAAAGAGTTGACTAACTAGGGTCACTTACTAATATTGTTGTCCTACATAGACTGCCAGGTACTGGTAGTATGTTTTGCAGCAACTTATACAATGTAACGGGTCTATGCAATAGGACGGTATGTCCATTAGCCAATAGTCGCTATGCTACTATTCGGGAGGAAAATGGTGTATGTTTTCTCTACATGAAGACAATTGAACGTGCACATACGCCCAATCGGCTATGGGAACGTGTGAAGCTCAGTAAAAACTATACGAAATCATTGGCTCAGATTGACGAGCAGCTTCAATTTTGGCCCAAGAAACTCATTCACAAGAACAAACAGAGACTTACGAAGATTCATCAATATTTGATGCGTATGCGTAAGCTCACGCTCAAGACAAAACCGAAACTTGTGGTCATTAACAAGAAGATTGATCGACGTGAGAAACGTCGAGAGAAAAAGGCCATGGTAGCTTCAAAACTTGATAATTCGATTGAGAAAGAATTGTTGGAACGTCTGCAGAAAGGAACTTATGGTGATATTTATAATTTCCCGGAACGTGAGTTTTCCAAAGTGCTTGAAAGTAATGGAAGACGTCAGACAATGGAGGAAGAAAGTGAAGACGAAGAAGAGATTGAGTATGAACTGAATGGGGAAGAAGAAGTAGAAGATGATGACGAGGTTGGACAAGTTGAGTACGTCGAAGACTTTGATGAAGATGAGAGTGATCTTGAGGATGTGGCAGATGATTTTGTCGTCGATGATGATGGAGAAAGCAGTACGTCCGACAGTGAAGAGGAAGGTTTGTCTAAGTTTAAAAAGCGTAAGACGCTTACGACTTTAAAGAAGGAAAACGAGAAGAACAAGAAGAACAAGAAGCCCAAGGGACCGTATGTCGAGATCGAGTACGAACAGGAGCAGGAGACGGCTGATGGAGAAGTCAATTGGTAATCCCACCAAAAGCATGATTTGGGTCGGCTTGCGGTGTTTGTTACACTTGACAAGTAGAGAGGAATTGGAATAGAATATTGCGAACTTTACATCGATGTGATGTTTTTCTCGCAACTGAGCTTTGATCAACAGTGCTACAGTACTTCACTTTTGTAGTCCCGTTTGGAAGTAATGACGCTCGAATCTATGAGAGTGACTGTTCTTGTCTGCAGGAACAGACAGGTTCATAGGAGATTGAAAAACAAGTACTTGACAAGTTCGTGTTATCGATGTCAACTACGAAACACAGTCAAATTTTATTGTACCTCGAAAGAATCCATTAACTACAAGTAAACACATTGGCTATCGTCTACTTTACTGCTGTGAGCACTCTGGTTGTTCTCCTTCTTTCGGTTCGTCCTGGCTGTATGTAGCAATCGCGTCCATCTCGGTTGTTGAGAGCAAGAAACCGCCTGCTTTGGTAGCACCTGCTTCCTGCAGTCGAGATGACGTTCTAGTCGTAGCGACACAGTCATCCGAAACTACATCCACCTCGTTGAACCTGAATCTGTCTTCACCAAGTACTTTTACTGCCGCGGCGGCAGAAGCGTCGTAGGTGCCCGTGTCTCCCATCACTTCGTCCTTTTTAGGTAGCGAGGTCGACGCCAACTGCTTCTTCAGCTCCCTGTTTTCCACGTGGAGCTCAAGATTTTCCTTCTCAAGATACGACACATTTTCACTCTTCTGCTCTCGGAGCTTCACCATAGCATCCTCGACTGACGCCAACTGCGACTCGAGGTTCTCGACAAGCTCCATTTTTTCCTTCACTAACGTTTGCATTTCCTGGATCTCGTGCTCAGCTTTCTCGCGCTCATCGTTTAGCGCCGCTCGCATCGTCGCCTTGTCATCTCGCGCTTGGTGTATGGCTGTGCGAAGCTCTTCAACTTGCTCCGTTAGCAATTTCAGTTCCTCTTCCTTACGTTTCACTAAACAATGTTCTTTTTCCAGCTGGTCTCCTCGGCTTCGTGACAAGGCCTGAGCCAAGTCTTTTTGCAGATCCTGCACCTTGGCCTGCAAGTCGGATCGGGCTGTTTTCAACTTGCGGAACAGCTCCAGCGTCTCTGTCGTCATTTTGACCTTATCCAATTTATCGATACGTGCTTTCTGTCTCTCGACAAGCTTTTCCATGCTTTCCTTTGCAAGCTGGGTTTCCACATGCTTATTGTGGTTGTTAATAGCCTCCATCTGTGCAGACTTGAGCGATTCCGCAAGGCTCTTCATCTCACGACGGTTTTGAGTCACTTCGTTCTCAGTCATCTCCAACTGAGCTTCTATCTCCTTCAGCTTACCTTGGTAATTAGCTTGTTGCGCCTGTGCAGCGGCACATTTTTGTTGTAGCTCATGAATTTTGTTTCGGAGCTGCTCCTCGATCTCTCTACGTTGAGCCTCAACGGCGGCACAATTATCTTTCAACAGTCGACGCTCAATGTCAAGCTCATTGCATTCCGCTTGCAGCATTTCTTGTCGGCTATTGGCCTGCTTTTGCCACTTCTCCTGCTCACTGATTCGGATTTTCCAGTCCTCCTCCTTTACTTCAGCACGGTGCTTGAGTTTAGCGATTTCAGCATCACTTTTTTCGATAACAGAACGAAGTCGGCGAATTTCATCATTCGCGTTCTTCTGGTGCCTCTCGAGCTCTGCTTGTGCTTCTTGAAACTGTTCTAGAATGCTGTCCATCTGACGCATCAAATCTTGCTGCTTTGCTTCCCATGTAGCTTCTGCTGCTTCGAGCTTTCGTCGCACCATTTTTTTTTGCTCCAATAGTTCTGCGCAGGATTCTTGTGCCTTCAGCAGTTCTGCCGCTTGCACCTCCATAGCGTATTGAGACGCTCCAATGCCAGTTTTAAGAGTCGATACTTCATCACGAAGTTGTGTCTGCTCCGTTGTCAAACGAGCAAGCTCGGTCTTTGCCAACCCTTGTTTCTTCTTCCATTCGTTATCCTGTTGAAGCAGCTCTTGTCGTGCCTCCGATAACTGGTTCTCCAGTGCTGTTGCCTTGGATTGAAGCTCGGTCTGTTTCGCCCTTGCCTCCACGAGTTCCAATTCTACGTCATTCTGCAGCGGCTCACTTACCATATCCATGCCAGTCGAGGACATCTTTAGCTGTAGCTCCAGCGCAGATATTCTATCTTGAAGCGCCATTTCTTTTCCTTCGGCTGCAACAAGACGCTGCTTACTCTGAAGACGCATTTCCTGTTGTTCCTCCTCCGACATCATCAGGGCATTCCTCAAGGTCACAAGTTCTTTATCATTTTTTTGTTGAGTATAAGCAGCCAAATCGAGGTCCGTTTTCAGTATTCTAATATTCTCCGAGAGGTCAGCAATCGTGTCAGAGTTATTTTTTGCCTCCTTGCGTAACACAGACAGAGTTTCTTCGTATGACTGCACGTCAAGTTGAAGCTTTTTCCGCTGTTGAGATTCAATCTCAAGACGCTGCTGTAGATGCTCCGCCTCAGTGACACTGCTTTCGTTTTCATGCTTGATTTCTTTTTTGCCGTCTTCCATCTGCTCCACCATGGCGGCGTGGCCTGCTTGCAAAGATGTCCAAGCCATCTGAAGATTTGTAATGTTTTGTTCAAGCTCTGCCTTGCTAGCTTCAAGAATCGCTTTACTTGATCGATTGTCTTCCAGCTGCGCCTGCAGCGCTGTGATCGTCTCCGAGGAAGATAAGACTACTTGCTGCGCTTCACGGAGCTTAAATTCCTGTTTGTCGGCGGTGATCGCACATTTCATTTTCTCTTCGGATACTTGCATCAGTTGGGCCTCTAAGGCCCGAAGCTCCTCCATGCAGTTGTTGCGCTCATGCGACACATGTTTCAGCTCTTCTGTAACCCGCTCATAGTCTTCCTTCAGTGCGTTATAACGCTGCTCAGAGTAGTGTAGTGAGTCGGTATTCGGACCATCAGGTGAAGATACCTTTGCTATCTGCTCTTGTTTTACCACAAAATCGGTCAAGAGAGAATTGCTTGCCTGCTGCATATTGTGAAAACCAACTTCTAGTTGGTCAAATATAATCATAAGCTGATGTTGCTCAGGAAGATGCTGCATCGAGCGTAAAATAGCCTTCGCATCTGCGAGCTTTGACTCGACAGCAGAAAGTTGTTCGGTCATTTTCTCAAATGCTGAGCGCAGTTTTTGAGTCTTATTCGCCTCCCAGGAATATTTATTGGCGTTATCGATGCATTCGGTTGCCAACTTTGTGGCATCTGTTTCATCTGTAGCAGTGTTTTCTGCGGCACCAACCTCCCGGATTTTAGTGAGAAGCTGTTCTTTTTCAGTTCCAAGGTTCTGGATACTCTGTTGCAGAGATTCAACTTCGTCACTGTGCTTTACCTGCATTTGTGAAATCGTCACGAGCTTCGCATCTAGCTGTGCCTGCAGGACCTTTGCAATATGCTCTTTCTCCATTAACGTTTCACTCATTACACAAAGTTTGCGCTGCGAGATTTCAAACTCCTCCGTCATCCTCTGTGTCTCTGCTTGCAGCTCTTCCTTTTCTAAAGCAGTTTGCTCGTGATCAGACTGCAGCAGGGCAAGCTCCTGCATGATGTTCTGTAGTTCTTGTGCAAGTTTGTCCATGACAGCATTCTTCATTTCGTCTGTGCTAGACGCATCCTCCTGTAATTTCTTTTCGTTTTCTGGTGATGAAGCTTCATTTTCTTTATTTGGCAGCGGAAGCCTCGACTGAAGCGTCTCGACAGTGGCTATAAGTTTGTGTTTTTCACGGTTGTATTGTTGTTGCAGCGTAGTGGATTGGATTCTTAACGTTTCCAGCTGACAGCGAAGAGCGTTCAATTCTTCTGCTGCCATTTGCTGAGAGTTAGCTTTTTCCGTCTCTAAGTCGTGACAGCGCTTTTTTTCCTTTGCCAAGCACTTCTGTGTGGAAACCAAGTCGGCCATCACTTCTTCAGCGAAACTATTGCCTTTCGAGGCAATTTTTGAGCAATCGCGTTCAGCACTCCCTTCGTTCAGCTTTAGGCGCAGATCTTTCACCGTCTGCTCCAGTACTATTTTTTCATTGGTAGCACTCTTTGACTGCAAATTAGCCACCATCAGGCTTTTTATTTCCGTTAGCAGATCGGCATGCTCAAAGTCGCCACCAAGCAACGTCCTTTTTTTCTCGTTCACGATTGCTTCCACTGCAGCAATGGGGTCCTCGCAGTTTTCATCATTGTAGCTTTGAAAGACTGCTGAAAACAGATCAATTACGTTCTTGCTGCTATCGTCCACATCAGCTCGTTTTGGCTTGAATTTTTCTGTTGCTGAAGAGAATGCAGGGTTCTGTTCCTTCGCTAAATTGTCTTCGACATCTTTGACATCTTCGTAAACACGAAAAAGTGTCTGAGGATTCGTATTTTCTTTTGTTGGAGAATGGCGCTTCCGCGGATAGTGACCGGGTGACAACGTACGCAATGCCTTTATGTCAGCAGGAAAATCTCCCGGTCCCCAAGTTTCTCTCATGCATTTCCGCCGCTTGCGTTTTTTGCTCACAGTATTAGCTTTTGTCACTGAAGAGCTGGATAGAATAAGTCCCATAAGTCGTGCCATCTCCGTCTTGTTATGATTCTTTTCACTGATCAGTGCCTCGTTCTCAGCTTTCAGAGCGCTCAAAGCTTCAGAGTTGACGAGCTTTTTTAATTCATGCAGCTCACGCTTGAGACGCCGAAGTTGAGTCTGATCATCCAGTACCTCATTTACAGTTGCTGATGTCTGAATATCTTTTGCACGAGCTGCAAATTGCAACGTACTTTTAGTTTCCTCAATGTACTTGTCACTTGGAGTTACACAGCAAATAATAAGTGTCCGTGTATTGCCACCCAGTGAATTTTGAAGCAAACGTGTGAGTTTGCTGTCTCTAAATGGTGCATTCTGTCCACCTCCTCCTGCACTTGCCAGAGAATTAATCACACGTGCCAGTGTCAAGAGCGACTTGTTAATATTGCCAGCTTCTCGTTGTCGAATACCTTCTGCCCCAGTATGTCTTAAACTCTCGGAACCTGCAAGATCCACAAGATTTAAGCTTGCAACCAGTACCGCTCCATTCACATCTTCCTCGGAAAGTCTCCTGGAATCTGCCTTTTGTTTACTCTCAATAACAATTCGGAAAACACTATGAGAGCGTGAACTTTTCTTGTTCATAGCTGTTTGGCCGACTGTTCTATTTCGATTGCCCGTTTGCAATAACGTGACAATATCGTCATAAGTTGTAATGATTTCTTCCTTGCATTCAACGTATACACCTTTTCGTGGATCTTCTCGAAGCTTGAGACTTGTCGTTGGAGATAAAAGGTCCTTGACCACTTCATTGTAAATCTCTAAAAAGGAGACGCGAAGCAGAAAATCTCGATCTTTACATGTTTCAATATAATGAAAAATATCTTCAACGGCCAGCTGTAAGATCCCAGACCGACTTGTCGCTTCTTCTTCGACATCAAAGGGCATTCCACCATCTCCTTGCATTGTAAATGTTTTCCCTGAACTCGTCTGTCCGTAGGCAAAGATTGTCCCATTAATTCCACTTAATGTCGACCGTACGATCCGACGCCCGACACGGTTGTACATAGAATGGGCATTACTTGTAGTATCAAAAATTTCATCGTACTGAAAGACGTTTCCTTTGGTAGAGAGAGGCGCGCCCGTTACGGGGTCTGTTATTGACACCATTTTAAGCGATGGGACACAGCACAATGCGTGAGTGTCATTAGATCGTATCTCTCGCTCGTTCAGTGGTCGTATGCGAATACATACGGCGATATTCTCTGCCTCAGCGGGTCCCAAAGTTTCGTCGGCCATGCGATGGGTGGGATTTTGACAATCACTCTCGTTTTACGTTTTGGCGGGACTTTTCCAAAAATGAGCGCCAGGTTGGAAAAAGGGATGGATACAACCTCGACTCTGGCATATTGCTAATATATACATGGTGATGAATACAACCTCGACTGTGGCATATTGCTTCTTTCTTGTTTTAATGGTATACGCTGTATACATCTTAATCAATACAGCCGGGCATATTACTTCCTACCTGTTGCAGGAAGGACTCCACCAGCTCTCGTCAAATTGAAACATATCGAGTCGACAGAACGCGTTCACTTGCGTCGTTAGCGACGTACTTAACGATACCCATGCACTGCGCCAGCACTTGAGCGATTGCTTGCAGAAGGCAAAGTCTGTCAGCAACAAAGCCGTAGCTTGCCCGGGCACCCACACCTTTCAGGCATACACGCTTTTTTATGCATATGCATGGATCAGTCGTCTGCTTGAATGGCTTTTGCCTGCTTTGAGTGATACCAGTTTCGTTACGCTACATCATCTGTAGCCTAACGAAAAAATGGTATCTCATGTTAGTTTCAACACGTCAATGAAAGCATTGATCGACCTCGTCAATTCTTTCACAAGCCCAAACTTGTACCGCAATGTGGACACCAATATCTGCTTCGTGATATTAGGCGCTATGACAGAGATACCCTATGAATTTATCGCAGCAAAGCTTGGCATCCTCGCGAGAAATCAAGTCCGCCAGCAATCGCATCCTCCGGACGTGATCAACACTTTCGTCATTCGACGAACCAGCAGGCCAATTCAGCCGCCCACGATGAAAAAACTTGGACGAAACCGAGTGCTGCGATGCTTGAGCCTTCATTTTGACAGGTAGTGGCCCGATACAGCGCTCCATGAGAGCAAGGTGCTCCAGATAGCGATAAAGAAGACGATGAGATACACGACGAAAAAGTGTTCTAGTCATTACGGCGCGAGAACTGTAAATTCTTTGAAGTGGAGAGATCACGACGCACTCCGGGGTGGGAGCGCTGTCTTCTCCACGCAATAATTCTGCAGAGCATAATGCATGTATTCCCTTCCGCAATTTCACCGAAACGTTGGCCAGTAGTTGCATCATCGACTGCTGTTTAGCAGGCTGGTGCATTGGTGCAGGTGGAAGAGCGAGACTCTGCCTTCGCTGAATAGATGTCACGTCTACAATGACGACGTACAGTCGGTCAGTTTAAAATGCTTGTCGTAAAGCTTGTTAAATCATAACCTCAATTGAGACCCTATCGAGACGTGGAGCTTGCAGCTTATGAAGTAATGCACTTCTCACAGCACCCGTCACAAGACTGACAGTTTTGTTGCTGCAATATTATCAGCATCTTCCACCGCTACAGCTGCTGCTGTAGACTTTAGGCAGTTAGCAACGTCACTATCACGCCATAAATCGTTCGTGGACACGGATGGAAATGTTACCGACTTCACTAAACTCAGCGCCTTGCACGTGATTACAGGCTCTGGAATCTACGTAAGCCATGACAATCGCCAAAACTGTTAGGATCGTTCTAGCGTCACCAACAACAGCTTAGTTGTTAGTCATCGTACCCGATGTCCAACAGTCGACTTATCAGAATATAGCCTTGAGGCCAAGGTATTCAGTTTTGTAGCAGCAGCGTCAAATCCGGAGCACATCGCCACTACAGTGTCCGCACAGCGAATGGTTGAGTAACTCAAGCTCTTTGCGCCATGCAGTAGTTGTGAAAATGACGCTACCCAGAGTTTGCGAGGTAAGGAGGTGTTGGCAGAGTCTAACTAGTGTAGCCACTCTGCGATCATCCAGTCCTGCGCACGAGAGTAAAGTGAGTTTACAGAAGCATGATTAATTGCGCTTTAGCGATCTGCGCGACAATGTAGAATGATCCTTGTATTTTGGAGTAGACAAAAGAACCCGAAGGTTGATCTGCGTTCTTATGAAAAAGCGAGCGCGGATTCCAATGCGCCTTACTAGGTCCTCCAACGTGACCGAGACGTGCTCTACAGTTGTGTCGATGAAATATGGTGAGCCAGCTTAAGGCAGATGGCAACGACGGTGACGATATGAGCGGCTCGTCTGTTTGATCAAACAGCACGACCACAGCCACGGCTGCCTCTAGCTCCAGCTCGTGCTCACACGCAAGCTATTTTTTTTGGTACATTACAGTCATTTAATTTTCCTAACGACCCGAAAATGTCCGTCCGACTAAGGCCTACACATCCCTTGTCGCTTTGATAGCTACGTATTTCTATAGCGGTTGACGCTTGAATTCCTAGCATACCTCGAAGGTATTCAAATTGAGCAGCTGGAATTGGCTTGGTCATTATTTCTGCCTTCATGTCTTTTGTTGGGCAATATTGCAACACCACTTGACCATCTTCCACCTTCTCACGAACGAAGTGGAAGCGAATGTCAATGTGCTTAGTCCGCTTGTGACACTCTGGGTTCTTTGCCAACGCTATGGATCCTTGATTGTCTTCGTAGATCTTGACCACTTCGTCGCTCTTCATCTCACCGAGTTCACACAGAAATGCTTTAAGCCACACTGCTTCTTGCACCGCTTCCGTCAACGCCATGTATTCTGCCTCTGTTGAGGACAGCGCCACCGTACGCTGTTTCTTGCTTCGCTAGCTGATGCACCCGCCGGTCATCATGAAGGCATAGCCGCTTGTACTTCGTCTTGTTTCGACATCTCCAGCCCAATCTGCGTCCGAATATCCTTGAAGTCCTTCTTCTTTTGCTGCTTGAAACTTGATCCCATGCGTAGTAGTCCTTTGGATGTATCGAAACACTCGCTTGAGCGCTTGCCAGTGAGTTGGACACGGATCCGAAGCGAACTGGCTGAGTACTCCCACTGCAGCTGCAAGATCTGGTCGAGTACCAACCAGGAGATACATCAATCCGCCGACTGCACTTCGATATGGCACGTTTGCCATTGTTTCGCCATGTTTGCAGCCGTCCTCACACATCGCCTTCGTTAACTTGAGACCCGGATCTTGTGGTGTCTTGACTGGCTTGCTATTCTCCATGCCGAACTTCTTGAGAAGATCCTTGGCAAACTTGGTTTGGCGCATTGAAACACTGCCAGTAGAGCGATCTTGATCGATTTTGATGCCGATAAAATATTCGAGACATCCCAGATCCGTCATGTCGAACCTATCACGAAGAGCTTGTTTTGTTGACTCCAGCAACTTGTCGTCACTGCTTGCGAGGACTAGATCGTCAACGTAAAGAGCCACAAAAACCATGTCTTGATTGTTCCGCTTGACATACACGCAGTGATCTGTTTCGCACTTCCTGAAGCCAAGCTCGATCATAAACTTATCAATTGTTTGATTCCACATTCGTGGAGACTGCTTCAATCAATAAAGCGATCGCTTGAGGTGACACACATGATCTGGCCGTTCTTCATCGACATATCCATCCGGCTGTACCATGTAGATATCCTCGTCCAGTGATCCATTGAGAAAAGCTGTCTTGACATTCATCTGATGAACGATGAGGCGATACTTGGCCGTCAAACTTAGAAGTGCTCGAATTGAAGTAAACGTGGCCACCGGAGCAAACGTTTCTTCATAGTCGATTCCATGCTTTTGCGAGAATCCTTTGGCGACAAGACGAGCCCTAAACCGCTCGATTTATCCTGCTTGGTTTTCCTTGATTCGGAACACCCATCGACATCCAATCGCTTTCCGTCCTGTTGGCAGTGGAACAAGTGACCATGTCTCGTTCGTGTGTAGCGAGTCGACTTCCGAGTTGCACGCCTCCTTCCACTTGGCCGCGTTGTTGGATTTCATTGCAGACTTGAATGTAGTCGGCACTTCTCCCACTGAATCCATAACGAAGGCCGCTTCGAAGTCACCGATACCGTGAGCAATTGCCAACATCTCATCTAATGACATTTGTGATTGTGTCGGGTTCACTGCTCGTCATCAGAAGCTTCATCCTCCGTAGCATCTTCACATGGCAACCAAAAACTTTCAGGTTGGCCAGCATTGGTTTTCTTCCTGTCCAGACTTGGTATGGCGACTGCTCCAGCGAGATGCTACGCGTTGGACACCTATTCCGAAGAAAGGTAGCAGTCATTACTGCTTCGCCCCAATATGTCTTTGGTAGACCAGCATGCTCGAGCATACAGCGTGCACATTCCACTAGCGTCCGATTCATACGTTCAGCCACGCCATTTAACTGTGGAGTATAGGGTGGTGTGAATTTTGATCAATGCCACGACGACGACAAAAATTAGCCAATTCACCCGACTTGTACTCTCCACCATTGTCACAGCGCAAAGCCTTCACAACTTTTCCAGTTTGCGTCTCGGCATATGCAACAAACGTAGCAAACGTGCTTGCGACTTCTGACTTATTTTGAAGCAAGTATATCATGGTAAAGTGCGAATACTCGTCGATGAAAGTAACGAAGTACCGCTTGCCACTGAATGTTGTTGTTTGCATCGGACCACACACATCACTGTGAATAACTTCCAGTAACTTTGTGGAGTGATGCGGCGTTTTTAGGAAGCTTGCACGCGTTTGCTTGCCTTGTGCGCATCCATTGCATATCTCCCACTGCTTCACAGAGTCAAGTCCAATACCGATGCCATAGTTCTTCTTGACCATGTCATGAAGACCACCATAGCCTATGTGGCCAAGTCGAAGGTGCCAGAGGTACGAAGTGGTGTCCCCATAGCATCCCAACGAGCTTGTCACATTGGCTTCATCCACTAGAATTGGCGTCATGCATAGCTTGAAAAGACCTTTCCTTTCACGGGCCCCTAGCTTCCAGCGAAGACCCTTTGTTTCTCCGAAACATCCATCAGCATCGAAAGTAACTGGCCCAACGTCTTTCGTAAAACGTCCAACAGAGAACAAATTTCGCGAAAGCTTTGGAATGTGCCAAACCGAAGTTATTACACCCTTCTTGATCCCACGTGGCGTCTTCATTATCATCACAATATCACCCGTGCCAACAGCTTGAACGATGCCATCATCCGCTAGATGCACATCGACCGGAGAAATTGCCTTGTATTTCTTCATGTACTCTTTCGAGTACGTCATGTGCTGGGTCGCACCCGAGTCGACCAGCCACACACAACTCGACTTAGTGATGCTTGCACTTTCACCAACCGAAAACAGATAGTCGTCGGAGTGGTCCTCACTCTGCGCGATACTTGCACGTCCTTGGCCATGCGCAGCTCCATCACTGCCACCACCTTGTCCCTTGCGCTTCATTCATGTCTTCGAGCAGGAGTCGAGACGTCACCAGCTCCCACGACAACGAGTCGGCTTTTGACTCCAAAGCCGTAATGAGGAATGCAAACGACTCACTCAAACTTCCAAGAAGCGTGATAACCAAGTCCTCAGTGACTGGAGCTCCAACTGCGTCAAGCTGCTCTGCCAGAGTCTTCATCTTGTTGATGAAGACTCTGGCAGACATCACTTTCATCCATTTTATCCGTAAAGAAACGACGACGAAGAAAGAGCTTGTTCGACAAGCTTCAATATACACAACCACGCATCCTAGTACATCATATCAGCCATGCCGCATGTTTTTGTCACCTCCGCGCATCACTACTCACAGGACGCCTCGTGCAGACTTGCCTTCTACATGGACGCTTCACGGCGTGCAGCAGATGTTCAGCATTTGATGAGGTGATCGCTCACGAGATAAATTGATCCCACTCCCAGATATGATACCAAGCCCTCGGGCTGGCTTGGACGTCTGAGCGGGAAATGCAATCGATCTGTTGTCGGCATTGACAAAGTCTGATGCGATTGCAGCTTTCCTTGTCACGGTGCAGCTTCTATGCCTTAGCAGCAGTAGGCTGCGTCTCATCGAGGACAGACTATCTCGTACTCATTTTTTGATGACGGTGCGGAAGAAAAGGATGTGCGAGAAAGACAGTAATCGTACATCGAGCCCGCCGAGACTAAGCGCCAAGTCTGACAATGGTCTTGCGGCGATGCCAATGAAGAGAGTATGCGCTTTTCACGGCCGGAACTCTGCGGCACTGACAACGACACAACTTCTTGCCTAAACAATAGCAACAAGACCTTGCCGATTCAAAAAAGACAGAAGACGCGAGACGCAAGCCGAGGCTTTAAGACAAAATCCGAGTGGCCGGAATCCAACCAGCGACCAATTGATTTCCGGGAATACTGACACACAGTACTCAACACTACAGTCAATCGCTCTACCAACTGAGCTACACTCGGCCATCAGCCTACTACCTCAACAAACTCACACAACACTCTGCACAAGCTTCAATATACACAACCACGCATCCTAGTACATCATATCAGCCATGCCGCATGTTTTTGTCACCTCCGCGCATCACTACTCACAGGACGCCTCGTGCAGACTTGCCTTCTACATGGACGCTTCACGGCGTGCAGCAGATGTTCAGCATTTGATGAGGTGATCGCTCACGAGATAAATTGATCCCACTCCCAGATATGATACCAAGCCCTCGGGCTGGCTTGGACGTCTGAGCGGGAAATGCAATCGATCTGTTGTCGGCATTGACAAAGTCTGATGCGATTGCAGCTTTCCTTGTCACGGTGCAGCTTCTATGCCTTAGCAGCAGTAGGCTGCGTCTCATCGAGGACAGACTATCTCGTACTCATTTTTTGATGACGGTGCGGAAGAAAAGGATGTGCGAGAAAGACAGTAATCGTACATCGAGCCCGCCGAGACTAAGCGCCAAGTCTGACAATGGTCTTGCGGCGATGCCAATGAAGAGAGTATGCGCTTTTCACGGCCGGAACTCTGCGGCACTGACAACGACACAACTTCTTGCCTAAACAATAGCAACAAGACCTTGCCGATTCAAAAAAGACAGAAGACGCGAGACGCAAGCCGAGGCTTTAAGACAAAATCTGAGTGGCCGGAATCCAACCAGCGACCAATTGATTTCCGGGAATACTGACACACAGTACTCAACACTACAGTCAATCGCTCTACCAACTGAGCTACACTCGGCCATCAGCCTACTACCTCAACAAACTCACACAACACTCTGCACAAGCTTCAATATACACAACCACGCATCCTAGTACATCATATCAGCCATGCCGCATGTTTTTGTCACCTCCGCGCATCACTACTCACAGGACGCCTCGTGCAGACTTGCCTTCTACATGGACGCTTCACGGCGTGCAGCAGATGTTCAGCATTTGATGAGGTGATCGCTCACGAGATAAATTGATCCCACTCCCAGATATGATACCAAGCCCTCGGGCTGGCTTGGACGTCTGAGCGGGAAATGCAATCGATCTGTTGTCGGCATTGACAAAGTCTGATGCGATTGCAGCTTTCCTTGTCACGGTGCAGCTTCTATGCCTTAGCAGCAGTAGGCTGCGTCTCATCGAGGACAGACTATCTCGTACTCATTTTTTGATGACGGTGCGGAAGAAAAGGATGTGCGAGAAAGACAGTAATCGTACATCGAGCCCGCCGAGACTAAGCGCCAAGTCTGACAATGGTCTTGCGGCGATGCCAATGAAGAGAGTATGCGCTTTTCACGGCCGGAACTCTGCGGCACTGACAACGACACAACTTCTTGCCTAAACAATAGCAACAAGACCTTGCCGATTCAAAAAAGACAGAAGACGCGAGACGCAAGCCGAGGCTTTAAGACAAAATCCGAGTGGCCGGAATCCAACCAGCGACCAATTGATTTCCGGGAATACTGACACACAGTACTCAACACTACAGTCAATCGCTCTACCAACTGAGCTACACTCGGCCATCAGCCTACTACCTCAACAAACTCACACAACACTCTGCACAAGCTTCAATATACACAACCACGCATCCTAGTACATCATATCAGCCATGCCGCATGTTTTTGTCACCTCCGCGCATCACTACTCACAGGACGCCTCGTGCAGACTTGCCTTCTACATGGACGCTTCACGGCGTGCAGCAGATGTTCAGCATTTGATGAGGTGATCGCTCACGAGATAAATTGATCCCACTCCCAGATATGATACCAAGCCCTCGGGCTGGCTTGGACGTCTGAGCGGGAAATGCAATCGATCTGTTGTCGGCATTGACAAAGTCTGATGCGATTGCAGCTTTCCTTGTCACGGTGCAGCTTCTATGCCTTAGCAGCAGTAGGCTGCGTCTCATCGAGGACAGACTATCTCGTACTCATTTTTTGATGACGGTGCGGAAGAAAAGGATGTGCGAGAAAGACAGTAATCGTACATCGAGCCCGCCGAGACTAAGCGCCAAGTCTGACGATGGTCTTGCGGCAGAGACCATTCGGTGAGATGCAGCTTCGGTCAACGTGGACGCCGTCGGATCAAGACTCCGAAGCCCTTGCTGCAGATATCGAGGCGATTGAGCTTCAGTATGCTGCTGGTCAAGACTGATGGCTCATCGCATTGAGCATAGAGCAAGCGCGTCCCAACCAGCTTCTGAGAGCCAAGTTTGACATGGTAATCGAGACTGGCAGGCCTCTCGCGAAGACATCCGTCCACAAGATACTGGCGTCGGTCGCCGGCCCGAACCACGGAACAGTGCGCTCGACGAGCTGCATAAGATTGGCTAGATTTGCAAGATGCCGAGGGGGGGCAACTTGCGCGTCAAGGTTAAGTCGAAAGAAGCCTGTATGCGATTGAAGCACACCAAAGTGAATATCCCCGGAGGTGCCTTCACCTTCAAGGAGTTCGACATTCTTGGCGACAGGTATTGCTTGGATATTGCAAATGTCGACTGCGACATGGATACAGACACGATCCTGCACCGACTTTTCTTTCTTATATGCAAGCCGGTATACGGCACGTTCCGCGAGTGATCCTGACGATGGGAATCACATCCGCGCCATGCAGGGTGTACTTCCAGTCGAGGTCGTTTCTTCAGATTTAATCATCAACAACTGTGTGTGATCAGTTGGTCTGTGACTACAAGCTTCACCCTGTTCACGAAAAAAAGTGCGCCGTTCAGCTTGAAGTGAATGTCATTTGTCTATCGCTCTCTGCATTTGCTCGAGCTTGGCATTTCAGGTGACGTGTTCCCTCCACCCGCGGTCGAGCCTACTGTGACGCAAAACCACCAGGGACAACCGAGGACCTACGTACAATCCACGGCTGTGAAGCCTTTCAGCTCGTCCCTGTAGAAGCCGATCGTCGAAAACAAGAAGAAGGAAGCGTAGCTCAAGCACGGAGCTTAGTTAGCATGCTCAAGCACCAGCAATAACAACGATGGTAAAGGCCCAAAGCAATTCGGTGGCGCTATCTTCGGAAACGCACGACGACTCACAAGGCAAGATTTCTCTCTGAGCAGTCCGAAGTCTCCACCGAAGCTCTTGCTGACGAATGGAAACAATGGTTTTTCGACGGTAAAAACAAGAAGAAACGTACAAGAAAAGGCATCGACTTTTCCAACATGCTGGCAAAACAGCAGCCGCAGCTCTTAGATGAAGTTGTTACTGACAGCTACTCCAAGTGCTTCAGGCTATGGAAGTCACATTTAAAGCGAAGGTACTGGCTACGCTGTCGGTTGTCCCTGTCGATGTGAAACGCCCGGAAGAGGTCAAGACGTCGACCGAGTCTGCGTTCTTCGTCGAGAAGCACCACATGAAGATTAAGAAAGCAATGAAAGCTTAGCCTGTCCTTGCGGTGTTCGAGTCGATGCTGAACGGCGAGAGAAATGCTCTGCTCAACACTCTCCCGGACTGTCTTTTGCTAGCAGATACACAAGTCGTGGATGATAGATAGTAAGCTCATCGACAACGCCACGAATCCGGAACATGTCATCAAGAAGGCTGTGGGTTCGCCACTGGATTTCAACAGCGCGCTGTTCGTGAAGATGGATGGCGATCGACATGGAAACAGCGGAGCTTGTTTAGTTGCATGTGATCAACAGCGTGTTGAGTGCGACCCAGCTGAGCGAAGAACTGACGCTCAGTGCCAGGTGGAAGAAGTTCATAAAGGTGAAGGTTCCATCGAAGCGAGACGACATGTTCAAGACCTGTGCCAAGTGGTGGAGATTGTCAGACCGGATCACTGAACTGTCTTGAGTAACGAAGGTTCTAGGAATGTTCGAGCTCATGTCGATGTCGATCGCGCCGACGACTTCAGCAACGACCACTGGATTCAATACATCACTGGTCAGCCAGTGAGTGGATCCCTGCGCACCACACGTGATTTCTCCACCCCAACACACTCATCAAGCTCTTGCGGTCGGACCTTGGTGCGCACTGCATGAGTCAATGGACCGCAGTGCAGCGGCAAGGGTACTTGTTCGATGACTTAATAGGGCTGTGAAAGCTCGACGGGTGCTACCCCGTCAACGAATCGGTGCTACAGCTCCAAGTTGTCGAAGGCAAAGTGGTACTGGTAGCGGGAGGCTTGGCCACTCGCTGCTGAACCAGCTTCAGCCCAAACAACGTGGAGCAACATTAGTGTTGTGTCCGGGACACTAACGGCATCAAAAAGAATAGCCACCTATTTATCGACAGCTTACTATCAAAACACTCGATGGCATGCGTTCAAAGACCAAGTTTAGCGACAGCACGCACGTGTCCAAGTTCAAGTTCCATCTCGACTCAACCTTCAAACACCGCATCTTTGTAAACGACACCAACTGCCAGCTCGCTCGGTCAACACGAGGACGGAGCAAATGGAGCACTTACTGTGCTTCGGTCTGACTTCGTCGGCTTTGGTACGACTGCTGAGGTGCTAAGTTTGTCCGTCACGGGTCGCTACCTCCTCGTGATGACGATGGTCGAGAGTGCTCCCATCTACATTCACAACGTGTATGCACCTGTGGACCTACAAGAGAAACAGCACTTCTTCTCGGGCCTAAATACCAAAGATTTTGATGATCAAGCGACACATTCGGTGCTCAGAAATCTAAACACTCCTCTGGACCTCAGATTCGACTCATCGTCCTCCGACTTACACCACGACCCTGGACGATTCAGCTGTCTTGAGTGGCTTGCGAAACAGGGTGTGGTTGAGCATGGAGAATTCATTAAGATATCAAGCGATTCTTCACTTCGGTATAAAAATCAAGAGCAACCACGAGGCTGGCCAAGTAACGATGCGACAGACCAAGTTCTTCAAGTCGGTCTTGACCAAGTTCGGCATGCATGACAGAAATTCCGTGAAGACACCAAGACCAGGGCTCAAGTTGACCAAAAACATGTGCGAAGGTGGATGCAAGCATGAAGACACGATGAAGAATGTGCCTACCGGAGCACAATTGGAGGCATCATGTATCTGAGGTAGCGACGCGTCTGGACCTCGCTGCAGCAGTGGGAGTTCTGAGCCAGTTTGTGCTGATCCCTGCCCGACACACTGGCAAGCACTCAAGCGCGTACTGCGGTACCTTCGAGCGACACCAACTCACGGAATCGAGTTCTTGCGTGACGATACAGCTACGCTTCAAGGCTATCACTGGGCTGGTGACATCAAGTCAAGGCGAAGTACAAGCGGCTAATCTTTCAGGAAAAATGGAGGGTGCATCAGCTGGCGGAGCAAGAAACAGCGGACCGTGACGGTATCTCGACTGACGCTAAGTACATAGCGCTTTCAGAGGCTACGCAAGAAGCAGTTTGGCTCAAAGTGTTCCTGCGCGAGCTCGGTGAGATGTACAGTGATCAAGCAATCAGGATATGAAGACAACCACGGATCAATCGCGCTGGCTAAAACCGCAAGCAAGCGTACAAAGCATATCGACATTTGATACGACCTTGTGCGTGAAAAGATGGAAGAAGGTCAGGTGGTGCTCGAGTACTGCCCAACGCAAGATATGCTGGCAGACATCATGATGAAGCCAATTCCAGCGGCGCAATTCTGTGTAGATAAATTTACTGAATTTTCATTTCATTTTTTAAACTTCGGAGCAGTCTTGGTATCCAAGCACCAAGAGCTGTCGAGTCGGTGGGGGTGCTGATCAGCGTTTAAGAAGAGCAAGATCCGGTAGATACCGGTATATAGGTATACCGGTAGTGACCAGTACACTTCTCCGACGGCGGATATTTAACGGTGGTGGTGACGTCATTCGATGACGTCATTGTAGAAGGGTCTTGAAGACTTTAGAACAATAGGCTTAGAAGTAGCACAGGCGAATTAAGGACCTTAATATATTCGCTTTGCATGTTGCTAAACCAGCGCTCGATTAATCTTTTTATGGATTTCTCTATTGGTTGATAACGGCCATGATTGTACAACCAAGCCGACAATCACAGAAGCAAGGAATGAGTGGTGAGTTGAGAAAAGATACGAATGTTTTTATTTTGATATAGTAAACGTAAGTACGACTAAGTATGCGTACTTGTTGACAATTCTTTCCTAGTTAAAACATACCTCAAGCCGAAAGTTACTTATTGACCGAGTTAAATCGTACCTCAAGCCTAAAGTTTCTTATATCACGATCTAACTAATTAACCTGTCATTACATTAAAACGTAGGACTGGGTTGATCCGATCCAATGCCGCTTGCTCTTTTTGCGCTCGTGTCTTTTTTACTGCTCTGTGCAGTTTTGGGTCACTTAGAAGTCAGTGAAAACAATGTCAGTTGTCCTGCGTGTCGTACCTCTCGTGCTCTTAATGCTGTAAATTCTACTATGTCTTTTGAAGTTTTTCAGGTATCAAACCAATTCATACCCTGTACTTTATAACCCTCACTTTCCTGTCTCGTTAACTCTGAAATTGATTGTTTTGCCATTGACAGTACAATGTGTTTGGCCGTCCGTCTATAGTCTCCGAAGACGGACAGAGAGAGCGACTGGAACGAATCCCCGAGTCTCTCATTCATATTTCGGAAACCATCGATGTGATGACTTTCGCAGAAGCTGATATTCGAACAGATCGTAACGAATTGCTGGCTCAACTTAAAAATGTTGGCTTAGCTTATTCCACATCAATCCTAAACGACCCCGATCCGTTTACCAGTATATTGAACGGAGGAGTGATAATTGTATCCAAATGGCCAATCCTCAAAGAGGCACAACATGTGTATCGACATGCTTGTCACTACTCGGACTGTTTGGCAGCTAAGGGTGTCAAATATGCCCGGCTGCTAAAAACAGTCAATGGCTTGCAAAAGATTTTTAACGTATTTGCTACACACATGCAGGTGCAAATTTCTTAGCTTTGGTTGTAAGAAAGAGAGTTCTTGAGTCCGTAATATGGTGGAATTTAGGCCTGGTCTACGCCAGAAGCACGAGCAGATCGGATCAAGCAAGCTCAACAGGTAATTTCACACTGACAAGGAATTCAATACTCGCAGTTTTTTCTAATAATGCTCAACAGATGCGAACTTTTATCGATGGTATTGGCATTCCGTATCACGAGGTGGATGGTCATCGATTGCTATATATGTCACGGTTGTTTGTGCTGATCATTCGATGCTGTCTATTTGCTACGTCTGTATCTAGCCATTGATCTTTGCGGGGGACTTTAATGTGGACAACCACACTTTTGGAGGTGAAGTGGCATATTTGATGAATCTGCTTGAAGCGCACGAGCCTCGTCAGATTGGCAAACAGATTTTCACTAGCGAGTATGTCATGTGCTATTTGTGGTGAATCAAATCAACTCATTGTCTGGCTTACAATGATTCTATTTTAGCCCGCATACGAACGTACTGGTTGGACGAGACGGAGCTGCCGTCAGCAACAAATGCTCCGCACAATACGTCCAAAGTTGGGGGCCACCAAAGGTTTGTTATGCTATTCGCAAATGCATCCGAGTTATGCTAACTGATGATGTTTATGCTTCAACTTCCGTCGAGTGTGAATAGAATGGTGTTTTCTACCCGTCATTGCTCACCCGAACGACTTGCGGGATCCATACTGAGCTCGATCGGGATAACAGGCTTGTGTTGGGTCAACAGAAGAGCATGTGCTATTGCCCGTGCTGCCCACTGGAGTGGCTAGACTACGTTCTGTATGGCAAAGGTAGCAGAGTAGCTCCGAAATTGCTGGCATTTTTTCAGCACTGATCTATATGTGTTGTAGCTCCTTACCAGCAGCCCATTACCGTGCCAACGCTCGAAGCTTATGTGAATCAAGTTTCTTCTTTCACGGTTAATTGGACTGTTCCGAAAGAAAGCATGAGAATGGCACTGATCGACCTTTCTGATCATTACCCAGTGCTTGGAAAGTTCGAGTTCCCAGTGACTCGTGGTAAAGGGAAAGACGATGACCCTTTAACATATCATTTGGACGGCTGCTCTAGAGATGATGACTGCGAGTTACACCGCTTTCGCTGCTACTGCACTGGCCCAAACTGTTACTTCAAGGGAATCAAAGTCAATGGATCGACTTTCAACCCGGAAAGCCCAGTCAATAGCAAATGCTTATACCAGGAGACCTCCTTTCGCTGTTTATGTGGACCGACGTGATCACACTGTGTGCGTAGATCCACAGCACGTGTGTTAATGTGCAAACATTAAGTCAAGCTTAAGTTCATAAACTCGAAGTAGACTTTATTATTCATCATGCTCTACAAGCGAAGCAGGACATCGAGGCAAAAAGCAGATGAGTGATTTTTTATGCAACTAACTCCTTCAATGCTGTGTTTGTCGCTTTACGCTCAGCTCCATTGTAACGGACATAAGTCCAGCCTGGATATTGGGCTGAAGTTAAAGGTGAATTTCCCGCGCTAAATGAATCATGGGTGACACAATATTGAATTGGGATAAAAGGCGATTATGTGGTGACCTCAGGTATTACTAATGGTCATTTCTCTATTGGTGGATATTGGCATTGCACAACCAAGCCGACAATCACAGGTTAGGTGGTGAGTCGAGAAGAGACATGAATGTTTTTATTTTGATATAGTAAACGTAAGTACGACTAAGTATATTATGGCAGTCAGTTTGTTTGCGCGCTTCCTACACATATTAAATGTATCGTTTTAAAAGAAGCTACCTTCCCTTTACATCCATGGAAACTACAAGAGTGCGGCAAATAAGTCGGTGCCAAAAGCTTTATTAACGCCATTATATAAACGAAGAAAAAGTTGCTACCCGCCAAGCATTCGTAAGATGGCATAGGGTTCGTCCGTGCACCACCAAAACCCATTAAGCAAGCGCCGTACTGCATCAGCATTACCGACGGCGTTGTAAACATGGGTTGCACTGGAGGCATTTCACTGTAAAACATCAGTGCCTGCGTTGCGTTGTACGTTAGAACTGTTAGAAGATATTGTTTCTGACAGGTCACGAGGATTTTGAAGTTCAATTGCAAGACCAGTGACAGGTAAGTTCCGACCTCACCTGATTGGCTGTTAAGTAACATCTTGACAGGTGGGACAAGAAGGTACGGTCGCCGAGAGACGACAGATGGGACGCAGAGAGACGGACGCCACGTGACAAGTTGGCACATGGGACGGGGAGATAAGAACGCCATATGCAACTTGACATGGTCAAGTTGTAGTGCCGTTGAGGGTGCATGTCGTAGTGTTGACAAACGAGAGTAGTTAACACTGAACAAATTTTACTTTTACTTCTACCTACTTTGCAACAAATGCAACATCTACTTCTAAGAAGAACTACATTTGGGGCGGTTTTGGCAGATCTAAAGCTTCTGTGGAAAAGTGACAATTATCAATTTCCAGGAAATGTAGATCGTACTCCGGCTTAGTTCGTAGGACTTAAATTGACGAATCGCGATCCAGCTAAAGATTTTGGCTCAAGATGATTCAAGATAATTGACTGGACAAGGGTCAGTGGTTAACTTATTCGCGGTTCACTATCCAGTAATCGCGATCCACGACTAATTAACCGCGATCGCGAGAAGAGATGAAATGATATACTAATATCAATGGGCCGTCAGTGATGGCGTACTCCATGAGGCATACCGAAAGGCGGGAGCACGGTAGTGAGAATTGTGGAAGAAACAGCAGTAGCGCGATCCGCAGAGAGACCGACCGGGCGCGATCGCGATCCAAACTTTTGTCATATGGTTGGTGTGGACTACATAACGCGATCTGCACCGTCTGCATCCGCGATCCACGATCCGACGTGGACTACATAACGCCATCCATTTAATGATCCGCGTTACGTGATCCGCAATTTTTGTATGGTCCACATAATACAAGGAACGATATTCGAACACGTGGCAGCCGATCCTATGATAATAGCTATAGGATTAGGTTTGAGTTTTGACTGGTTAACGAGTTCAATTTTGTTTAAACGAACACTTTCCCAGGCTGGATTCTTTGGTCATCCGACGTCGCAAGGACTTCTGTCGCGCTCCTATACAAGTCGTATCCCGGAATTGTTTGGCCAGGAATTACAAGACCTCTCAAGGTAACAAACTCAAGACAGCTGCGAACAGACGCAGCATACAAGCATAAGTCAAGTGCAGGCAGGTAGGTTCTGCTCAAGTGGTCAGAAGATTGAATCCTCGCTTCATTGGACGACTGTGATCATTAGGAAGATTGCAGCAAGAATCCGGTTAATCGTGTGAAGATTTTCACACGATCATCACCCCCATCTATCCCTACCACGATTAGTGAGAAGGCTATATACACGGCCCCCCTCCCTTAGTCGGTCGCCCAGGCGTCAGTGGAGAGTCGGGACACAACAGCAATTTTGTGAGCTTCACTACACTACACATTGGACTTCGGAGCCTCGAAACTCCGTGCGGTCGTGGTAGCTCGCGGTTGTAGCTCACCTGAAGCCGCACCTTTTCCTCCTTCTTCATCCTCGCTGTGCTCGCCAGCTATGTTCCGTCGAAATTTCAACTGAAGAAGGTGCAGCAAACGTTCTTCCGCTTCATTTCTGAGTATGACTGCGTCGTCGCACTTCTCTTTTCTTTCTTCCTCATCTTCTCCTTGGTCATCTGTATCAAAGTCGTCGCTAGGCTCAGTTTTTAGCTTTCGTCTACTGGAGCCAGCCTGAGCTCAGCCTCTCAACTCCTGTGATTTCACAGCAAAGGTGGACGTCGGTACTCGCGCACTTTTACAAGGCATCGGGCACAATATACGTCCGACTAGAAGACTTACGGTGTCCTTCGGTGAGGTATACCAGCTCGTTGATCTCTTTCGCTGGAAGCGAGTATTCCCAACCCGTGGCCGACCTATCTCTCGACGCTTCCAGTCGGAACTCCTACAACTATGCTTTTTGGATCTCAATGGCAGGCATAATCTTACCGGTGCAGGACTACCGTGTCTTGGTCTTAAATTCTACACTACTGATTTTATTGCTTTAAGAGCTCGTTGAGGGGCTTTCTCTGTCTCCGATCTCTCCTATACGTTTATCTAACAGCCGATCTTCTACCTCAGCCGGATTGGCAGTTGCATGCCGATCGCTAGTCATCAGGTCGTCGGGTGCTTGACTCGTCAAATCTTCAAGGTCGTCAAGCATTTGATCTGTCGTACAGCATGCTTTGTCGACCTCGAACTCGTCGACGTCAAACTCGCCGACCTTGTACTCGCCGGCCATGAACTCGTCGACCTTAAACTTGCCGAATGAGCTCGTCGACTTTAGACTACTCGTCGGCCTTTTCACTCGCCACCTCTGATAGGTATCGACAACTTAGGAATCGCTGACCTAGGCATCTTCCTGGCTTCGCGTCTCACTTATTTGCAAATTGTTTAGTGCCCATGCTCCTTTGCTGGCTAGATATGGCTCAAATAAAGAATCGATACTTCTATTCAGCTTATGAGCGCGAAAGTGGCTTGATATTAAACAAAGCGACATATTTCTTCAAGCACTTGTACCGATGGGGATGCATGAAGTTGCGCTACATATTTCTAGGACATAGGGGTACGGTAACGACTTTGAAATAGAGCTATCACTTTATTCCTAGAACTGATAAGAGAAACGTTCATTTTCCACCAATCCAGTTGAGTCCTATTGCAACTAATAATGACATCTTCGCGGCCGAGTAACGTGGGTATTCTGGCTATGGAAGTGCATTTCCCATCGGATTATGTAGCGCAGCACGAGATGGAGAGGTTTGACGGTGTCAGCAGTGGCAAATACACGCTAGGACTGGGACAATTGGGGATGGCTGTGCCTGGAGACCGCGAGGACGTGAACGCACTAGCGTTGACTACAGTATCAAGACTTTTGAGCAACTTTTGCGTATCCTGTGAGCAAATTGGACGTCTTGAAGTGGGTACAGAGACATTAGTGGACAAGAGTAAATCAACCAAGACAGTTCTCATGCAGTTATTTGGAGACAATGTAGACGTGGACGGAGCTACAGTTATTAATGCCTGCTACGGTGGCACTGCAGCGCTTTTAAATGCAGTGGCGTGGGTTGACAGCTCATTCTGGGACGGAAGATATGCTGTCGTGGTTGCTACAGATATTGCAGTGTATGCCAAGGGCCCGGCACGTCCTAGTGGGGGATGTGGAGCTGTAGCAATGCTCATTGGACCAGATGCTCCTATAGTACTGGACTGTAGGACTAAAGCCACCCATGCAACTAATGTTTGGGACTTTTACAAACCTGATGTAAGTAGTGAGTACCCAACAGTAGATGGCAAGTTGTCCACCTCGTGCTATCTCCACGCTCTGGATGAATGCTACCAGCTTTTCTGTAAAAAGAGTGAGTCGACAGCACAAAAAGACGAAAAAGAAGTCGGGATGGCTTCGGTCGATTATGCGGTGTTTCACTCGCCGTACAACAAATTGGTGCAAAAATCTTTTGCTCGTTTGCTTTTTTTAGACTCGAGACGGTTGCTGAGTAGTGGGGATGAGGTTGCTAAAACGATGTTTGCTCCGTTGAGAAAGTGGACAAATACACCACTGGAGAAGACACTGGACGACCGTGAGCTGGAACTGGCTGTTCGGGATATTGCGAAGGCAGATTTTGATATCAAAGTGTCACCGAGCTGCACCACTTCGCAGCAACTAGGTAACTCCTATACGGCCGCGGTATACATAAACCTGGCAACCTTGGTGTACGCGCGTGCTAAGGATCTAGCACTAGGTGCTCGGGTGCTTATGTTTTCATACGGCTCAGGAAGCCTTGCTACCATGTGTGTGCTTCACACGCGTGAGCCGACCGAGTCAGCTAAGGGCAAGTTCTCACTGGAAAAGATGGCCAAGTTCTTGGACCTTACTGCTCGTCTGGAGCGTCGAAACAAAAAGACTCCGGAAGAGTACACTTCACGTATGAAGTTGCGTCAGAGCACTTTTGGCGCTAAGATTTATTTGAAACTCACACAGTCGATTGCATCCTTCCCTGAGGGAGATTTTTATCTCGATCGAATTGACGACGTGGGTCGCCGTTACTACGCTCGCTCAAAGCCGCGAAATACCACGGAAGGCAACGAACAGGAACAACGTCGCGTGATCAAGGCAATGCAAGAACTCGCCGGCGCTGTGTATGTGACTGGTACAAGTGTTGGTCTGCCAGGTCAGGCTAAGGTGTTTGAGGGTGAGAAGTCTATCGAGAAGCTCCTGAATGGCGAAAACTGTATCCACAAGCTCACCGATGCGAGCAAGGACAAGATGGTAGCCCAAAACATCGTGCATGTTTACAAAGAGTATACCACCGGTATCGTGACACGTGCTCTAGTTTCCACTCGCAAGAAGTGTATTCAAGTGTCTGCTATTGCGAATGAGGTTGATCTCGAGAAGGACTACGGTGTTGCCGCAACAATTGCGTGCTCAATGGACAAACCCACACAGTTGGCTGTAGCTGCTGGACTAGAGGCTGTTCGCAATGCTGGCCTCGTGGACGGAGTTGATGCCAATTGGAGCTTGCCTGAGAACATGCGCGACTCCACGGGTGTGATTTACGCTACATCTTTCCCTACGATGAATGCAGCGGTGTCAGAAACCTCTCGTTATTACGAAGAAATCAGTAAAGAAGGCGAGTGTACGTATGAGATGGATCGCAAAATCCTCTTCCGGCTGCTTGTACTTGCGAACGCACAAATTGCTCAACTTACTGGAGCCCGCGGACCTAACACGCAGATTAATGCGGCGTGCGCAGGCGCAACGCAAGCCATTGGCGTGGCTCAGGACTGGATTAATAGTGGTAAATGTCAGCGGGTGATTGTAGTGTCTAGCGATACCGCTAGCTCAGAGGCCATGATGCCGTTGATTGGTGGTGGCTTCCGTGCACTTGGTGCTGCGTGCATCGCTCCGACGGCAAATGCTGCGGCGCGACCGTTTGACGCGAAGCGTAGTGGTATGATTGTCGGTAGCGGAGCGATCGGGTTGGTGTTTGAGTCACCTCTGGCCTTTGCAGAACGTCCAGTAGCTGGTCCTATTGACAAGAAGAGCGTGCGTCTGCTTGCCTCTCAGTTTAGCAACTCGGCCTATCACGGTGCTGCGCTGGAGTCGAGCCACGTCGGACAGGAGCTTGTGCGTTTCTTGGATCGCGTAGAAAAAGATTTTGATATCACTCGTGAGGAAATCGCTCGAAATGGAGTCTATTACAGCCACGAGCCGGGCACGAATGCATCGGCTACGTGTTCATGTGCTTACACGGAAGTGACGGCATTGCGTACGGCTTTCGGCTCCGAGCTGCTTGCTCAGCTGATGGTTGCAAACACAAAGGGATTCACAGGACACCCAATGGCCGTGGCGTTCGAAGACGTGGCGGCCATTGAGGGTCTGCGCAAGGGATGCGTACCACCTGTGGTGCACTTTGAAACCCATGATCCAAACCTAGGCGAGACTCCTCTTCGCCTTGCCCCAGGAGGTGCTTACGCTCACAAGTATGCGTTGCGCTTTGCTGCAGGCTTCGGGTCCCAGCTCGCGTTTTCTCTTTATACGCTCAAATATTGAGCAAGTAGCTTTATCTTCCCGCCTGATTAAAGTGGTTAGATGATGTTACACGACGTCAAGCTCAAGAACGCAAGACATGGATGATCACATATTCATAAGCCTCTTTCAGCCTCTTGAAAAGGAAGTGCATGATAGATAATAAAACTATCACCAGTCTCCAATCGAAGAAAACTAAGCCTAAAATTCCACGGACGCGCTACTGGCCGTGCATTTCTGGTGGACGCTGTCCACTTCGCTCGTGTCGCTGTTTGCAGGGCTCGGGCCAGCGCTGAAGTGCATGCCCGATGTGGTGGTCAACATGACACCTGTCCCGCCCAGAATGCTATCTGTCCGACGACTATCGCAATTTTCATCGCTGTCAATCGAACACGGGCTGCCATAGCTAGCAGGAACCATTCCAGCCGCAGCACCTGAACCAGTAACGTATCGCGCCACCGTGTGATTATTGCTGTAGCCACTGTCTCCGCCGTAGTTGTTGTCATAACTATTGTACTGGTGTTCGTAATTGTTGTTTCCGTATTGGTTCGGACGAGCTAAGTAAGGTGTGGATGCAGAAGTTGCAGACAGCTGTGAGGTTACATTACGCCTCATAACTGGTGTGTTAGAGGAGAATGCTGCATCACTGTCGTCTGAATCCTCATCAGCCGCCTTTTTTTTCAAAACGACGAAACCTGCGAAGCCCACTACTGCGGCAGCGCCAAGACCGATGCATAGAATCAAGCCCAATTTAGAACCACCTGCCTCAGAACCGCGGTTCGCTGTGGTTTTCGAGTCACTTTTGTTACTGAGTGCCGTGTCCTTTGTAATAGACTTGGCGACTGTTGGTGTAGTGGCCGTCGGGGCCACCACCGAGCTCACGGGGTTACTTTCGTCCTCGGCAGAGTGTGGCGACGGAGAGTTGGATTCTTCAGATGCAGACGTAGAACCATGTAAAGAACTAGAGGAGTAGTCGCTGGTCGATGCATCTTGAAGTACCTCGACCTTGCTCGCCAGCAACGTAGACGTTGCTGTTTTCTTGAGCGTGGGCTTCGTTAAGGTTTCAGATGTAGGGGAGTTGCCGCTCGAGTCGGTGGATGAGAGCAGAATCGACCCAGTAGAAGAGTTTTTGAGGATCGGCGTGGCTTCAATACTGGAGATGCTTTGGATGGGTGGCTTGGATTCGCTGCTGGAGGAAATCAATTCCTTCTCGGTGGAAGTGAACGTCGGTATAGCCGTGTTGCTCTTGTCTGAGTCGGTAGTATGCGAGCTATATGTGTTTTCTTCTGGTTCTAGTTCTTCATCATCGGACGTCTTCAGTTCTGAAATCAGACACAAGTGAGTTTCTAGTACCCAACTGTCCTAGCCATACACTCCACATACTTTTAGGGCACTTGGTTGTTCCAGTAGGACAGTCCCCATTGTCATCAACATCAAGGCATATGTACTTGGTCCGAGAAAATGTTGAAAACACCGAGTCGTTCGTTTTCTCTCTCACACACTGGTTGCATTTCTTTTCCGTGCGGTTGCAGACCTTAGACGATGTTTCATTCACGTAACACTCCTCTGCCTTGTCACAGACCCAAGACAAGGCCGCTACTGTCGAATGCACCTCTACCACCTGCACGGTGACTAGTTAACCAACCAAAGACATGGCAAGAAGCATATTAGCAAGACAAACGACCTTGACACCAACACATGGAGCTACCTCACCAGCAATCAACACAGCGAGGCAAAAGTTGCGTCCTAACATGCCCCTGTGCTTTTTTGTACTATAAGATGTCGCTGGAAAAGGGAAATAAAGTCTCTAATGACATGACGAAACTGTTCCATGTGAGCAAATTCAATTTACCTGGCGCAATTAATTCGGGATACAGTAGTGATGTTGAGTCGGTTTGCTAATGCCACGAACAGCAGATGAGGGACACGAGAGGACACGACGCTACAATCAATGACCTGGCTATGTCAGTAGCGTAACCGACACCTGGTTCCAGATGGCAAGTAAAGTCGGGCCATGGAGCAAACAAATGACAAAACCGGATCTGCGGCTTCATCTGCTGCTTTTATTTTTAGAGTAGTCGTTGTGCCCGTTTTGGTATTAACGTCTGGTCCCCGTTCAGCGAGACCATACGGTTTAGAAAAGGGGCACAGTTTTAAAGTCTCAGTATGAGCCGAAGGCACCGAAACGAAGTTGACGGACTCGACGCAATCTTGCCGCCTACTGTTGACGCATTTTACTGGCGATCAAAGTTCCTATGACGCTCACAAGAAGAAGTAACGTGACGTTAATAGCTCATACGTTGGTGAAGACAAATAATGGTCAGTCACGGCAAGCTGCGACCAGAAAGCATCAATATTCAGCACCAACTTCAAGTGTAAGTCGAATATTTCGTTCTAATGACCGGAAGCGTGATAAGTGTGGTGCATGGCGGCGAGAGTTGATGCGCAGCTGCTGAAAGCAATATTGAGAAGACTCGAAGTTTTCGTCGTTGATGCTAAGGTAGTCTGGCAGTTTTGGATTCTTAACCAGCAAAACGAGCGTATAAGCTTCGTTTGTCTTGTAGTCGCGTTAGGAAGCACATGTCACCGGATCAGGGATAGCCAAAAGGCCAGTCCGGTTCCTTACGACTGCGCAATATCATTTTCTGGTCGCTCTGTATCTAGGAATGGCACCATCCTAAGCATGGGGAATGACGCATATACCATCACGACATCGTAAAAAGCCCTATCGAACCTGCTACGTGTCGAGCTGACGAGTCTAGTACCTCCCAGCACGTTTCCTAGACTAAAACGCGGTGTGCAGACGGCAAACTGCGTTTTAGTGCAGGAAGATACCACAATGGCGTCAAAGTCTCTGTTCGCCAGTATGGCAACGCCGTGTGCGGAAGTACTGCACGACGCTTAGCCATCAGCCGTTTCCAGCCACATAGACGACACATCTACCCATTAGACCTCGTTCTTGCTGTTGTAGACCGCTTTTCTTTTATTATTAACTTTACCTGTATTAGCTGGTGCAATTACAATGTTATTAACCGATAGAAATTTAAATACTTCGTTTCTAACATCCTCACGTCCGGACCTGACAAATAAGGTCCGGACGTGAGGATGTTAGAAACTCTTGTCTTGTGAAACGACACGTCCACTTGACGGTTGACGAGCTCACTAAATATCACGTCGTAAACATCGCTGTCTTCAACGCCATAAACCAACCAATTCGCTACCTCAAGCAGCAAAACGACACATGTGCTCCGATGCTTCTTGAAGTTGCCTTTATGGCTACATGAATTTGTCTGCTTTTGATCCTGTACATCACGAGCTACTCTACAGCACAGTTCTCGGCCATCATTTAGACTTGCCCTCACTGGTTGTCGTTTAAGCTACAGGAGAGGACGTTTGATCCCGCAATTGGCGTTTGCTAATAGACATGGCTCGCCGTCGTGCATACCACTCGACATTGAACGGAATGTCAATGGGCGCGTATTCAGACAAGTTGGTGTACGTTTGTGTCTGAGTGCCTGGTTTCTCCTGAATAAAGTTCATGAGGAGACTGCCCACATCGCTAGACTTGTCGCATAACAGCCGCCAGGATGTGGTTGAACTGCTCGATACGGTAATTGATAAGTGCACGGCGTGTGGTGAACATGGTGAGCATGCCGCCACTAGGCATCGGAGGTAGCCACGGGCGTCCAGCCAAGTTGAACCTAACAGCATCTAGCGGTAACGTCGCATTGCTATTGTAGCTGGCCACGCCTCTATTCGGTCTGAATTCTTCAGTCAGAACAGCAAGGGCACTACTCCACACCTTATTCTTCTCCACTTGCTGCAGTGGTGAATTGCTGCTGTCCTCACTAATCAAGGATGCCCTCCTCTGGTCCAAGCCATTCACTCCCCGTCCGTCATTTGTCCGCGTTGGCGACCAAAGTGGCGAGGCCTCTGGGCTCTCTGTCGTCAACGGATTGCACAGCAGTGACGAGTAGGGGACACCGAAGCCGATAGTTGCTACTACGAGGTCGTTTTGAGGGCATAAAGTTGGCCAAGTTTTGATGAAACGTGCGGAAGTCGTTGTACCGACGCCGCACCACGTATCCCTCAAGGGGTCTCTCCCACGACCGCACCTCAAGAAGATAGTACGCGACCTTATCTCATGAGCCATACATGTGACCGACCACTACGACGCTTTCGTAAACAGTCCCGGACGTGCTGCAAACACTGAGACGTGGCTCCATTGCTGCAGAGTCCAAGCAATACCGAGCCATACTGGGCTCGGCACCTAGAGATCGTTGACGAAGTGACAAATCCAGAGGTTTCGTGACATCTGCCGTCAGTGCATCACGACGAATTGGACTGAGCTCAATTTCATTCTCGGTCTTGACTGGCCGTGCAAAGCCTGCTTGGTACATGGCTTCGACGTTGTTCATTGCAAAATGAAGCTGCTGGCCTGTAGACGATCTCCGACACGTGAGCAGGATCTGATACAGATGATACAGAGCTGGCGATAGCGACCTGATCTTTCTACGCCGTTGCAAAAGCGTGAGCTTGATCTCAGCAAGACAGAGAGAATGCTAGATTTAAGAAAGGGTACAAGCATGCAACGGTGGCGGCTGCCGTGGAACAAGTGAGGTAGAATACCCATCCTGTTGAGAGCAAAAACGAGGCCGAAGGAGATGGAACTTCGCCAAGGCTTTGGCAGGACACCATGAGTTGCGATATTTATTTGCGTCGTCCATGAGCTGCCTGCATTACTATGGACTCCAGTGGAACGGAGTCCATTCTACCTTCATGTAGCACTTGTTTTATTTGCATCCATCATCTAAGCGTATCCAGGTGGATTTCAGAGACGAAGCGAGCTGCTGCAAATCGAAGACGCCGCGAGTTGAAGTCGGGAGAGCAGCCGCGCATGAAAAATATCGTGTATCGAGATAAATAGAGTGAGTGGTGCATATGACTGAGAGGAGAGCAAGCTGTCCGAACGGGATTCGAATTGAGGGCTCTCTGGCCAAAGGATCTACTACCGCAACTCAGTAGAAGAATGTGTCGCGCGTTGCGTGTCGCTCGAGGCCCCGAAAGCGATCCTCCTTGCCTACCCGCCGCAAATAAAGGTCCAGCTCAAGGGTGCCAATGCGGCCATTACTCTCTGCTACAATCTGGTCGCACGCTACGATCGCGGCGGCGCGCAGCTCGCATTCCTGCTGACCGGTAGGCAGCTCCTCGCCGCGGTTGATGCGATTCTCCAAGGCAGCATCGTACTGCGGACATACAAGGTAAACGCTGTTGGATAACACGCAGAGATCGAGTGCAAGCTCGACTTTTGTACCTCAAGAACTCCCAGAGCATGTAACACACATGGCAACACGTTGTCGCTTAAAGCCGTCAGCTCATTGATGTCGGCGAACGTCAGCTTGAGATCCGAGTCCTGATAATAGCAGATTGTGAAACCATCAGAGTGAATAATGCAATAATCAAGCTGTTCTCTATCAAGAAGTCATCACCTTGAATTGCCGGTGAATGCACGCAACAGCCAATTGAGCACGCTTGAAAACGTACACTTTTTCACCATGGAACTCGTAGCTGTCGTCAAAGCTCGGGAATACAGCTACAAATTGGTTAACAAGATACGCTGCGCTAGCACTGAGGCCGACAGCTTTCTTCTCGTCCAAGTCCTTCGTAACTTTGGGCGAAAGGTTTGCCAAAACAAAGGCTCCGAAATCTTCCATCTTGAGGCCAAGCAGCTTCTGTGCACACTCGTTCAAGATCTAAAGTCGACTTCGCGACACCATCAGCTTTATGTTCAAGTTGATACCAGAAATGATACACACCTTTTGAATCGTCACAGCAAGTGGCTTCAAAGGTCCCTGCAGCATCAACAAGCACATACAAACAACAGCAGTAAGCACCTAAAAAGAGCATCTATAACCTCCTGAATTTGAGCGCCACACCGGTTTGGTCATGTAAATACCCGTCAAAACCTCTTCATCTTTCTCCAATGGGATACTGAAGAAGGTCGCAACGAGGTCAATGCTCAAGTTTTGCAAGAACTGGGCATTCAACTTGGGCACAGAAATGTACATGCCAATAAGTCCAAACACCTGCACAATAAAACAGCTCTTCACATCTCCGATTCATTCTAAAATAGCTTCATCAACGCACTTACAATCGTGTCATGAGCTCCTCGATCCACGTATTTGTGCAGGTCCTTGCGGTACCCGCTACCAAAGTTCAGTAGCCCATAGAGTGCTACAACATGTCACCACACATTGTCATATCGTGTAAACTACAGCAGCATCCCAACAGCGTCTACAGTCCCATGAACGCACTGAGGAAGTTAAGTTCGTCTTGCTGTGAGCGAAAGTTTAGTGGAAAGTTCATGGGCTCTGCAACGCACGCAAACTCCTTGGCATCCAGCTCCTTGACGAACGAGCGCACTTTTCCTGCATTAATCTGCACAGAAGAAGACTGGTGTGCGACCAGCGCTGCGCACGAAGGTCGCACGCGCGCCAGCAGCTCAGCAGATGAAGCCATCGAGATAATAATGTAGCCATAATCGTTATCGGTTAAGTTCGAATCCTGTTAAGTTCGCATCCGATCACGTTCCATCAGAGTAAGCACCAAAAAAAGACCTTATCGCGTTCCCTGCTTCCCCCCCACTGCAATGCTGGAGATCCGAGAGCTGCGACCGCTTTTAGCCATCCTTAACGTACGTACTGTATACACAGTAGTCGCTTGCATGTTTCAGTTTCTTGAAGCTCGTCGTCTTGGACGATAGAAATAAGTGCTAGAAATATCGTTTCTAACCAGGAAGAGCTAACGCAATGACGTTTCTATTGTTATGTAGGAAGACGACAAGCCGCTGGAACAAGTAGCTAGTATGTTCCTGCATACATTTACTAAAAATGATCACTTTAAAGTGGGCTGTACGATTTGCATCTTGCTGCAGGATAATTTACTCACTAGTTCACAGGTGTGACACTCGTTTGTAATTGTTATTACAGTAACGAGACTGATCCTGATGCTTTATTTTTTGTCCACAGCGCATTGTGGGCTTCTCAATCTTGAGTGAACTATACCGGATTGAAGACACAACTCTAAACCCGTTCCTTCCGGCTTTTTTGGACGCTTTAGAGAAGGGCAGCGACCTGTGCGAGAAGAAATTCATTGTTCATTTGCTGTCGGCTATAGGTGCCAATCGCGATGTGCGTGCTACGGCAGGGACTTGAAGATGTTGATGAGGGTGTTGTGATTCTGACGCTGTAATTGGTCGTGAAAATGCTGCAGTCAAACAAGAAGACGGCCAAGCAGTTGATGGCAGATTTCCGAAAAAATCCGTCACAACCTCTTCAATTTGATATCGAGGCCATTCGAAAAAGCTATTTGGAACGCACACCGTCAGTGCCACAGTTTCGTGCAGCAGGCATCCGCAACGTGGTGACAGACACGGAGTTTGATTTGCAGGAGCACGTGAACAATGGCGCCAATCTACAGGTACCTCCCAATGAAGTAAGCTCATTGAATTTGCCGTGCTTTGAAGCGCTGTCGCTGGAGGAGATGAGCTTGCTGGGTGTTGCGGAGGCAGTGAGCAGTACTAATGCTGCATTACCGAACTCTGCTGCTAGTGCATCGTCTTCAGGTTCATTGTCATTGCTAAGCTTTGAACCGACATTTTTACGTCTACCTCCACCAATTCTAGAACCAGATAAGACTGAGTTGATTTGGTTAAATCCGGACTACTGCCCGACAGTGCTGTGGGACTCAACGATGTTGGATTCGACGCACGGAATTGCTCTGCGTGAGCTTATGTTTCGTGCATTTCAGAAACCGTTAGTGCCTTCGTTGCAGCAAAAAGTGCTTGCAGATCTTGAAGCAGATCCGAAGCTCGTGTATCACTGCTCGCTAACGCCACAGAGATTGCCAGATCTAGTGGAAAACAACCCGATGTTAGCCATCGACTGCCTACTGAAGCTCATGTCGTCCAACCAGATCACAGAATATTTGTCAGCGCTAGTGAACATGGATTTGTCGCTACACTCGATGGAGGTCGTGAACCGTCTGACAACGGCAGTGGATTTGCCGACAGAGTTCATCCACCTGTACATTTCCAACTGCATTTCGTCATGCGAGAACATCAAGGACAAGTATATGCAGAACCGCCTTGTGCGCCTCGTCTGTGTTTTCCTGCAGTCGCTGATTCGCAACAAGATCATTAACGTGCAGGTACGTCAAGCGTTTGATTTTTCGGATTCTCTGACTCGTGGTTTCTAACGATGGTTTGGTTATCCCGACGTCCAGGACTTGATCATTGAAGTGCAGGCTTTTTGTATCGAGTTCAGTCGTATTCGCGAGGCAGCTGGGTTGTTCCGCTTACTGAAGACGCTGGAGTAATAGGCTCAGATTCCAGCAAATACAGAAAGAAAGCTTTTGCAGCAGACAAACTTGAAAAAACAATCAAACTATGCGAAATCTGGTGCGGCACGTGGGCACTCGTAGCCTCTTCACCCACTTTGCTACAGCTTCATGTTACTAACGGTAGGATCAGCAGGGCTGTCATTGCGACTGATTTGGTAGGTTTGTTTCCTTCGTGCTTTTTGCGCGCTGGCAAACCGTTTAGAAGAGCGGAATTCCAGCGCAAAAGCGCATCAAATCGCGCGTAAGAAGTCCTTCAATATCGTGGGAGTCGGCCTGAAAAACACAGCGGCAAAAGTCGTTCGTCAAACGAAGCACCACCGAAACTTGCTGAAGCTAGAAGAGGCTCACCACGTCTTCCCACCGTTTAGTCATTGCGTTCCAATGGTATGTGCGCAAACCTGAGACCTGTCAAAAAACAATGACCAGTCAGCAAAAGGCTTCTAAGATTCTGAACCTTCGATAAGAGGTACAACTTGCCGGAGACGACAATTCAATCTGCTGCTTGGACGACAGCACCTTGATCTTAAAATCCTGAGCATTGGTGCAAATGACAAGCTCGCCGTCTAACCCACGACAGAACCAACACCACATATCATTTTCAAAATAAAAAATTGATCTGTAAGACCAACACATCATAAAAAAAACACGCACTTCCATCACGTTGAAGGTGGAACTCGTCGTTGATCGGCGGGTGAAGCGGCTCCATTGCAATCTGCACGCGATCGAAAAATTCCGTCGACAGCGCTGCGAACCTAGTCATTTAGTAATCAAATTGTCAGCTATTGTTTCGATTACAGTTGTTGCATTGCCCCGTTCCCCATTGCCTCTCACTTGTCTGTGGATATTTTCGGCTTAAGACGGTGATGTCTTCCGGTGCTTCCAGAGGTCGAAACCGTAATCTTCTCTCGCATCTGTACCAACGTTAAGCGGCATATGCTGCATCATTCATCACAAAAACATCAATATCCATTTGAGTTACGGCTCCGTAATGTCATATCACGAGCCACTAGCAGTGCATTAGTCAGTACCGCTTCATCAGAACTCTTAGCAGCATTCTTGCAAATACTTAAGTATGTGTTAAGTATGCAGGATCTCACTTTCATTCATTATCAGATCGAACGGGTCGTCGTGAGTAGTTCTCGACTCGATATGGTGTCTTCTCTTAAAGAGTAAATAGAGTTTTGCTCAAGATTCTCACTACGTGAGAATCTTGAGCATACTCAGCAATGCGACGATAACAATGTGTCATAATCTCCATAGTTGATGCAGTTGTTTTGGTCAGTGTTCAGTGGACGTCCAAGTGTTGTTGCTGCCGTCCCCTGGTCCTTCCGCTGCTTGGACGTTGATATTGACGTTGCAACGGTTGTGTTAACACCACTCTCTCGCATCATCTTTCGTGCCTGGCGAAGGAGATATCCTTTGCGATTATGCTCCTTTTTCTCCGTGTTTGGTACTGGGATCCCTTTTGAACAAGCTACAGTAGAAGTACAAGTTAGGATTCAATCAAAGCAAAGCAACGTCCATAGCCTGAGCTTACCTGGCTGCTGTTTAGGAAGAGAACCCTCTTTTATCATTTTGTGGCTAGTGACTGTCGTCCAATCCATTGAGCCGTGCACTCGTCCGAGATCGCCATTTTGAAGATGAGAATAACTGGGACGACTGTCAGCCACAGGCGTGTGGAACTGCTCGTCAAGTCTATGACGAGGACTTGGTGCAGTTTTGGGTTTGTCTTCTGTGTCATCTCTTTTGAGAATTGCCACTGGATACGGAGGTAAGAAAGGTAAACCGCTGCGTGATTCTTCCCATGTCGGTGGCAGGATTCTCGGTTCGGTTGACCTGAGCAACGCCACTCGATCGATCCCCTTAGTCCTGTGCTGCTCTGGAAGTGCTCCATCCACTACATCACTTGTAAGAGGAAAGCGATTGTAGCCACACCACATCTCTGTTGTGCATTTGGTCTTGGAATCAGGACCAGGGTGCACTTGAACTAAACCAGAGGGCAACATCACCACGTGTGGGTAGAATGGGCTCCAAATGTCGGGGTTGACAATGCTGTCTGTACTGGCATCGATACCAGCGGAAGCAGGTAAAGGTTTGAGTCCGTGCATGACGAAACCCACTGTTTCTGGTCGTGGCCACCGCACTTCGCCCGTGTAGCTGTGTAAATAGTAGATCAAGTTCCGTTGTCGATCATGAAACAATTGCCATCCAAACGTGTCGTCTTCATCGCGTCTAGCATTGCTACAAACAAGATAAACATACGACTAAACTTAGGACGATGGTCGTGGAGCGTATACAAGTCGATTCACGACCGAAACAACGTGGTTGCAACGAGTAAAATCTCGGCAAGTCGAACAACAATCTTGACATTGTACGACGTACCGAGATCTCGAGTATGCAGGCTTGAGATTTGCCATTCTAATGAGTGTCGATGTGTGTGGCCTTTCGTTTGGGACTTGGTATTTCGTATAAAGGCAACTAACTCTCCGGTCAATGGCGTCTCATAAACAAACGTAGCAAGTTGAAGTGTGAGATGAATATAAACCCAAGAGTATCACCACGAAAGGACGTATAGACTCGAAAAAAAGGCAACTAATAGTATGACGTTCTCCATTGCAAGTGACAGTGTGACCATCTTTATTCAATCAAACCAAACTAGTGTGTCTCTCTTCTCTACATGCAATGAAAAAGTATCACATTGACGTAGACTGCCGTACATTGAGCAGTAGAATTGGCGTGTCTGTGGATGCGCGGTAGTCAGCACTTGAACACTGATGCAATCAAACTGCAATAGTCGACACAATGTGCTGGAAAGACAATGTAGGACGCAGCAAGAAGCTGCACCGTAACGTCATATTTTGACGCACAGTCGTCCAGATCCGACCGCTGTGGATAAGCGATGTCTATTATCGTGTTGGTGGTCCGAGTTTCTTCTTACGCGTAGTGTTTGTCGATCTATCTTTGCTCGAAGATCAAGGCCAAGTCATCGAGACACGAAAGCGCTCAACTTGAGAGAAGTCGAACGTAAACTAATTACATTGTTGTTGCAGCAGTAGGATGATATGCTTGTCTCGAGACCGAGCGCCACGTGCTTACGAGACAATAATAGCCAATCTCAAACGATAACGGTCGAGAAGTAGCACGTGTAATTCGTCACCCAACGACGTGTTTCGACTACAACTTCTTCCTCGTTCCTACTCAGCGTCATGACGAAGGTGCAGGAGCGTCTTGCCGTACTCAGCTTGAATGTGCGTGTCTTTAGAGCTCTTTAAAGTCTGTCAGAATGATCTAATGGTAGTGTTTTTTGCTTCATGCAGATCTTCTGTCGTCCTGAAGGTATCCACAGTGGTCAATGGCTCAAGACTGGCGACTATAAAGATCTACGGGTGGCTCTACTTCTTCGGAAGATGGTCAAGTTTGATGTGGTGATTCTCCAGGAGATGTTTGAAGCAGGTCCGAGACAGAAACGATTTGTACGCGACGCTCACGCCATGGGCTTTTGCTATCATTGTGGTTCAGTGTGGCCGGGACTCTTGGACTACCGTCTAATTGACGGAGGGCTGCTGATTCTCAGTCGCTACCCGATTGTCGAGCGTGATCAACTTGCGTACTCACACGGCTCTGGGAGTGACGGGATGTGTGCCAAAGGTGTCATCTACGCTCGTATCCAGCTATCACCGGACTTATCAGATTCACTACATGTGTTCACTACACACACTCAATCAGGTGACAATCACAAGGAGTATAGCATTCGTCTTGCTCAGCTGCAGGAGATGCACCAATTCATTGCTAAAACAATCCGTAACGATTCTGGAGTGCCTGTTCTCATCACGGGCGACTTCAATTTAGATGCACGGCATAATCTCGTCCATGACAAACAAACTGAAGCAGTGACATCAACGCGCTGTAGGGAGAGTTATGTGTACCAGCAACTTGTAGCAGATTTCGAACGTGTTGTACGTGAGGCAAGGCTGAAAGCGGCGGGCGAGACGGGGAAAGCTGTTGATGCGGACAGCACAGCAGACCCGTTGATTATCGACCTCATGAAGCGATGTGATACTACAAAACTAGGCGATGAGATTCACCCGATCACTAATGGTGATGGCCACTCTTTGCTCGTGCACAAGGGGGACCCACTTTCACTCAAGAAAGATGGTAAATGCATCGACTACATGTTTTTCTTCCCAGGTGTTAACGATTCGATGACAAAGACGGCAGCAACGACGCGTAGTACTACTTCCAGCAGTGACAGTACCAACTGTAACGAAGAGGGCGACAAAGACCGCGAAAGCTATCAGTCTACGCCATCCCGATTGACTCTAGTGCATAAGGGCACGACAGTGGACCATTGCTCCGTCGAAGAGCTTACGGATGACAGCAAGTCCGAGAAGAGTGATCTCCTTCGTCAACGGCAAAATCAGTTACCGATCACACACCTGTCCGACCACTACGGGTTACGAGCCCTGTTTTATCTGGAGATTACAAGCGTGAAGCGTCCGGATGGTCGACCGATTGGGAGAAATGAATCGCTTTCATCTGTTTTGCAGCTTTACTTTCCACAGCAAGCCTTCGTACAACGACCTCAACGTCTTTGGAAGTGGAAGCTTGCATTTGCGCTACTTTCAATTATTACTGCTGCAGGAGGCGTCACTTTCGCTGTCGTAGGCACCATGCTGAAGGTTGTATTTAGCTAAGGCGGACATTACAAGCTACCGAATGCTACGTACTTCGTAGTACTACACATGCTAGCTACTAGTAGTTGGAAGACGACACCATGGGAAAGCAGAATAGTATCATTTATAATATTTCTTTATAAATGATTTACCACACCAATATGCGTCTAGCTTTGGCATTGATCGTGTTGGCGGCAAGAAACCTCTATCGCCAGGTGGCGTCAATAGTGCCGGCAGTGCAGTTCCAACTTTCAAGAGCTGAAGGACTTCTCAAAGTACGCAATCAGATGCTGAGCAACAGCGAAGGAGAACACAAGCTTGGGGCCGATCACAGAGAGCTTGGGGATTAGACCCTTGAACAAACCACCTGGACCTTCCGCCTTGAGCAGGTTGCGTACAATTGTCATGCCACTTTCTGGCGAGTCAAATGGGCGTGACTGGATGCGCGTTTTAATTACATCCAGCGGCTGTGCCACTGCAATTCCATCACAAACTTATCGTCAGCAACATATACTTTATCAAACCAATTCTACCTCAGAGCAAAGACGTACCAATGATACTAGCCGAGGCACCCAAAATAGAAGCCACAAAGTTCTGGAAGAATGTGGCATTGTTGTAGTTTTCCAGCTGAAAGACGTACTCTTTGGCAAGAGCTGATCCACCAAATAGCGCGAATGAGCCGGGCGCATTACGTGCAGCGGTCCAAGCAGCACCACGATACAATGCGAAGCCCTCCGTCTTGAAGATGTGGGCCACGCCCTTGCCGGCAATAGCCGCCGGGTTGGTTTGGGCACGGATTTTGAGCACGTCCAGTGGCAGTAATGCGATCTCGCCTACACCGATAAGACTGCCGGCTGAGGCGTGCATCATAGTCTTGGCGTTACGCTCGCCACATGTATGCTCAAAGAAGACAGCGTGGTTCTTGAACATGTAGTCCTTGACCACAGGCTGACCACCAAACTTGTAGATACGCTGGGAGACCTTATAACCAGCAGCAAAGCCCAAACCTGGGAATAGTGAGCGGTAGCGCGTAAACACGGGCTTCTCATAGGCATTACGGAAGATCACTTGGTTAAGACCAGAGAGATCGTGTATCTACAATAGTAAAAGAACAATTAGCTACTCTTTATGTATTGAATTAATGCTGAAAAAAGAGATTTGATAGTACGCACAGACTCTTTATGGGTCATGAGACGTTTGGCAATTGTGTCGACGGGGTGGAAGACCATGAGCTCGCATAGACCTGAGCAAGTTGAGCCAAGGAGACGTGCCGCTACGACGGAAGAGGTACTGTTCTTGTTGTCACTTGGGATTGCCACCATTGTTTATTGCACCTGTTTATTAAACTAGAGAGATCTTTGTAGCACGAGAGAAGAGCGAGAATGGTCGTGACCAGTGCTTACGTTTTTGCGTGACACGCCGTCGTCGTCTACATACATACATAGGTTGTACACAGGTTGAAGCAAATGCCGACTATCCTTGAGGATTACGTAAAAATGACAATAGCGACTGGAGCACAAAGGCTGTCAATTCCAACAACATTGCCTTAGGCTTTTGTTTTATTGCCACGACCATCACTTATGGTTACTTATAGTAGCTAACAGCTTGATTGATCATTCAACTCAAAACTTGTGCTCGTGCCTTTTGCATGGCATTGCTCGAAGCGGTTAGAGTTGCCTTGTATTGGGTCTCGTAGACTTCAGTCACGCGCTCTAGCCTAATGTTTTTTGCTATGACAACCGCTTAAGTTGATTTCTAGCGCACAGACACACGCACATACATCCGTCTTTTGCAACGAGCAACAATTTATTACTTGAAATATGCTGCACTTCTACACATATGATCTTATCCAGATTGATAACTTTAGCTGTAGTATAGGTGATGCGATCGCATATCCATCTATCTACCTTGTCATGTTACGAGCAGCTTCGTCAATCAGCTCGTATTGCTTCAGCCGCGCCATGGTCTTCTCATGCAACCTTTGCTGCATTTCTTCCACCTCCGACACGTCCAACCGCTTCGATAGAGCCTCTGCAAGTTCCTGTTGTTTATCGCGTTTGTAAGCTTCCAGTTCTCGATTGTCATAACTTGGCCCAGACAAAATGCACTCATTGGATTGCTCTGCCAGTAGCACGATATTCTTGCCATCAATTGCCACTCGAAGTTCATCTAGACCCTGCCCAAACATCCATATCGCGCGTTGTAAACGCACAATCGATAAGTGTCGGCATCAGACGACGTATCTCTTACCCACGCACCCTCACAGCTTTTCGTGACGAAATGGGACCTTGCAGACAAATTCCTGTATCTGGATCAAAGTATGCAGCATGAGCTTTGCAGTGGATAAAGCCTTCGCAGAAGAAATCGCTGTCGTCAAAGTCCAGCTCTAATAGCGCGTGCGGACACCTGTCAATAGGCCAAACATGTGTCAGTAGAGTCAGGCTTCGTTTAATTTCTCTACCTTAACAACCTATTGATGAAGGCGCGAGGCTGTTGTGTCTTTTCATTGAAAAACACGAAGCCAGTTGTCAGTAAATCTCGACGCCGACGAGGCTTTGCTGTCGTCTTTACGTCAAATGTTTGCATCGCTTGTTTGGGCTCTGGAGAGTGCATAGGAAACTTGAGTCCTTTACCTTGGAGAGCTTGCAACTCCTGCAGCGAACATAACACGCGATGTCCTGCCGATACAGTCGTGAAACTTTGGCGCAAGAGCATGATTGATGTCGAAAGCATGTGTGGCTGGAATAGCGACGACTACTATTGGTAGAGATTGCCTATAAGAACGACTACCGAATGAACAACCAGCTTGTCATACGTGAATAAATGATATTGCATTTGGATGGATGCGTTAATCTGCTTACTGACATCAGGCTAGCACTGTCACTGTACGAGGGCTATCGGAAGCAGGTGCATTATCTCCAGTCTTGACGGAAAAGATGGGGGTAGGTACGCGCTGGTGCATCGATATCTGCTGCGCGTAGGCAAAGTACGTTATTACGTAGGTCTTGTACTCTTTCACGGCACGCAGTACCATGTCTTCAGGTACGGTGTCCACCCAAGTAGGTGGTTGGTTTGCACGCGGTCGACACTTGGTTATCTGCAAGTAGCGCGTGATAATTTCCATCAAAGGGGTGTCAAAAGCGTCCCAGTTGGCGGTGTCCCCGGTTTGCACAAGACCAGGAATGTCAAAAAGCCGAGAAGCCTTCGAACCCATGAGGACCTCATCCGATTTGGCCCCGAGTACCAAGCGGTTGCCCGAATATGTCAGGTACAGCAGGATGTGGTAGAAGCAATATCGAACGTCGCGATTCCAGTGAACAAAAAGCCACTTCAGGCGCAATGCAAACAAGTCCGTCAGCTGTAGGTGCAACGAAACTGAAAAGCCCATGAAGTTTCTCAGTAGGAACAGCTCTGTTGCCTTCAAGACCTCGAAGTGCTCTGAATCCAGGAGGCTCGAAAATACGTAGTGTAGTGTCACCACGTCGGCACACAAATGTCTCTGTTGGGGTTGATTGTGCGGGATCGCGGTATCCATGGTCGCGATAGATAAAATAGCAGGCTCGCTGGCAAAAAATACTGGGAACTCGAGCATTAGTTTCTCCATGTACTGCAAACACAGAGTAACGTGATGTGGCAACATGTAGTTGGTGGATTGGAGGATTGCCATTAAATACTCGTGAATAAATCCTTCGTTTTCGTTCATCATTGACGTCACCTGGGCAGCGAAGTAGGCGGTCGGCGTATTGATTTCCTCTAGACCTCCATCCATGAGAGAAAATGAATCGCGGAAGGGTAAAACGTCCTTCTCGCTAGCCAAAGTCGTTTTTTTGTCAACTTTCTCCTCCGCATCGTCATGCCACTTGGGTTCGCGTTGCTGCAGTTCCGTGTAAAAGAGACTCTTAGCGATCTCTAACGTCGCTTCCTTGAGCACTTCGGCCCCAGGGATACCCATCCAGTCAGTACATCCCAAAACCTGCTGGCCTATGAGCTGCTCGAAGATTTGCGCGAGAACTAGCATGAAGCCGTCCGAGCCAACCATAAGCTGGTTCAACATTTGCGCTGCGGGAGCCCAACATTCTTCACGGTTTACGATTGCCAGAAGGTTCTGGCACTGCGGGTACATGCTCTCATGCCAGTTGTACGGTGTCAAACGCAGGTTGTCTTCTAACAAGGACCTGCCGCGTGCACAAGATGAGCGTGAAGCCGAGTTGGTACTGTTGAACGCCGATGATGGTAGCAGGTTGCTCAGGTTGTCAAGTATACGGCTGCGCAGTCGCGGTACACGCATATAAGATGTGGCGACGAGCGCGGATAAAAGCTCCTGGTGCTGGTCGAACGGGTCAAATTCCGTGTTGCTTCCACTGCAATCAATAGGGCCGTGTACTGTCCCAAATGCATACTGCAGCGTCGAAAGATGCAGCTCCAAGAACCGATGCACCGAATCGCAAAGCCTGACATTGTAGTCCTGTCCTCGCTTATCTTTCCATGAGTGACGCGTTGGAGTCACGTATTGCATAGACCTGTTACCACTGTTGACAGTCGCGGAACCATGACGCGACCGGCGCGAGTTGCGAGACAAACGACTCGCGAGTCGAATCATGCCCTCTGTAGGCTTGTGATACTTGCACCCACCGTTTATCACCGCAACTAGGAGAGCATCAAACTCTTGTCTCCTGACCACCAGCACAAGCAGTGTTAAAGCTGCCTGCTCGAGCTGACGTCGCTTCTCGTTCGCAGCTGCAATGGCTACATCTTTTGACTGAACTATCGTATGCCTCAGCGATGGCTCGGGGGTTGCACCGTCCACGAGCATCTCGAGTATCTGCATACAGCACTTCCAGAGCTGCAGCATGGCTTTAGCTGCTGTTTCTAAAGGCACTGGCTTGGCTGAGCGTCTGCTGATTGAAGTGGAAAATCCGTCCGCGTCGTCCTCCGTAAGAATAGCAACGAGCTTGTCTAAAGTCTTGGTGCTAAAGTTTCCTCTCGAACGGATGCTGCCTCTGGAGATGGAAGGCTCGTGTCCCTTGCAGCTTGCTCGCATCTGACTGCCCGTCGTGAGCGCCAACGTCTGCTCTACCAACGCGCGCATTTGGCGGAAGAAGGCAGGCGGCATCATCACCGTGTGCGGAATGCCGTTGCCGTCGCTCTTGAGCGTAAAGACACGCACAGCCGTGACTCTACGAAACCCGCTGCTACTGCGTGACGCCGAGGATGCCGTGGAGCAAGTGGACGAAGTGTTCGTCAATGATAACGCTATGGAGCCGCGTGGGCCCACGGCGGACGCCTCGTCCGCTTTGCTGTGGTAATGGAAAGGACGCAGCAGTCGCACTACAATTCGCGAGACTTTGCCGTGGGTCATTCTATTTCGACCGTTTGACGCTACTGCTGAAGTCTGAGCCCTAGAGCGAAGAATCTATAATGAGTAGAAGTTCGGTATGCATCGCAGTAACACGTTACAAATAGGACCTTCACTCTATTACTTCAAGTCCAGCGTGACGATCGCAAAATCAGTCCTTTTTAATCTATATATTAATCTTTTTGTATATGTAGCTGTAGATTTCTATAATAAAGTGAGTCCTGAAGAAGCTAAACTCATCATTTTGAGTATCGATTATTCAGGGTTATAAGATGTAAATAGGGATTACTGCATAAAAGTAGCCCGTCTCAACGCTACCAAAACGCAAAATTAACAAAATTGGCTGGAATACGGTTGCCTCTACGACTTTGGTGCTATCATTATTGCCGAGCCTGTCCTAAGAGCTGGCTCCATCACTCACTTGCTATGCGAGACACCGCCGTAGAAACACGTGCCAGTGCTCGGCAAACCAATTTTTTCTAGTGTATTCAAGTATGTTCATGTACATTCAGACAAAGCCGCAACGACGTCGCGCAAGATTACGACGGATTTGCATCTGTTTTGGTGAAGCCACAGGTTGACACAATCTTCAAGAAGCTCTGGACTGACATAATAAGCTAAAGCTTATCAATCGTTTCGCTGGATGGCTTATTTGAGCTCTTGGCACTATCCATCTCTTTGGCAACTCCAGTGGTATGTTAGTCAGTCACGAGAATCTCGTGGTGGGAGTGAACGAAGCAAAGAGTTCAGTTGAGAATATCTCAAGCATTCCCTTTGATGAAATATCAAGCGTTCACGCTGGCGAAGACACATGGTATCAGCGGGTGGATGCACTTCTGGTACATTATTATTAAAACCTGGATTTTGTCTTGCAGCTCTGTCGTTATTCGACCGACCTTATCAACGCTTGTCCAATCGGACTGTTTTGCCTCACATGTCCCATACAAATAGACGCAGCATAACCCGAAACCGATTTCACACCCGAGACTAATGCCAAGACGACAGACAGTCAGAGAGTTACACACCCTATACATGAAAAAGATATGTTCTCTTCATGTCTGCCATATCAGCTGTGACTGATATTTCCATGCTTCATCCAGCACGAACAATCAAATATGAAGGGTTGTAAAGTTCGCACATTCGGTTTTTAAGTTCGCATAGCCCATGTCAGCCGTGGTCGACGCCGTCTTCGGCTCATACGACGTCAAGAATGTCAAGCAATGGCGCAATGAAGATTTACTATACCGTGAACAACAAAAGCAATGGCTAGAAGATGTTGTTCGTCAAGAAACCGAGTGGCGTTGTGCTGACTTGAAACGTGAGAGACGCGTGACGAAACTCGAGTCGGAAAAACGACTGGTTGATGCTCATCTCCAACAACTCCAGACGATCTCCCAGCTGTCAGCTATATTGGCCTTCTTCTCTATTATGTTTATACAAGAGATTAAATCTTTGCAGAGAGATACAAATCAGCCCCTTGTTATTTTCTATGGGACAGTCGCGTGTCTGGAATTCTTGTGTATGCTGCTGTGTACCTTGACATGTACGGTGCTGCTACTGGCAGTGACGAGGTTTGTTACACATACATTAGACGGGGAAGTACGTCGACTTTCAGATGAAGAGGTGGAGACTGTATCGCCGTTTCTAGACTGGTGGATTGGCAAGTGCGAGCATGAATGGCTGTTGGCGTATCAATTATTCCGAATCGGAGTGTCCTTCTTCTTGGTCGCGATTGGGTTGATAAGCTGGATTGTATTAGTCAAGTCTACAATTGCTGCTGCTGTAGTCTCGGTGATCTCAGTGTATGGACTGCTGTACTACAATCTGTGGACAGCCAGTAGATGGAGATATCTGGTCCAACCATCCAAGAACAGCAGGAGATTGAGTGTACCATTGCCGTGACGACGCAGTCAGTATTGTATTGGGTGCTTCTCAACAGCATTGTGACTGATGTAACGTGGCATTCTCTTTGTGTTTATGTGTTCTCTGATGAACTGGTGCTCAAATATCTATAGAGAATTCTGCATCTCTTGCTAATTACTTCTACTTCAGCTTGCACGGCTTTGGGTCGCAGTTGTGGGCGCGTGCACCGCAATTCCGTGCGAGAAACAGTGTGCTGCCAAAGAGCGAACCTGCTGTGATTGAGCAGTCTGCGATGGGGCCTGTAACCACCACGGGATGCAGCGAATGCCGAAGTGTGTAGAACGCAAAGCCACCCTGACGGCATTTGAGCGAAGCAAAGGAGTGCGTCGGGGGCAAGGCCTCTACCCGCACAGAGATCGTGCCGGTGCTGGCATCGATATAAGTCATTTGGCGTAACTGCAGTGCATGTTTCGGATCTGCTGCTTCCTTGGCAATCTGCTGCTTCAAAGGATTGCTCGCCCTAAGCAAGTGCTCCAAAAGGTAATCGTAGCTCCAGTCGCCAACCTCGTCTTGGCTGCCTGCCACCGTGGCGCTCGCCTCCCACGGGCTCTCAATGCTGACGTCCTTCATTTCGATGTCGTAGCCCATCTCACGAGCAATCATGATCGCCTTCTTGGCACTACGCACGCCCATTACGTCGTCCACGATATCGCGCACGCTGAACTCGTTCTTGTACTGTGTCATGATATCCCTCATGATGGCTTCCAGGTTAGCCTTAGCTGGGTCGGGTAAGACGAACACGGCGTCAAACACAGCGTGCAAAAAGCGGCTTCCTGTATACTCTACGCGCTGAATGTCGTCACCCGTCTGTATGAAGTTCTGAATCGTGTTGAATATGGGGACACCCATGGCTAGCGTAGCCTCGGGGTCGTACGTTAGCTCGTTCTCAATCGCCATCTCCTGCAGGGTGCTGTGCTGCTCCGTTGTGGCTGAAGAAACATTAATGTTGGAAGTTATGACGTGCACCTTGCGTGCCAGCCACTGCGGGTACAAGTACTTGACGTGGTGGTAGCTGTTGGAAACATCGATAATGAGCCAGTGGGGGAGATGGTCCGCACACACGTGGTTCAAAAATTTGTTTCGATCAAAAGGCACAAACTCGTTCTTCCGAGTTGCCAAGGCCTCTTCAGTAATGTCGCCCTCGATGTCCAGTAGCATTTGCGATGATACGTGTGTGCCGATAGCACGCACACGGACATCCACGTTGAAGCGTTGCTTTAAAAACTCGCGCTGTTGGTGGTACTGCTTCAGCAGTGCTACACCAATGCTTTTGGTCTCGTCTTCGTCGAACTCAAGCCCCGTCAAACCGATGGAAAGGGTTTGGTCGGACAGGAAAAACGATGAGTGCACGGAACGCAAAGCAGCAGCTGAATCCTGGTAACGCACCACGGCTGAAATGTTGCGCTCCGACGATCCCTGTGAGATTGCCAGCACGTTGATCTTGGCGCGACCGAGCGCACTGAAGAAACGGGCGCACACACCAGGAGTCTGGTTCATCTGGTCACCCACGGCAGCAATGATACTAATGGGCGCAATGTACTCGGCCTTGTCGATGTGTCCCACGTGGATCTCTTTGAAGAAAGTCTCGTTAATAACGTCCTTCGCCACCTCAGCGCAGTCTATGGGCACCGCGAAACAGATCGAGTGCTCCGAACTAGCCTGTGCAATAAGCACAACGTTTACTTTGACGCGGTCTAGCGCGCTAAATAATCGTGACGACGTACCGTGCACGCCTACCATACCGCTTCCTTCAATGTTAAACAGTGCCAAGTCATCCACAGTGGAAAAACCGCTCACAATGTTACGTGCTGTAGGGGCACCGTTTGACATGGAGCGCTTAAACTCCACCTTCTTACGATGTGAAATCTTCGTGCCAGGATGCTGTGGGTCAAACGTATTCCGAATGTAAATGGGAATATCCTCGACAATGGCAGGTGTCATGGTCTTTGGGTGGATAACCTTGGCACCAAAGTACGCCAGTTCCATGGCCTCTTGGTACGATATCTCGGGCAGGATTCGCGACTCGTGCACACGACGGGGGTCTGCACTCAGTACACCGCTTACATCTGTCCAAATTGTGACACTGCTGGCGTGCAGTACACGACCACAGATCGAAGCCGTGAAGTCGCTACCGTCGCGCTTGAGCGTGGTCATGACACCCTCGACTGTACTGCAGATGAAACCCGTGACGACAAGGTGCGTGAGTTCCTCACCCCTTCCGTTCTTGGTAATTCTCTGCATCTTTTGCATCGACAGATCGTACTGCACCATGGGTCCGTGCTCAGTATCCGGGTCGACTGTCAAGAAATCACGGGCATCCACGAAGCAAAAGTGGTGCTTTGTGCCGTCCTGCTGAGCCTTCTCATTCAGCACAGCCGTAAGGACTTTAGCCGACCAGATTTCACCGTGACCAGAGATAAATTCTACCACGTTTTCGTTATAAGTCTGCATGATGGAGATGGAGCGCAGCAGCTCCGAAACAGATTGCAAATCACGTTCAATGGCATTCACAATGGATTCTCCCACTTCCGGGGGGAGGAGTGCATTCACCACATCATGGTGTTTCTTGCAGATTGTGGATAGGATCTTGTTACACTCAATCGTATGGCGTTGTTTGGCCAGTTCGAGGAGCGAAATGAGCAGATCCGTGACCTTTGGCTTACCACCAATAGCCGACACTACCACTGCCACACGTGGAGCCTCCAATGCCGACACGATATCCGCTACTTTAACAAAGCATTCAGCACTGCCTACAGATGTGCCACCGAATTTATGCACTACAAACTTGTCTGTCATCGTCACGTGTCACTTGGAGGTCTTGTAGTTGAATGACTGGGCTGAAGGACTCGTGTTCCTGAAAAGATAGACTTGATTTCATTATGAGTGTTGTCGTGGTGCTTGGACGGTGCAGCGTATGCGCAAATATGTGGAGCCACAAGAAAAAGCATGCGGACGTGAGACGTTATGGAACTAGGCTAAGATCCTTGTTAGGTCGACATTGCTCACCAATACAACTTTGGCTTAGTCGCTATGAGCGTTGGTGGCAATAGTGTAAGCTGTATCAGCTTCTTTATGGGATTAGAGACGGCGACACGTTATTCGGTCTCCTTGTTGTGGGTGATCCAGATGCCTGTGGTTCCGGGAATCGTACGAGGTATCTCCATTGACTAGCCACACGCAGCTCCAAGTAGGCAAGTGTCAGTACACATAACACCGTCATACAAGATGCAGCAGCCACCCATTTACCAAAGACAGCCCAACCAAGGAGTGCTACTTGTGCAAGGAACAGGGACAACCCGATTCGAAAGAGGTGATAGGCCATGATCCACTCTTGCTCACACTTGCTGAGCCACCAGTCATAGAATGGTGACATGACGTCTAATTCCAAGGACGACAGTGCATGGACTTCTCCTTCCAATGTGTGTGTCACGAACCGCGTAAGAGCCAGCAGTAGTGCCATGCATGTCAACATGCACATCAACATGACTACAAACTATAGAAAACGAGCAAGACAAGCAGCAATGTCAGTCTATAAACTGCATTGATTACACTAGCAAAGGCCTCATTTGTCTCTATGTATTTGCATCGCACCTCGAAGCAACATACGGCCCCGTATGCAACTATAACTGCATGACTCGTCCCGTCTGCTATCTGTACTTCTACAATTGTTGACATGGTAAAGCCTGCAAGGAGTGCCGACATCTGGGAGACAGTCACGAGCTGTCGATGACGCGCGTCAATGATGCGCTTTTCATTCTCGAGCTTCACGACGCGTCGTTCGCGCTCTAAATCAGCACGACGCCATTCATATTCACGCTGTATGGAATCTTGTCGCCATTGTTTCTCCTGTTCTCGATGTAGTAAGTCTTCATTTCGCCATTGTTTGGCGTTTTTGACGTCGTAGGAGCCAAAGACGGCATCGACGACAGCACCGACGGCGGCCATATTGGGCAGGGTATTGTAGTCAGAAAGACCCCTCGATACTGTGACGTTGTAGATATTGGCTGAAAGTGGTAGTGTATTTTGTCCAATCGTTATAAGGTTTAGATTTGCATGTGTGAAAGCCGATACGGTTCTCAGATCTGAGTTGCGCTTCAACATGTGACCAGCATCGTACATAAAAGGTAACTTACCGTCTTAGCCAAAACCCTTTGCAACTCGAATAACAAGTTCAACCAATTCCAAAAACCTCGTGAAAATATATTTGACCTAATGCAATAGTCGATAACAAGGACAGTATCAGGCAATTCCTCATAGAAACTTCAAGATACCACCTGAACCAGGCCCGACCCAAGCAGACCGACCAAGTACCAGACCCGTCAGTCGAAGAAGGATATCGTTCGATTTCAGTTCGTTTCCAGCCACGTCCAAGTCCCACAATGGCCAAGAAACGTCGTGGAGTCACTAAAATAGCGTCACCTATGAGCTCCTCGCCCTTCCCATCGCCTGTACTCACAACACCCAATCGATCACGTCGCTTCAACGTGTCACAGACAATACGATCGGGTGTTGCTGCTAGCACTCGTTCACAGCTAAATGTGTCCCAATTGCCAGTACTATCACCACCTCTTAAGAAACGGATGACATCGCGTCGTCACTCCAAACCCATAAAACTCCAGCTACCAGATGATAATTACGAGAGACAAGAAGATGAGAATGATGGTAATATAACAGGCTGCTGTATTTACAATAGTGACACGGCGACAGAAGAAGGTGAAGAAAAAGGGCAATTGATCAAGCCAGATCCTTATTTACCAAAGATTTATCAATGTCAAGCTACTGTCTTAAGACATGAAGGAAGTTATTATGATGCGATGCTTACGAGAGTGAGGAGGCTGTTATGCAGACATTAGACAGTAGACAATTGACTAAGAGACTTATCTATTGTGTGTGTGTCTTGCACTGCATTTAAATGCAGGCACGCGTCCACAACAATCACAGCGAGTTTATCGCGTTGCAAGCACTCGAGTATGAGAAGAAGTTCTATCTTTGGACAAGAGCTGGACGTGTTGGATGTGCAGGCAAAACGACATTTTCAGGCCCCTTTCCAAGTGTTGCAAAGGTCACTTTTGAGTTTCGAACCTTGTTCAATTCACATACCAATTGCGAATGGGAGGAACGTCATACAATGCTCCGATATCAGGAAGGCAGCTATACGTGGATTGAACTGGATTATTCTACTGGTACGCCATATTCTGAGTCTCTTACGAGCGCACTCACGGACAATCAGGGAGAAATGGACAATGCAGACAACTTTCGAGACTTTGACCTCGTGCCAACATTTTTACCGTCCCCGCTTCCAGCAGTTTCGCCTTCTACTCGCAAACGCCGTCGAGCTGCTATGAGGATGACTTACGCCTCGGCTACGTCGACAACTACCGCGACAACTACGACAAGTGTACGGCGAGCTCTGAGCACCCAATTCGACTGGCTGTATGCAAACTCGGATGGCGATATTGCCTGTGCAGCTTCTTCAGAGACATTTGCTTGTGCATGCACTACTGCACCACCGTCACGTTTACCAACCGCGGTGCAAGACTTTTTGACGCTTATTGCTGATCATGCCGAACTGCCGTACGCATACACAGTCACAGACGACCTATTGGGTGACGCTATCATGAAGCTACCTCTTGGGCGACTATCCAAAACAACGATCAAGCGCGTAAGTTTTATCATTGTCGTGCATGTCGTTGGTGCAGTTGTGCTAACGTGTTTGTTGCATTGTTGACAGGGATACGAGACTTTGGAGGAAATCTACGAAGCACTGCGCAGCCGGCAGGTGTCTCGAGCAAGACTGACAAATTTGAGCAGCCACTTCTACTCACTTATTCCGCATCACTCGCGTCTCGAGGTTATTGATACAATGGTGAAACTTGGCAAGAAGGTTCAGCTGATGGCTGAAGTCGGTGTTAGCGTGCGTGGAATGGCCCATGAGCCGGTGGCTCGACAGTGTAGCTCAAGAAACTATTTGGATGAGTGTTACAGTTTGTTAGAATGCGAACTACAACCTGTGAAGAGTACGGATCCCGATTTCGCACTAATTCAGACGTATATTCACAACTCGAACTGCTGTGGCCGAAAACAAGACCGACTGCAGCTGCTTTCAGTCTTTCGCGTTGAGAAGCCTGAGCAGGAGACGCTTTTTGAGCCTTTTCGCAAATTTACCAATCGACGGGTAAGGTATCCAGTGCTTTTGTGTTGGTCTATGTGATTGATAAGTTATCGATTGTGTGCTTTCGATCGGTGGTGCTGGCCTCTGTTGATCTTTGCTCCGTTGCTATAGATTCTGTGGCACGGCAGCCACTTGGCAAACTGGTTGGGCATCTTGTCGGAAGGGCTGCGAATTGCGCCGCCGGAGGTAGCATCGAATGGACGAACCTTTGGCAAAGGTCTATACTTTACAGACAAGGTGACAAAAGCGCAGGCATACTGCCATTGCCGACCTACAAATGGGCACAATCAATGCGTGTTTGCTCTGAGCGAAGTAGCGCTGGGTAAGAGCAAGGAGATGCTGAACTCGGACGACAATGCGAAACAGTTTGTACACATAGGAACAGGTGGACGTGCCAAGGGAGCGTATTACCACAGCTGCAAAGGTGTTGGATCGTGCCGTCCTGACTCTACTGGTGAAGTCGTGGACATTCATGGTGCTGTTTGGCCTGTTGGCAAACCAGTCCAGCCCGAAGAGCGTACGGGACTACACCACAGCGAGTATATCATTTACAATCCTAACCAGACACGGATGCGCTACGTCGTGCTGGCTAGGAGCCCTTATTAGCTGCGAACACCACCCAACGAACGGAGCGTACGAATGCGTGTGCTTAGAGTTTGGCCGTTGCCTTCTTGGCTGGGATAACGCAGACAAGGACATTTTTTGAGCTGCTTCTATGAGGGCCACGGTGCGATGTGTAGTGCTGTTTAGCTTTATGTTAAATACATTAGTGCATGTGCAAACGTAATGGCATGCCTTCTGCCGTCCTGGCATCAAGATAACACAAAAAAGCTGCAACTATCGTGATAAAGTCATTAGGTTTACAGCTGAACGAACGGTCATCTTTCGTTGCTGCTGTAGCAATGACTCACGTAACAGTCACCCTTACTGTGACTTCTTGGCACGCGCCGTAATTGCAGTCAGACGCTCAACTAGAGGCGGGTGGCTGTAGTGGTACGCACTGTACAGCACATCAGGGTTCATGTTGGACAAGTTCTCGATTGCGAGCTTGGTAAGTCCCGACTTGAGAGCAACATCATGGCCGAGGTCCACAGCAAATGCATCTGCCTCGAACTCGTTTTTGCGCGTGTTCAGAGTGATCAAAAACGATAGCACGTGCTCGACCGGAGCCCACATGGTCTGTGAGAAGAGCAGAAAGCCGATGATAACAGGCTTGGCCGAGTCGCCTGCAAACCCGAAACTTGCAAATAGTTCGGCATCGTTCATGCAGAGGCCAAACATATAAAACGAGGTCAGAATGTAAGCCTGCTGGATCACAAAGCTTTGTGCAGTGTGCAAAAGCTGCCAATGTCCAAGCTCATGGCCTAAAATGGCAACAATCTCATCGTGTGTCGCTTGCTTCAAGAGCGTGTCAAATAACACAATCCTCTTGCTCTTAAACAGGCCAAAGAAGTAGGCATTGCTATGGCTCGACCGTTTGGACCCATCCGTGACAAAGAGCTTGGTCAATGGAAAATGAAGGCTTGCCGCCAGCGCTTCGATGCGTGTGCGAAGTTCACCTTCCTCCAATGGTGTAAATTTGTTAAATAGCGGCATAATCAGCACTGGATAGAGCGTCATCATGACCACAGAAAAGAAAAATAGGAAGAACCAGACGTACATGTAAAAGTACTCGCCTTCCCATCGAATAACATAAATTAATACTGCTGTCACTGGAAATCCAATGGCAATAAAAAGACCAATTGACTTGAGCTTGTCCATGATAAAGAGTCCCAGAGTCTGTTTATTGAACCCATGACGAACTTCCACGACAAATGTCGAATAGAGTTCAAACGGGACTCCCACGATCGTATCTCGAATGGTCGTAAGTGTCAATAGCATTAAAGCTCGATAAGTTTCATTATTAACGTCTAGATTCAGAAACTCCAGGACGTGACCACTTAGAGTCCACATAAAGGGCAAATAGCCCAATAATAGAAAAGCTGTGGCCTCCAATTGATTGTAAGCACCACTCACGAAACCAAATGTGCTCTTATCCAGCCCATAAGCACGACTCTTGTCAAATTTAGCCTTCGTAGCAGCAAACAGCGTCGTCTCAGATACGGATTCCTTTTCAGAATCTGATTCCGTCGTTTTAACGGTATAATTCCCGAGCCCTTGAATTGCTTCTTCCAGAGGTTTAGGAAACTGTTTTTCATGCAGTTTGCGGTATTGGCGAAGGTCCAGATACGTGTTAAACAAGTAAACGACGGTCATGAATACCAAAGCGCTCTGGAAATAAGGTACAGAACTCGTACTGGGTCTCCATTTAGGCTCGGTAAAGTATGGCGCTTGCCACCACGACGAGTCTTTCATGACGTGGCGAAATGGATAATACAAAAGTAGAAACAATTGATACTTTGTTTAAAATCATTTGGGTAAATAAAAGCATGACGTACCCAATTCTATATATCAATGAACCCAATTTAGCCAATCATAAAATTAATCCTCTGAGATCCACTATAGCGGGTCAATGGCGTGCGTTTCCACTGGTTTATGCGGCTCGTAATGATTATGACGTGACGTTACAGGTCTCATCCGATGCGCGAGACGCTCTTCTTTCTGTGTGTACTCGAAACATTGGCGTTTTGGGTGTATTTGGCCCTCCAGCAAGTGGAAAAGAGCTGCTACTCCGTACTCTGTTGCAATCTCAAGATGTTGACATTAATAATGCTTTTAAGAGCAGAAGTGACGTATTGTTATGGATATGGATACGTCATGATCAAGCACGAGAAATTGGTGACACATTTCGTGTGATTTTGGCCGCAGGACCGTCTCTAGAAGATGATAGTGAGCAAGAAATACAGAATCAGAAGCTGGCGCTGTTTCTGCTTCTCTCGTCCGCTCTGTTCTACAATGCTGAAGGAGAAATTGATGCAGAGACAGTGGAAAAGCTACAGTGGGTTGAAAAAGTGTCTCGAGTTCTTAGAGTTAAGGAAATGCAAGATGAAGACGCTGTCGGTGAGACTTTCTATTGTATTCATAACTCGGCTTTTGTGCCTATTAATGGCTCAAATAGCTGATCTCTTACTATGTTACTGTGCGTTATAGCTAGCAAATTCCCATATCATGCACCAAAGTTCATTTGGCTGGCGAGAAACTTCAAAATGAAGTGGCTTAAAGACGCAGAAGGACAAAAATTGAGCCGATGCAGTATTTCGAGCAGCATCTGGCTCCAGAAAAAGGCTATGGAGAAGCTGCTACCTATAGAAACATGTTATTACGCATGTACATGGAGTCGTACTTCCCAGTAAGAGATTGTGTGACCTTGAGTCGTGCGGTGGAAGGTAGTGGGATGGAAATTGTAGCACTTGAGACGAATCGAAGTGAACTGCGAGGGCAGTTTGTCGAGGCAGTAGATGACTTGTATGGAGAGTATTTGTCGAGTAATGAGCAGCATCTGCCGTCAAAGAAGCTGATGGACTACAAGCTGCGCTCGGATCAATTTGTAAAGGTGCTCGATGCATACGTGAATGCAATGAACGCCGGGCAGCTTCCGACAATGCAGAAGGTTTTAAACACGCTGCTGGAACAGGAGGTTGCTGAGGCTTTTGCAATGGCGAAGCAAAGGTATGGTGCAAAGATACAAGGAATTACAAGTTTTAAGAAGGAAGGCAACGATGAAAAGGCCTGCAGTGAGCGAGACCTGCATCTCGCACATTTCCGCGGTGTTGAGGCAGCCACGACTTGTATTCGTGAGGTGCACTCACGCCTACCGGGGAGGTTGCAAACTACATTGTTCAAGAATCAGATATCGGAATGGGAAGCACGAACGAAGGGCGACATCCAGGCAACTCTAGAGCGTAACGCAACGTTATCAACCGAAATCTGTACCAAAGTTCTCGAGCGCGTTATACCACGAAATCTTAAGACGATGGCTACATTGCTCGCCAAAACGCCACGAGAGCAATTTTCCGATGGTTTAATTCGACTGCTGACGCAGTATAAGTCGGATTTGCGGAGTGCAATTGACGAGTACGCAGAACAAGGCAGTGGGCCAGCTGTAGACACTTATCTTGAGGAAGCTTTGCTGAAGTCTGTCAGCGCCTCTATTCAGAAGTGGAGCACCATAATTCTTCGGCAGTACAAAGCTCACTTACGGAGCTGGCAGACCGAGAAAGAGCAGCTTGAAAGCGCATACGAGCTTGTCAAAGTGCACGAGACAGACACAATTGCCTCTGCAAACGACCAAAAGCGCTCACGCGAGGCGCAATTGGCACAGGCGACGGAGCAGCTTTGTGAGGTGCGCCGTGCACTCCACAGAGAGTTTAACAGCAAAAAGAGTGAGCTAGAATGTCTGACGACTGAGCTTTCAACCATGGTTCTGAAGCACAATGTCCGTGTAAAGAATGCTGAGAGCAATCTTGCTTGGGCTCGCAGTCGGACAGAGGAATTGGAGAAGTCACTTGCCGCAAGTCGTCAGCGTAAGGAAGAAAATTTAGCTGCTGCTCAGCAAGTTTTGGAAAAGCAGTGCAGCTTTCGTCAAGAAGAGCGTTCGTTGCTTGTTCAGCAGAAGGAATTGTTGGTACAGCTTGTGCAGTTGGAATGTGAACTTGTGCAGAATAGGACCAAACACGCGCAGAAGGTCTTCGAGCTGCAAAACGAGCATGCAAAGAATCTGGCTAGCATGCGGATCGAGCAGGCCATATCGCAACGTCAATTAAAGTCTCAGGCGAAAAAAGATTTATGCCTCCTTAGACGCGCACATGCAGCGAACAAGAAAACGATCCTAGCTCAGAACGCTGACTTAGACAAAGAGATAACTGAAATTCGGGAGAAGCTAGCGGGGTATGAGGCTGAGGAGGAGATACACAGAGCCGCTGCCACTGCAAGCCGCGATTTCTTCAAGTCAATGCCGATGATGTCGTTACCGCTGATGCAAGCTCCTACTGCAGGTGAACATCAACCTGCGAAGCGATTACGCAAATTATTGATGCTTAATGACGTCACGGCTCCAGCCTGATTCAGCTCCCTCGATGACACTTCCACGAGCTCGGCGAGTCCAACCGCTCGTGCTTAGTTCCGCCGAACAGCGATTTGTGCAAGTAACTTGAAGACCAACCAAAGCGCACTAACGAACGGCAACCTCAACGTTGAGGTCTGGTGGGTTGTTAGCTACTAGGACAAGTGTTGTTTATCAGACTAATGCAATTCGGTGACTGTGTTTTTCCCCACAGAAATAGTGGGTGTCATAAAAACCTCAGAACAGTGGAAAATGTGGGTCACGAGAGGAGAACGGTGGGTCACAACCATCCACGTCACGACCGCGGCGGAAGTTTCTGACTTACAAATGGAGTGGAAACGTCTATGGGGTAAACATTTAGACGTCACCTAGGCCCCGATGTCTTTCTGGAGCGTAGGCGCATCCAAGGCTGCGGGTGTCGCTATTTTACTCACACCCCAGGCTGCGTCCGATGCCGCTGAGTGGAATGAACACCGATGGAATCCGCGAGCCGTCGGAGTGACAATACATGACATGACCATCTTAGATGTATACTCACCTAACATTAGGGCTGAGCGCGAAAATTTTTTTACGGACTTACTGGAATGGAATATGCCAGTTGGCACTACTGTTCTACTTGGAGATTTTAATAGCGTCCAAAGTCCCAATTAGATAGACTGGGGCAACGCTCCGCCAGCAGACCGGAAAGTCCAGCATTGGAACGACTGCTGAAGGCGACGAGGCTCAGTGATGCTCGGCTCTTAATAGATCATGCAGAGGACGATGAGTCTGCGGATACGAAGGATCATTTTACTTATTGGAACAACGAAAGGGCCAGCAGGATCGACCGATTTTACGTGCTCCATGACTGGACGAAGCAGGTCATCTGGGTATCCTCGACGCCACATCCCCAATACTCGGACCATCAGCTACATTTGCGAGACGCGCAGTCAGCTTTGAAACCATCTAAGCGGCCCCAACCAACGTATCCCATAAAAACTCATCAACCGGACCGCGTCCTGGAGAATTTGTTGCGCGAAATGGACAGTATGGGGGTTGGACACACGATGTCAGTGCAGACATGGGATGCTGATATTAATGAGTGCATCAACTGCATACGTGCTGTTACTCGACGAGAAAAACAGAGGTGTAAGCGATTCATCAGAAAAATTCGGCAGCGCAACAGAAGATAATTCCTTATGCGTCGCCAGTGGATTTCTGCTAACATGGAAGAAATGCGAGAGGAGTACCTACTTCGAATGGGCGAACATTTGGAGCGTTCGGCGGAGCGTTTGAGGTGGTCTTACAAGCGTGTCGCCAATTGGGAACGCAACCAGCTGGTAACATCGGTGCGAGCGCGACATGGGGAGGCCTTTGGGTGACACATGTCCATTGCGGATAAGTTTGCATCTGAATGGGCACCAGTGCTCAGCTCCAGCCACCGTACCACAGCTTTGGAAGTACTACCTGCAGCTCTGAAGAATTTTGTGACGATCCCGAAGGAGCAGCAATTAACTGATAACGACAATGAACGACTATTACGTCCGATAGAGATACTGAGGTGCTTTCAGCCATTCAAGAATTGAGTAGGCACAAAGCGGCAGGCCAGGATGGTTTAAACAACGATTTTTATAGAGATACATCAGCGCTGCTGGTACCAGCTCTGGTCAACATCAGCAACCAAATCCTCAATGGGCGGATTTGCCTTCCTCGTTTCTAGAAGCGCTTATAATTCCGCTGCAGAAAAAAGGTGACTCGGACGATGCGATGGATTATCGACCGATCTCTTTACTACAAACCAGTTACAAGGTGTTTGCCAAGGTGCTGGCAACACAATTACAATATTGATTACCTCGGGCTATCAGCGACTCCCAACAGGGCTTTGTTCATGAGCGCAAAATGTCCAAACCAGTTATGATGATGATGGCTCACCTGTCGACTGCAATGGAGCAAGGGGAGATGATAGCACACAGTCGTTGTATTCTGCTGCTAGATTTCAAGAAGGCTTACGATACCGTGGACCGGGACTTTCTGTACGGGACTCTACTTCAGTTCGGCTTTGACGAGCGATTCATCGACCTGATCCGACGTATTCACACCGGCACGACAGCCAGCTTCGTCGTAAATGGTAGTCATTCCACACCTCTACCGGTTCGGTTAGGAATTCGACAAGGGTGCCCGTTAGCACCTCTTCTGTTTTTGCTAGCCGTTGAGGTTTTAGGTCTAGCACTTATGCAGGACCCCAATCTTCAAGGGCTACAAGCGCCCGGCCAGCCCGGGCAGACCCACCTCTACTCAGTATTTGTGGATGACACCACCCTATTTCTCGAGACAGCGGAGCAAACACCCCACGCATTACATGTTGTACGAGCATTTGGTGCTCTTTCTGGCCTACATGTTCAACCTGCAAAGAGTCAGCTGATATTTCTGAATAAGTCTGTCAAGCTCGAGCGGTACTAGGGCATTGCTGTCGTCCCCACGGGCGAAACAACTAGATACTTGGGCTATGAGATTGGAACTGGGGAGTTACTGAACAAGAACTGGGCCGAGCGGATCCGAAAGATTCAAATGCGGCTTCTCACAGCGACACGAGTAGCAACGAGCATGGAGAATCGGGTGTTAATCCTCAACTCCATCGTGCTTCCCTCATTATTATTCACCGCGATAGTTTTTGAATTACCTCGTTGGGCGGAAAAGGAACTGCACAATCTATACAAGCAATTCCTGTGGGCGCACGCGACGACGACAGAAAGCAGTCGCCACAAGGTAAATCCTGGACTGCTTGTGACACCAAAACAAACGGGAGGCATCGGACTAGCGGCTGTTTCAGTAGCAGTCAAAACACAGCGCACAAAGCACGCGTTTGCTTGGCTTACTCAGAAGCCGGATAAATACTATACTGCATGGCGGATGTGGACTTTTCGGAGCAATCAAAGACCGGACGCAACAATAGTGACTCCGGTCAGGCTAAACTACGGGCATCGTCTAACCGGGAAAGCTCGCCAGGTCACGAGCTGAAGCAAGAGCTGGGAGAACGGCTCGCCCCAACAACAGATCAACAGGACCAGGTCACCGCGTGGAGCCACGCCCACTCGATGGCTTTACTCAGCCAAGTCACCAGCTGGTGGGAGGGGATGAATTGGTGCTGTCGTTCATTGACCCTTTCCCCAAACGACTGCTGGGGTACGATGATATGCCGGAATAAATTCAGCGATTCTGGGCCACTTTTAACTGGAGTGCAAACCCATGAATTCAGGACCAGGGCGGCAACATGTTGGCCAGGACTACTTATAACAGGATCGAGGACTGCACCCTCGAACAGCAACACATCCGGCGTACGGGGCCAGCGGAATTCGTATTACGGATACCGATCCCTCAGGACCAACCCGGCCCTCATTCGGACGCAAAACTCCGCCGATGGGCAATAGCCATCTTGCTTTCATCCCCGGACTTACCCATCAGGTCAGAGTTGCACTCGGCACCGTCACTGCGCTTACGACAGGCACCACCATGTTTCCGAGGCTTTCGCTGGAAGCTCTTCGGAGCAGGCATTATCGAAGGCCACTCGACGGATATCGAGCACGGCCAAACTTGGCCCGTCACTCTAGGCTAAGGTCCCCGAAAGAACAAAAAACAAAAATTGCTCAGTCCAAGCCGAGAAAGTTCAGGATGAAGGCGCCAGGTGGCACCAAGCCGGTAGACCCCGAGACGTCAGGACATCAACCTGGTCGGACGCTGACGTAACGATGGCCTACCATCGACGCAAGCTTGATGCATTTTTAGAGAGCGACCCCGTCACGAAGACCCTCGAGATCCGGCTGCTTAGAAAGCTCGGTGGACCGGTGTCGACCGTGCCAAGGCTGCGGACGGTAACAGACGTGATCACCGCGCTAATCACCCTCCTTCGAGAAGCAGGCATGGTCGCGGGGAGGTTTGAGCCGGAAGACTTGTTTGCCCTGGGGTTCGACAGCATCAAGACAACGTTAGAGAAACTCCAGGCCCGAGCGAAAGACGCGGGGCGGGAACAGCGAGCTCACGAAACAGCGACGTGTGGACAACCAATGGAAAGCCGGGCTTCTGATAGGTTGAATTTTTGGCCACTAGAAAATCAGCAAGGAAGAACACTGAACTTTACCCCGCTACGTGGTGAAGATGCCGGGGGGGAAGCGCCTACCAACCTGGTAGACAATCTGCAGACATGCTTCGACGCGGTGATGGCGAGATTTATTCAAGAGCGCCAAGTACCACAGACACCCCAACTGGGGAGTGGCCAGAGGGAGACAGGGGGCGCAAATGACGGCAGCTAAAAACGGCCCGAGTTCAGGTGTACAAGTCTCGAGACATCATACGATGGCTGATGTAGAAATGGAGTCGGTCAGCTCATGCGAGTACGATCCAGATGACACGGACCTTGAAGGACCTCTGGCGAGGATGGCTAATGCCACACTGGGACAGGCACTCAACGTGGTCCCTCGCATCAAGCTCTCAGCGACCTCAGACCTCAAAGAGTTCCATGGGAGAGATCAAGACAAGGATCGAACACGCAGCTGGGTGACTACCGTAAAGACCGCATTCACGAGAGATCAAGCGCCAGACGGAGAAAAGTGTCTTGTTTTTGGGACTGTTGACTGGACCAGCGCAGAACTGGTACCGCCAACTAGGTCGCTCCGTTCGAGGGAATTGGAAGGATCTATTACAAGAATTCCAGATGCAGTTCTGCGGTTTGGGGGTACCAGTTGGCCGCCAGTACTACCATGCGAAGAAGAGGTCGGATAAATCTCCGTTGGACTATCTATACCGTCTGAATGTGATTGGATTCAGGGCGAAGTTGAAGACGGTCCGCCCAAGATTCAAAAAGAACATGTCGAGCACTATATTGAGACTTTGGACGATCCAGAGTTAGCAGACCAGTTATCTGTGCTACGTCTGGCAGATGTGGAAGAATTGGAGGACGTGCTGAGAGCGCGTCAACGAACGAAGGCACGACGAGGCAAGACGTTATTTGGATCAAGCAAGGTTCGTCAGAAGGCACCTAACCCCCCCTGACCGACCAAGAGAGATGAACCGCCGATCTGTGCATGCAGTTCGGACGCCCCGGAAGAATCGAGCTCTGAAGACTCCAGCCTGGACAACTTGGACAACGTAGGGGATTTAAGGCGAGTCTATCTAATGGAAACGGAAGCGGAGAAGGACCCAGGTATGAGGATTCCAAGGGACCGACCTACCCGGGAGGTCGACCAGCATCGACACCAGGCAGGGGACCCGGGACCCCGCACTTCGTCGGCTCCAAACACAAGATGTGCCCATTGTGGGCCAGGAAACATGGAGACTTGGGATGTTGGAAGCGAATGATCTGTGACCGCTGTGGAAAGAAGGGTTCACCCATCGGATCGCTGCTTGTTTGTGTGCCGAGGCTGTGGAGAGACTCATGAAGTTGGGAAGTGCCAGATGGAAGAGTTCTACAATTTGATTCGTCAATGGTACAACCCAACCAAGCACGCCGGAATGTTGCCGGAGAAGGCCGAGAAGATGATAAATTAGGACGCTCGCCAGGTTTGAATCTGGTACGAGCCGAGCGTTCTAATTGCTGTATCTTTGCATATGTGGAAAAGCAGCCCAAGGAAGAGATGGGTACACCAGCTAAGAAATTTGGAAATATACCGAAGATTGGAAACTACCCTATGGTCCATGTTGCTTCTCTAAATGAGCCTAATGATTTTGCTCGAGAAAATGCAGTGATGAAATTAGACCTATTGCCGGGCGAATCCAAGGGATATTAGAAATACCATGCTCCCATTAGGTGTTTTAGGCAAGCTAAAGCCTCTGGAAAGGTCAACAATGATCGCGCAAACTTGTTGTTCGATACTGGCGCCGAGATATTCATCCTGGATACCGCCTTTGCTCGTAAGGTAGGCTGCCAAATTGACGAAAGTGAACGACAAGAGTGTATTGGCATTGGGGAATCCGTATATACTACGGAAGGGCGCACTCGCATCAAGATCACTCTGAATGGAAATTTGGTGTACATTTTTAATGTGTGGGTAGGCCCTATGGTGGGCCAAGACGTAATCTTGGGCATGGACTTCATGGTTCCAGCCGGTGTTCGGTTAGACCTGGCGGACGGAACACTCTGTCTCCCCGATGAAGTTCGAGTGCAATTATCCGGACGAAAGATGACTTATGATAACCGAGTGTCAGACGTGAAGTTGGGTCAGTATGCGCAGATACCTATTTGAGGGTATGTAGAAATACCTCTAAAAAGGTCGACCTCGGAACAGTGGAAAATGTGGGTCGCGAGAGGAGAACGATGGGTCACAACCATGATCCAAGAGGTAGAACGTCGACAATTTTTGAAAGTAACCAACGTCAGCTTCCACACCTTAATATTGCACGACGATACCAAGGTAGGTATGTGGTTGACGAAGGACCAAGTACCAAGAGCACAAGGGTTCGTCTCGGTAGGCTCTCGAAGATATGCTGAGTGGCTAAATCTGGCATATGAAGCCACCACTGACCAAGTCGACCATCAGGTAGACCCAACGGAGGAGGACGAGGGGCCGTTAGTGGAAATACCACAGTATAAGACCCCGTCATGCATTTTACAGCGACTAAGGGTTCCAGTCCCAATGATGAACATGTCGTACCGACAGATGCCCGAGAGAGAAGGACAATCGTGCGAAGAAAGGGTGCATCTACGGGAAGAGACCTCTCAAGAACGAAGTGCGTCCAAAGATATTCAACCTACCGGAGCCACTGCCAATAAGGAGGAAGCCAAACTGGACGACTCACCGCAGGCAGATGACCAAGTGTGTACTTTTGAGAGCGGAGAACTCTGGGCCGAAGAAATAAACCAAGGATGGGCAATCATACCGGAGGTGGATCCCTCACCCGAAAATATTGAGTTGAAGGACATACAGATTCCTGATCCGGATGGGAATACTCCCGAAGTGGTGGACCGGTTGCGACAGATAATATAGAAAAACGACATCTGTTGATGGGGAAAAGTAACGCCCTACCTCCAGCCGCTCGAGGGGCTATATGTGACATTGATGTGGGAAATGCAAGGCCGATTGCGCAGCGCGTACGGAAAGTGGCCCCTCAATTCAAAAAGAAGTTAGCCGACCTGATCAAGGGACTGCTGTCAGCGAGGATTATCCAACCCTCTACCACGCCATGGGCCAGCCCAATCGTGATTATTGTGAAGAAGAATGGTGAATGACTTAACCCAACTCATGGTCTACCCTATGCCTCTGATTAACGAATTATTGGAGGATCTGGATGGAGCATTGTGGTATTGTTCTCTTGACATGGCGAGTGGTTTTTGGGTCGTCGGTATGACCGAAAGGGCGAGACGGATCTCGGCCTTCGTCACCCCGCTGGGATTATTTGAATGGCTTCGGATGCCATTTGGGCTCAAGAATGCACCTCAGATATACCAGCGACTGTTGGATAATGCTTTATATAGGTTTTTACGAATTTCCCAAGGAACCAATTTAGATGAATCAGAAGATCTGTTCGCGATGGGGGGACCAGATGTAAAGTCGGGTCACTCGATATAGGGTCGACGGTACATATATAGACGACATTCTAATTCCCGCCGAATCGTGGGATATGTTATGCAAGAAGGTGGAGCGGCTGTTAGACGTGTGCGACGATTGGAATTTATCGATCAGCGCGATCAAGAGCTCGTGGGGATGTCAGAAAGTCGACTACCTCGCACATCGGGTATCTAGAGGGGGACTAGAGACCCACCCGAAGGACCTTCAATCTTTGGTCGACCTACCCTTGCCGACGACACTGAAAGTTATGCAATCATTTATTGGAAGTCTGAACTATTATAGTAGGTTCATTGAAGACTATGCCGTGTACGCGTCGATCCTCTACGAATTGAGAGAAGTGGATTTCCACGCATGGCGGCGCAAGTTAGAGATTAACGACAGTGCGACGACCAAGGAGGAAGACGAAGAGAAATGGTCCCGAGTTCAAGTAGCGGTTGTCGACGTGGTGATGACACTCCATGTTGGACTATCTGAGTCCACTGGTTCAGAACGGGGGCATGAGCCCATTTATGCTTGCTGGCTAGACGTCGAATAATCTCCTTAAACGCCCACTTTGTAGTCAACAATTCATGCGTGATGGACTTAGCCAAGATTTTCCACTCCGCAAAGCTTCCTTTGCCCTTAACAAAGACTTGTTCGAACAGACCCAATAGGCTAGTCGTCTCCGCTACACTCAAGGTAGGAAAGCGTTTCCTATCGGTAGGCAGTGCTTCCGATTTACACGGGACTGTCTTGTATACGTCAGCAAACAACTGTCGCACTGTCGTGCACCATGCGTCGACCTGTCCCACATTGGGCGAGTCGATCATGTCTTCCACTAGAGCCGTAAACATTTTTGCCGACGTTGCGCGTAGCGGAATTGGCGCCTGCGCGCCTGGTGATTTGCCGTTTTATGCTGCCTGGGTTGAGGCAACGGCTCCACCAGCTCTTTCATTTGAACCCTCGACCCTCCTTGTAGTCGATGAAGCCTCCCTTGCATCGGGTGGACCCTTCACTGACACTGCCTTTTCCTGTTGAGCGTGTCTGCTGCTCGGCTCTATCAGCTGATGAGGCGTGGAAGATTCCTTGTCGGCTTGGTCCTCAACCGCCGATTCCGGAGGTACATTCTGGCCGGAGAAGATGGATCCGCCAGGTTCCACGGCACCATTGGCGCCGCTGCCATTCCGAATAGCCACTGTCGCCAGAATTGCGCCTTGGTTTGGGCTGTCGTCCACCATGTCATCTACGGTGCCCTGTCCGTTGGCTGAGCTGTTCCCTGTCGTCGTTGTCAACCCGGCCTTATCAGCCCCCCTCCCGGAGGAGGTAGGTGAGGCGGCCTCATTACGCTCGCTGTCGGTGACTTGTAAGACAGTGAAGACCGTTCCGTTTATACTTCACCGTGACCAGATGTGATCGCTGCGCCGCAGATTGGGGAGTGGATCGCGTTGTGTGCTCCTCACCAGATCGAGGATTGCGGAATACTGAATCGCGAATTGCGAATCGCATTGTGTGATTCACACATATTGTGTAGTCCACGCAGTCCAGAGTGATGTTATGACCCACACTTAAAAGCTTGGGTCGCGATCGCGCGACTGCTGTTTCTTCCACTTTACATTTTTCCAAGCTTTGGGTAGGTCTTTTATACTTGATTATGGATTACATGATTAACAAAGGCCCATAGATATTAGTACAACATCCCTTCTCGCGGTCGGTCGATGGCGGCTACGCGAATCGTAGTTGATGGGTCGTGGATCGCGGTTACTGGGTAGCGAACCGCAAATATGTCCACCGCTCCCCTTGTTCAGTCAATGATATTGAATCATCTTGGGCGAGAACCTTTTGCTGGATCGCGATTCGTCAATCGACGTCATTTCGGACTTAGCTGGAATACGCAATCACATTTCTTGGAAATTTATAACTGTCACTTTGCCACAATTGGCGAGCAGCCACTTTCGTAAGTCCCTTTCGCTCTTAGAAAACGACCATTCGACTATAGCCTTAACCTTAGCGGGATCCGCTCGACGGCCTCATTTCCAAGAAAGCACCCAAAGAGAATATCTTCCGCACCGAAGAGACAGTATGACGCATACGCGTACAACTTGTTGGTATACATGCATTCGAGAACCACCGCTCGCAAATGGTCGATATGATTTTCCACATTCAACCGCCTGTGCTCCGCACGACTGTGGACGTTAATATTGACAAAGTATGTCTGTGCATATGCCCGATGAAGTGTAAAGAGTTGCGTCACGAGATGGTAGACGTTATTGGTGCGTTAGACAGCGCTTGTGGCATTAACAACCGGCGCTAGCGGCAACGCAATGGCGTAGCGAAGAAATTGTGGGAAGCACTGGGAATGCTAATGCGACCTTGCCGCGTACATGGCCCAAGTCCTCAGGAGTAACATTGTGAACGATTTCATAAGTGACAGGCTCATCAATGGAAAAGTAAAGCCAAGGAAGAGTGTGGCTCTGAGATTGCTACAACCTACGCAATACCTGGCAACTTGAAAAACATACGCTTTGTGAGACTGAATGTTGCTCCATAGGAGAAGAATCATGTATCGTGTGCATGTATACAACCATAGCCATTGACCATTCGAGTGATTGAGCACGATACTTTGTAAGTAGTAGTACAACCTACTGGAGATACATGCGCTGCATTGATATCTGGTCTCGAATTCTCTGAACGAGCCCACTTTTGTCGCTCGGAATTAAGGTCTCATGAACCACTAAATCCTCGCTATCTTTCTCTTCACACAGCAAACGCGTGACTTCGATCACTACACGAACGGCGCCTGCACACGAAAACAACACAAGTCAGCACTTTAATCAGCCCAGCTTCTAAATCAACACCGTAATGTACTTGTAACAAATGCCGCTTGCCACGACTCTCGGTCCGAAAGTTTTGGTGCCTCCAAAACCACTGGAATGAACAGATCGCGGCAGGCCTTGAGCACTAACTCCCTCGTACTTCCTTCTAAAACATCTTTGCCCGCTGTGTACAATTGTCCATCCATCACTGCATTATTCAAACACACACAACGTCATTTTCGCAAGATTTTCCTCTCCTTGCTTTCAGTGGTATCCCCTACCAACAAAGAAGTTGGTCGTTAGGCCTTCCAACAGCAATCGATCCACTCCCTGCGTCACCTTACTCAGCAAAACCTCGTGAATTGGCTCGCCTCGCGTCTCTATCAAGTGTGCCATGTGCGTCTCAAGTGGCACTCGGTCTTCGATCCACTGCGTGTGTTTGCATCGAGCATTCTTTCGTCCGTCTCCGTAGACCAACACCGTCGATGCAAGACACTTGGGTTGTGGCATTGCACAAATATGGACAGCAATACCGTAATCCTTACTCTCTTCAAGTGGATACCAGAGCACAGACAACATTCCGTCCACGGTCTCCGATGCTTGCCATTGTAGCATTACGCTTGTAGCCACTAACTCTGTAGCCATTTGCAACCGCTTCAACTTCAACTCGTCCTCTATAACGAGACCAGCTGTTAGCCGTTGCACATGAAAGGGCCATTCGACTAACACTCTGGATAGAACAAGTTCTAAATTCAGTACTTTTGATCGCGCTCTCACGCATGTGTACACACCAGGAGGACGCGATTGCAGAAAATTCTTAGCAGAAGCAAATGCATCACATGTCAATACAGAAGGCACGGACAAAGACGACGCCGTCAAAACGTTTAGAACCTCCGCCACCAGGACCGTCATCGATCGAAAAAACAATAACTAGTAATGTAGCCATGATGACTAATCGTACTTGACCTGATCTTACATAGCACATCAATGATACATAGCTTTAGCCATGACCTCACATTTGGTTGGCAGTAAAATAAGCCACGAGACTGCCAGATGTTGCGTCGTAGTTCCCAAGCGCTTTTGACTACTGCAGCACGTGTCTGTGCCCCTCGTGGAGCGGCATCAGTCGTCTCTGCTATTCGTCTACAATGTGCAAATTTATCGACCATTTACGACCTCGAGACGCCATACGAGGTGAGTACGAATGGTGGGTAGTGTAATCTTGTATGTACAAGTGCTAATTCGCTATGATTTATCTAAAAACACGGTGATTTAGGACATTAACCGCCACCGTAGCGATGCCGAGCTGCGGATCTCCAAGGTGCCAATTGTGGAGCTGGATAGCAACGTGGCGGTGTGTGACGGTGGTGGCGGCGCTTTGGGTCACCCGGTCGAGTACATTCAATTGGACACGCTCAAGCACAACAACCCGCAGACGTGCAAGTACTGTGGTGTGCGGTACAAAATGAAGGAGGGATACCATGGTGGGCACTAAATCGGCGGAGGTGGTAGACTGACAGGAGCTGAGATGCAATGCGCTGATTGACTGACGAGGAAAAGAAAAAGAACCAAGTCAATACAAAACAAGAGAGACGAAGAGGGAAAAGGACTGCACAAGGCTCGTGTTTTTGACTTGTAGGACATCTCGATCACAATAATGGAAAGCCGTCTGATAACAGATAAATTTGTGCCGACGTCGATGTGAGCGATTGCAGTTTCGACTCACAGGACAAAAGATGGCACGTGTCTACGGATGTAGCTCAATACCGTTATCTGCAGAGGTTGTCCGCCACCAAACACTGTATTATTTTCAAAGCCGCTCGTTTGCGATGCTCATTGAGCGTGCTTGCATCTCGAAGTCAACTTTCACTATCCGGTCAAACAGTGCTGACACATTGAGTTGAAGCAAAGCACGTCTTGCTACCGAACAAAAGAAAGACTTTTAGACACCACTAAATGCACATTCACGCACTTAACGCACTACAAAATCCTACGAGACAGAATTGCTGCCTTTACTACCGCAATGATGGTGGTGAAAACGAGGTCGATAGCGCATCATCGGATACATCAAAGGCATCCATGCAGCGTATGATGGCGCGATAACGGGATTCACCTTCCCTGCGCCACTGCCCATGCTTCATGTTATTCAGGTGGTCCTTCACGAGTGCCAACAGACCCACCAAGTAGTTGCGTGTCACTTCAGGTGTCTGCATTTCAAAAAAATACACATACTGTTTGCCAGCAATGAAAGCGCAAAACAAGGATATGTTAGTGCGTTGTACCAGGCTCAGCGCATTTTGAAGTTCAACGTACAGCCTCCAATATATCAAGAAAAAGAAAGACCTGGTTGAACGTTATGTCCTTCATTGAATCCGCAATGCGTAGTGATCGCTGAAGACATTCCCGGACGCGCTTGCCATCTCGCTGAGACGGGTGCTGTGTAGAAGATAAAAACACAAGGGCAAAACATCCATTAGAATTGTATGTTTCACGGAAACTCAACAACTACCTACAACTTACCCAAAAGAGATGTGCACAATTCAGCACCATCAAAGCCTGCTCATTTTTCTTGAGTAATCGAGCAGAATACTGTGTGGTCTTGGTCGCGAGAATATCGTAGTTAGTGCTTGAGAGATTGCGGGTTGCACGCAGTGATGCAACCATTACTTCTAGAGCGCGCCATTGTTCACGTGCAAGCGTGATTTGGTCTTCGTACACAATGAAAGCCTGCGTGATAAACTCGTATGCGATTGCCTCAAAGGCACAGCCATCGGCAACGAGAGCACATTGCAAAAACAAACAAACGCACGAAACAGACAGCGCATCCTGCTTGGACGCCAATGCCGTCACCATCTCATGTACAAATTGAAGAACCTCACGGGGCGTCGTAACAAAAGTGTTGGAGTTCCCGTCAGTCACAGTGGCCTCTGATTCTGCTTTGGTCTCTTGACCTTGACTTTGAGTCCTTTCCTGAGAATGAGCTGCTAGGTCTCTAGCAAGCGCCAGCGACTGGCAGATTAATGGCACAAGCGTGAAACGAATCCGGAATACACCGCTCATTAGAAATGCACGTCGTGCCACTAAAAACACGCGAAACTTGACGTCGTGGTTATCGTTTGCTACGAGGTGGACAACCTTGGCTAGTGTTTGTTGCTCGGCTTCAAAAATTTCAGCCTCCTTATTTTTCCCCATATCTGTTGTGGTGGCTGAGGGCAGCGACTGCAACTCGCTGGGGTCATCGCGCACCAATGGCGCCAGCACGGTCAGCACAAAGCTCATCTGTTTCTCATTGCAGACACGTTCATGCCGTGCAAGCAGCACACGGATCCATATCAGTGCCACATCTTTCCACGCGCCCTGCCACGGCATCAGTGCAAGCAAATCAAGCAGTGACGGGACTTGCAAAAGATCCTGGATGGAAAGGCCTCGAAGGAGCGTGAGTGCGAGAAATTTTAGATGAGAAACCACAGCCTGGCGTCTTTGCTTATCTTTGTCAACTCGCCACGCTGTTCGCTCACGTAAAAATGTTAAGCAGCCAGAAACCACTTGCTGAATGGCAGTAGTTATATGTGAGTTTTTACTCTTGGTGGTATCCAACCAGACGAGGGTAAAGGTAGCAAACGCCACGAAATAGGGCAACACTGAGGCCAAGTGCACGTCACCACCACCCCCTTCGCTTGGAAGATCTCCATTTCCAGCAGCATACTGCGATGAGCGCAAAAACATCTTGGCAGTCGTATTCATCATTTGCTGGAAAACACGAACGCCATCTTGCTGCTCATGTTTTAGCTTACTACGGTCATCCGCTCCTGTTTCTTGCTGTCCTGCACGAATAACATTCCCCTGTGCTTCCCGAAATTTCGTGAGACGTTCAAGCAGCGCTGTCAAAATCAATGCGACGTCGACATTTGCCTGTAGCTTTTCCATTGCATCCAACAATCTCTCAAGATTCTGCAAGTGAAACTCGTCCGGGAAGACCTGAATAATACAGTCCATCAAGTACTGCTGCGCCATGCAGTCTTTGCAGGGAAGGACAACATCATCTAGCAATCCAGGTATCACCTGCTCAGCATAGATGCTGCTTGTAACTCCATCTATTTGACTCAGCCGTACGAGGCTCGTTCCAACCAGAAGACGGAGCTCCATCCGCTCCTTCTCTCGAACAACCAGTGGCCGAGTGCCTCTGCTCTTCTGATGCTGCAGTCGGATCCAAAGTTGATTGGTTTCCCGTAGGTTCTGCAGCAAGAACTTAATAGAGTCGCTGACAGTGCCACCACCTGATTGTTCGTACACTGAGCCCGTATCTGGCAGCTTGTCACGTACACTAAGAGACAAATAGTGTCTCAAGAAAAGACCACGTAGTGGATGTTGTACTCCTTTTGTCATCTCCACTAAATCCGTCAACACGTCACGAGCTGGAGCTTCCCTAGACTTGATGTAGATTGCTCCGACCGTTACGAGCAAGTACCTGGCAAACGTCAGAACTTCAGTATCATATTAGACAATAAAGAAACAAAGTGTCACTTGTTGGATTCGCTCCATACAGTCTTGGCAGGACATTGCCACTACTCTGGACACGTTCATAGAGCATGCGCATAGATGCGCCTGATTGTTGCTGCTCGTCCACATAGTTCTCAAAATGCCGCAATTGGTCCATTATTTCCATGTCTATAATTAATTCGACACAAAAATAAAACGTTGGCTAAAATTTAGAAGAGGTCGCATAATCGAATCATAATTCGTACAAAGATGATAATAATTCTTAGGAGACAGTAGACTCGTGCGTAATTCGCGCAGCACTTCAGCAGCGTATTTAAGCACTGCAGACTGATCATTGGCATCTGCAGCACGCTGCATGCGAAAACCCTGGTCACGAACGGTTTGTAGTGCCTCACGCAGCACTTCTTCCTCGCCCTGCTCATCCAGATCAGAACCTTTAAGCACCATAATGAAAAAAGGTATGTTTAAGAAAGCCTCGAAGAACTAAATTTAACAATACAGATTTAAGAAAGCTCATGGTTTATGAAACCATGTCGTATAATTTAAATCAGGAGAAATTCGATTGCAGTTGGTTTGGAGGTTCGAAAAAATTGGTTCGATAAATAAGGAGTCTGCTGAAAAAAACGGTTACTTTCTAAGCTAGAACTGGAATTCGCTTGCTTGGATCCAGTGGTGGTTGGTTATACGTGTCATGGTGCCGACGACGTCTTCCTCATGCAATTATGGTGCATTGCGGATCAAAGGGGGGAGGGCAGCTATCTATGTGTTCTAGAATTTTGAGGCAAAAACCTTCACGATGCGGCTACGCAACGCGGCCAACACGACGACCTCCTCACGTTGGCGCACACGGTGAATCTCCTTGGTGAGCGTGGCGATCATTCGCTGCATCTTCTTGTGCATGGTTTGATGCATTAGTAGTATGGTCTGGATGTGAGCGAGCAGATCCAACTCCTCGTGACGCTCCTCCTCAAGCTCCTCGAGCTCCTGCTCGCGCGCGGCTAAGCTACCGTCGTCTTGCAAAGGCGGTGTCAAGTGCAGTGCACTGATCTCTTGTTGCAGCTTGGCCATGAGCTCCTCGATCTCCTGCAGCCGCGCGGACGATTCACTCACGTCGCCCTCAGACGTCAGCACTGCCTGCTTCTCGATGACCATCTCCTCGCGGAGCCGTGCGAGCTGGTGGTGCAGCGCCCGCGAGTACAGCGTCAATGTCCTGGCAGTCTTTTCCAGTTGCGCCATCGCAGAGAGACGCGAGTTATTATTGCTCTTGGAAGGCGTCGACATACAATCTATATTGGTTTGAGGTAATGGGATCGGTTGCGGTTGCGAGGATGATTGAAATATGAAGAGCTCAAGCACAAGAACGGTCGCTTGTGATGGAAGGGACAGCGGCTGTGAATGATGTGGCGACCTCTAACTGCTGAACCGCAATCATGCGATGCTGGTGATTGGCCGGATCGTGCCTTTTTGCAAAACAGAAAGCCGTTCCAAAAAAACCGTTACTCTCGGTTCATAATTTGGGATATCAGAGTCCAAGTTTCCTAGTGTGAAAATATACCAAAGAGTCTTTCCTGTACGAATGAGGGCCTGTACTAGAGCCCGAGGCTGTAGGGCTCTTTCACGCCGTCTCGTCGCACCTATACGCTAGCAACGCACAATTGTTGCGCCGTGGCAACGTTCGCGGAACATGTCGGCAACGTCGACTCAGCTCTACGAGCTGATTAGCTCGGGTGCAGATCTCTTGGTCCAACGTCGAATGAATGATATGAGCGTCAACAAATATATATGTCCCGACATGACATGCCCGACAGCTGCGGCATTGAAGAGTCACCAATCTTGATTTTTAGTATCATTGCCGTGGTGAATGTATCCACCAGATGCAAGCATCTGCTGCACTGCTTCGCGGCGATGATATATGTTCATTTTCTGCGAAGATTCATATTCCGTGCTGCAGCTGGGATTACAGCTCTTGTGAGCAGCACTTCCCAAATCGGCAGCCAAAGGCGACAACGGACAGAGACGAGACCCTCCTGAAAGCCAGTAAAAACTGGACCCCTTACCTTGGACGGGAAGTCCCCCATAGTGGGGCCAAGGTAAAAGGGGGGAGGGTTTCTCCTTGCTGCGTGCGCTATAGGAGGCAGCGCAGCGTGCGACTTGAAAGAGAAGCGATCGCAGAATATCCTAGTTGCGGGGCACGTCGATGACGGTTTTCCTACCAATCGCCGACCCGTTTGCTGAGCTTGAGCCCGGTCCCACGAAGAGAACTGTTTGTTTATGTACAGTAGCACAGGACCAGATACTCTTCGTCCAGTGGTGCGTCTGGGCAAATCTGAGCACGTTGTGGATCCCGAGATCCGACCCGAAGAGCAAAGTAAGTCGACTACAAGGTAAAGGCCAGAGATTACGTCATGATGGCTCGCTGGGACTACCGCAGTGGTAACCGGACTCCTAGTCAAGCGTCCTCTGTCCCCTGAATCAGATTGCTCCGAGAACGAGAGCAGCCCAGCCATCCGGTTTAAAGTGCACACAAGAAGCTAACCCCGGACTTGGCCAACGGACTGATCCACGAGCCCTTGTGGGAGTGCCCCGCCGTGAAGCCCGAAGTCTTGAACCAGCAGAATGAGAAAGCGAGAAGTAAGAAGATTGCGTCATGGTAGATGAACGAGCAGTTACTCACCAGACATCTTAGTAGTGATAAGTAGCTATAATAGACAGTCTGCCTCTCTCTCTCAGCTCTTGTGAGCAATGACGTTTTCTGAGCGCAGTGGTTGATATACATGTATACGTACTGAAGTTTTACCGTCCAGTTTGTATCAACGGCCGTGTGGTGGCTTCTGTGGATAGTAAATAGTCCGTTCTGCTCATTTGCGATGGACCGTATATGTATGTACCGCTCTACTGAAAGCGGTTCCACTGACGACTGAATAGTTATCATAAAGCACTGCTCTTGCAACGCGGCAGCCTAAACTTTTCCAATAGAAACACGCCAAAAGGTTGTAGCTCAGTGTTAGGTCTAGTTTATTTATACATTTTTATTTGAATAAAAACTAAATTTATTCCAACACGTTTTCAACATTGATGTCTATTCTTACATCTCTGATGTCTAACACCCTATGGTTATCGTGTGATTGCTGCATTAACTGGAAAGCTCACGCTACTTTTGGCAGCGTTGAGGGTAGGCAGCAGCAGTACACAACGGAGCTCGAAAGTCTGGCATCGGAGGCGATCAGCTGGACGACAACAGAGGAATGGGTGGCGGAGCTTTCTCGACCACTTCGTCACTTACCTCGGGCAATGACACCAGAAGAGGAAGCATTTTGGCCCGCGTACTTCTGGGCCAAAAACCCTTGGACTGTGGACCTGCAGGAGAACGTTTTAACGTCACGGCAGTATGCCAAGATTCAGCCCTGCACTATAGCGGAATTGCGACTGCGTCGGATTGAGAATAGGACGTACTCCTTCGTCATTCCGACGGTAGGCGCTACCTCGTATCAACAAGCCAAGCTTCGAAGATGGGGCCTAGCGATTCTGCTGAGCGCACCGAGCTTGGCTGTGGGTCAAGAGCTTCAAGTACGACAGGACATACTCCTGCGCCACCCACCGAAACTGACACAGGACTACACATGGGAATACACCACGCCGGGCTGCGTCAGCGGCATCATGGCGAACTCAGACCCAGGTCGGCAGAGCGTCATCGCCCTGGAGCAAGACAGCAATGGAATTCACTGGAGTATTGCTGCGAACAACATCGAGGATCAGCGGACGGCAGCCGACTGTCAGAGGCTTCGTAAGGGTCAGGTTGCACGGGGCATCGTATTTTACGCAAATCCGCTCATCCACGGGTTCCCATGGAGCGTGCCCGACACTATCGCGAACAAACACGTACTCTTGGCCCTGAAGAAACAACCGTTTCGTTGGTACAAAGGTTTGGACAGTGCGCTGACACAAACTCTGGAGACACTTCAGGACTCAGCGGAGGGAAGTGCGTGGCAGACAGCAGCTTTACAGCAGACGCCAACCAGTCTCTGGGCTCATAGGAACGAGCTCACTGCATACCAAGTTTGGGTCGTTTATCGAGTTGCAGCGAGGCAAATGAATCTCTCCCATCCAGACCGAGGGCAAGATAACAGTTGCCTGTAGGCCGGCAAACTGTAAAATGAGCATATAACGAGATGAACAGTCTGGTTACATTATCAACTGCTGCTTTTGGCCGCAAGCTCCGATGCTGTCAAGGCGTGAAAGAAACACTGGAACACATCTGCTGGACATGTCCGCGCGCGCAAGCCTGCTGGCAAAAGCTTATCTGCCACTGGACAGGAGAACGATGGGAGCTTGGATGGCTCCAACGCTTCCTTGCAAACAGTGCAAGTAGAAGCGCGCCAGAACTATCCAAGGTGGTCCAGGAACAGCTCACTAGAAATCACCCAGACGAGGTGGCCGCATACGCCGCCGTGTATGGCATATCCTGAGCAGCGTTTGCGTCACCAGCTTGTGGATACAACGCAACCGAGTGACGTTCCAGCAAGAGGACGTGACCATCGCCAGTAGCGTTCATGAATTTTGGGAAACCAGCATGAGGCCGAGAGTGCCGGCGAACCGACACGAAAATACAAGGAACCCGTCTGATGCTATTATGTCAACGTGCCATAGCCAGACAACCCCGAGAGCCGTCACCGCAGGTGACAAGCCCCGTACAACCACCGGACTCGAATAAGGAACCGGCGTTGCTAACCAGGCATAGGATTTACCTGACATCCTGCAACCACTAACGGTTAAATAGACTCGTCTGCCCCTCTCTCTCTTGTCTTGAGATACGGTGTATTCAAGTCGTCATTACCGTCGTAGGGGCGGACCAAAATCCTGGCGTGCGAAAACGGGTCAGTATTTTGAGTCTTTCAAAACATATTAAGCCATGTTCTAGATGTGTCGACACAAAACCTACTTAAACGTAAATCTAAATGACACAAACTTGCTTCAACGTAAATCTGAATGATACAAACTTACTTAAACGTAAATCCGGATAACATAGAAGCTCCTACATTTTACTCTTTTTCATACAGGGTCTAATTGTACAGTAATTGACGCTCGTACGCTAATACTGATAAGGGGTGACAGGACCCTATCAAGGCGATCTGCAGCAGCTTCCAAGTTGTCAATACCGTTGAGACGTATCACAGCAACGTAAGTCAAGTCTAAAAAATATCATCAAGCTGAGACTTGGCGGCAGGCACCTGCAGACGTCATAGAGTTATTGCTACTCCAAACATGAGGCTCCACCCTAACGTGATATATATTAGCTAATGTCTGAAAAGTTAAACTCGTAGTCGTGCTTACACCTCGAAGTGAATGTCATGTGTACAGCACCTGCTACTTCACGTAGTAGTGAAAATTGTCAGTGTACAGGTTGTGCAGGACGTCAATATCGCGGCTCACCACTATCAACCCCGTCATTGCGTTTTTTTTCGAGGGTGTACATTCCAATCTATTGCGGGCACAACCAATTCATTCACGACTGTAGCACGTCGAGACTGACATTATTCAGAAGATGTTAGCGGTAAAAAATAAATACGTTTTTGGATGTTGACGCATAAAGCTTCTCTTGCCTTATGTCATCTGTACAGAGTCTTTTCAGCCTGGTGGGCCTTCTCCAGTCTTATACATGTGTGTACCTGAGCGAGCTCCCTCTGAATTGTTACAAAAGTTACTCGTACACATGATGAAGGATCTCCAGTAGACCCTTTGATAGCAATTGACGCCAGGTCACGCATCAGCGTAGTTTGCCGATATCGCTCGTAGAGATCAAATCGTAACCGTGGCCTTAAGCCGGACAAAGCGTGCGTTACAGAGCATTCAGCCGTGTTTGCTTTGCTTATATGAAGGTCGTCTAAGCCATTGCAGCAATGTAATTGTGCGAATATGACAGTAATGACCTCAAATTTGAGTAATGGCCCGTTATAGACACGCTCATTGTAATATGTGTCTGTAATTAATTAGTCGGTTCTAGAAAAAATGCAAAATCCAAGTATACAGCCCATACTTGACCCAAACACTCAAACAAGCCGATCATCTATACTTATCATCCATCCTCACCGCTGAAAATTGCAATGCTCGACTATCGCTTGCAATGCGATCCTACTATTTGTACTGTTTAATATGAGTTTCGTAAGGAATGGGCTGATAAGTGATGCTATTGATCCATATGCATTTTTAGTATCTAAGTGTAAGAGAGTAGTCGGAAGACAAATGTTCCCCTCTCAAGGAGGGATCCATAAATTTGGTTGAAGCCGCAAGTTTGTGAGTCAACTCCACGGTAATCTTTAGTAAAAGGCGAAAGATTAATACGCTTTGAATTTAACTCTGCGGAATGGTTACTTAAATCAAAATCAGCTTATACTTATATTTGTTTTGTACCCACACGTACATCTGGCCAAACATGAATGTCGATAACTGTCCCAAAAAGCTAGACGACTAGAGCACGTTTCGAGGAAAGCCCGAGCTGGCTCTTCCTGCCGTGCATACTTCTGACCTAAGCGAGAAAAATGAAAAGCTGATGGACCTAAGCGACCTCGATTTCTCGTGACCAATGGTGGCATAAAGTTTCATTCTCGCATCGTTTCATTGGACATCGAGTTGGACGCCTTGACACCCTTGATTATCTCCCCGCCATCCACACTACTCTTGTCCTCGATCTTCACAGCACAGCTACTCTGCAATCAATCTCCATCCTAATTTGCCATGCTTTGCGACGCCAATTTTACCCGCCATCTATAGCATCGCCTAGAATACCCCACCAAAAGTTCACGCTACCGCGAAGTTTTACTGTCGGTTGTGTGCGCTGTGTCGGGTCCACAATCTGCATCTGCGCTTCGTAGGCTCCGGCATGCGTCCTGGCCTCGAGAATTTCATCTTTATTGACTTCCGCGATACTGTCTATCTGATTGTAATGCATCTACTGAAACTTCCATGGAGCGTTTCCTCTCGTTTGTGATCGTCCCCAACTGTGTGGAACGCAACAATCATCATAGAACTAGCAGATACTACCAAGTATCGACAAAGTGCTAGAAGTCCATCCCAGCGAAGCTTGACCAGCTTCAACATCTCTACCACCAGACCAAAGCTATGAGTGAGTGGCCGCGTTCATCCACATAGCCCCACTGTAGCATGAAGGACGGAATACCGTCGTTGTTGTGCCGGCAATGCGTCCTTCTCATCGACCATGGTGGTGACTGTTGCTGCATCTGCCTGCTTTGTCTTCCATTGCAAGAAAAAGCATATACAAAGATCTTCTTTCAACGAGCCGAGGGTTTCGTCCGCATTGATTTATGCTGACTTGCCGAATGTTGTCGACTGCAATGTTCTGCATTCTTTACCCTTCTTAGCGATGCAGACAACGGCAAAGTTTTAATTCGTGAGCATTGTGGGTCGATACTTTTTCTTGAGTCAAGTCTCGACTGCCACAATGACGCGCATAATTAGCAGATACCAGCATTTTACGAGACTGATCGTTGCCAATCACATTGTTTTGACTCATCCAGCTTTGCATGAAAGCAGCAAAGACGTGCCGAGGTCAGTAAAAACAGATCTAGGACACTCAAGACACTAGGAAAAATACATTTATGTCTTAAGAGGTCGGTCCAACTTGATGATAAAAAACGCGAGGATATTCTAGCGAGAGATCACTATGCGATCGGTAAGCTACTGAGTCGCTCAGCTTTGGCAGCTTTGGCAACTCGATCAGCTTCTGCAGCTTTGGCAGCTCTAGTAGCTTCGACAGCCTTGTGGGCAGCTCTTCCTGCGAGATGCTTCAGCGCTGAGTCAAAGTTGGTAGATGCCTATTTTCTTGGGTATCGCTTTCATCGCCAACACGCCAAGCACGTACACGCTTCGTGCTAATTCGAAACACACGGCACACGTAACAGCTAGCTGTAGGGGAATAGCCATTCGATACTCCTTGCTTTCTTTGAACGGTGCTGACTTGGTGAACAAAAGGAAAAAAACGTCCCAAATGTAATATCGTTCTCGACTAGATGGAGTTACGTTGCCTATAGCAAGTCGGTGGGAACCTCCGACTAATGAAAGAGGGACTGACAATGCTTTTTCTTCAAGGCTAGACTAATCTATCACTTCCCGTCGGCATAAAGCCCCCGGCACCAACGGCTTAGGGAATGATTTTTACAAGGATCTTCAATCGCTGTTAGTACCGCCGTTGGTGGAGATAGCTAACGAGATCATCCAAGGTGCACAACCACCCAAGTCGTTCATGGAAGCGCTCATCATCCCGCTACGTAAGAAAGGGGATTCCGACGACGCCATGGACTATCGACCGATTTCCCTTTTGCAAACGGGGTACACAAGAAGTTTCTCGCGCTTATTCAACATCTTCATACCAACACGACAGCACGGTTTACAGTCAACGGAACTTTCTTCAATTCGGAAGGTTCAGTCTGGCATTCGGCAGGGATGTCCTCTCACTCCCCTTCTTTTCCTGGTGATAGTCGAGGTGTTGGCAGTGGCAATACAAACGTCGCCCTAACTTCAGGGGCTCACACTTCAGGGAGTACACACACAGACCCATATATTTTCGGGGTTTGTCGACGACTCTACACTATTTCTACAAAAAGCAAGTTTACTCCGACCGGCTATGGAAATCATTATTGAATTTGGACGGCTATTGGGGTTGCAGGTGCAACCGACTAAAAACCTAATCATCTTTTTAAACACGGCTATCCGTCAACTCATGTATCAGGGAATCGCAGTGGTTGCTCCGTCAACAACTACGAGGTATCTCGGCTATCAAGTGGGGACAGGGAAATTACGAAATATTAACTGGGCTCTACCACGCATTTCGCCGCAGGTCACAGCAATGCTGTTAGCCCGATACCCAGAAGACATCGATCAATTCGCCACAGCCTGGAGGACGATATGGGAGGTCGCAGGGACCGTCATCATCACAATGCTCTGGCAACATCGCGTGGACAGCGTTTTCCACAATGCGAATATCCAGATGCAAGCCAGTGAAGCCTTGATTTGGGGAAGGATTCAGCTCCAACTGCAGGCACTCATCAAACGTCTCCATTGCAGGGCTGACACGGCCGTGCGTGGCGCCCAACTTTCTGCATGTTACGACATATTTATATCAGAACCGAGAGGGCTGCCAGCCATAGGCAATGCCTGGACTCCCCAGCGTTGCTAGTGTGGTTAACTACCTACCAGAGATCTTGCACTAATCAGTAAATAGACAATCTGTTCTCTCTCTAATCTATCACTTCCCAATATGCAGCCAAAGGCGACAACGAACAGAGACGAGATCCTCCAAGAAGCCCGAAAACTGGCCCCCTTACTTACCTTGGGGGACGAGTTACCACACAACAGACATTCTAGTAGTGTAAGTAGCTATAATAGACGGTCTGTGACTTTTCTTCTTAAAGGCTAGACTATATGCAGTGTCACGCGTTAGCTTCTTTGATTTGGCAGGAACGTTCGTCACGATTGGTGGTGGGTGATGGATGACCTAACAGATACATGTAATCCACGCCATCTTTTCTTGCATGACACGTGTTGCTAGTCATCACGTGTTTTGTGCACCTGGGTTGATAGCGGACAACCTCTCTGCCTCATAGTAACGGCTCTTTACCATTTCCTGTCGAGCTATTGTGAAGCCACGTCCGTTGCTACCTGTCCACAACCCATCAATCGTGTTGCTTCATTATACAGTTGTATCATGAACTTCGCTCGTCGTGTATACACCATGACCCATCAACGGTCCAATTATTGACGTGTAATATCATCGTTAGACCCAACAACGGTTTCCCAATCCTATCACTACCACCGTGGCATAACGTTGGCGCTCGAGAAGCTCGTGCGTGTACAGTAGACTGCATGACGCAGGTTTGTTGAACTTTATCTAGCTGTCGATGAGATGATGAGTTTTGGTCGCATTGAAGAAACCACACCGTGACATAAGATTAGTCAAGTTACGCTGGTGAATCGACACCTCTTAGCCATCCGATTCCTGTCTTAACTATCTCAGTCTGCATTGTCCTTCTTCTATCATGTGCAACAACCTAGCTACAACATCACCCTTGACAACATTGATGCGTCACGACGTTCGACTGTTCGGCAATTCATTATCTCGCGGCAGTTAGCAACGTAGTTTCTTCTCTCCACGCCGCCGATTTAGCTTACTGGGAATCTAGCGTCCCGCCATCTGCTCGGCGATCCAGCGCGTTGCAACCTTTTCAAAACTTGCAACTTGCAAACTTTCGGATGCTCCTGCAGCGTTTTGCTATATTTAAATGCCGTCCTTCAATCGACAACAATGTTATTGCCGCTCGATTATGTCGCGGGAAACAAGGCTTAACATTGCGTTGCATTTGTGGTAAAACTGTTTCCGCAAAATTGATAGCTTGTTGCCACATTGTAAGGTTTGTTTTAAATGTGATTACTACAAAACCACACCTATTCATGAAACATGAGCGGCAAAACGACTTTGCCCTGGCCATGTGACTCGATGCACCAGCTGTTGGAACTGAATGGTTTTGCTGTTCGTTCTTACCTGACAGTGTCATTCCCATAGTGAAATCAAGTGCCGATCGCTCGCCACGCCCTAAAATTGACCTTCCCTCCCTCCTTTCTCTTGCTCGGCAAACACGCCACTCGCTCGACTGGTTGTTGCGGTGCCGTTAGCCTTGCAAGGCCAGCCAGTGGCTTTATTGTTTTGATCAGACGACGACGGCACGACAGAAAGGGAGGGCGTCTTCTTTACAAAGTGAAGGGAATAAAGGGGTTACTTGGAGAGTAGCCATGCCTCAGGTAAGTGCGTCGAGGTGTCTGTTACTTTTCTTGTAGGAAAGGAAAGGTTCTCACGTATATACTAACGTTGTTACGTCACAGAGTCTCGTGTTTGTGGATCAAGTGCCGACGTATGTGTTTCCAAACGTGATTTTTCAAACGACCGTCATGTTAGTGGATGATTACAAGGCAAGAGTCATGGGGTACGTCTCGTCCCCCTTTTGCTTTCTTGTGTCCTAAGCGATCGTTACATGCTTTTCCCTCTTTTTGTCAAGTGTGTGTGTCTAAACACGAATTGTTGTGCGTGTCGTCCTTTGTAGTGTCCACAAGGCTCTGCAAGTGTCCTTACGCTTCCATGACACGTACGACTTGGTCGAAGACCAAGACGCTATCCTTCATTTGGTCTCGAAAGCCCATATCGATCCCAATACGGGACTGGCATTGTTGTCAATGAAGTTGCACACACTCACAGCTGCTTGTGATACACGCAACTTTTGTCTCGAAGTTGGTAGTGCTGACTCAAATATTGAATCTATATTTTCACCGCCTGTGAGCGTTGTGAAGGAGAAGCTACAAGTGGTGACTCAACCCCCGGACGTTTGGTTTAAAGACGAAGGAGGGCGTGAGAAGTGCATGACTGTGGCTTTGACTTTGATGCCGGCACCTGAAGCTTTTCTTGAAGACCGTGTGGTGCCATTGGATATCCGGTTACTATACGAGTCAGGGAATATGGTGCTGAACCAGAGCATCTTGAGACTGTTTCCTGACATGAGACCTAACATGACCAATGGTTGTGTGACGGTATCGTTCCGGATTGACGATGTATCAAAGAATCATCAGGGACAGTCATTCATGCTGGAAATCGGACCGGAGCAACAAGATCGTAGCTCCATGTTTCAAGATATTGCACCAACACGAACGTCAGTGATTGCTGTTCGATCCAAGCGCAACAAAAGAAAACTCAATGCACAAGCAGCAGTGGCAGCGGTGGCTGCTGCTTATAGAGGCATGCGTGCTTCACCTCGAAGCGTCACGGGCACGCCTCAAGCGTCGTATATGGGTACGAATGGAGCTCAGGATTCTCCACAGGAAATGAAGGGAGAAGTTGTGATGACGGAGACACATCCACAACGTGCTCGCAAGTACATGGCTACAAGTAGCGGCATGGGATACGATATGATGCAGCTGCAATCGCAACAACCAGTGGTATCGATGTCTTGGAGCAGTCACTTGATGCAGCCCAGTGCCAGCGTCAAGTCCCCAATGCAGCAGCAGATACCGCAGAATCAGCAGGCTACTGTCCAGACCTCAGGTAACGGGGCTGACACTAGTCCCGGAGCAGTTGAATGGGCGCTTGCTGGCTTTGAGATCCATCCTGATGGCACAATCAACCCTGCACGGCCAATCTATCGCTGCCCGCGGTGCTGGCGGCTAAATGGTGTGGACATGCTAGCGGCAGGCCCCGCGGTTTCGCACAGCCCGCAGTGCGTGTTCTCTCCCAACCGTAGCAACTACAACATAATGTACCCTTTTCAGAGGGAATGGGCGCCTATGAACCAGCAGCAGATGCAGCAGCAGCATGGGTATGCAGCTTACTCACAGCAGCCTGAACAGAGTATGGGTATGAGCGCACCTCACACTTCGAGCACAAACAGCTACGGTAGCAGCGCTATGGTCGATTGTTCGTCGCTGAACGTGGAGCAGAACACTGACAATATTACCTTAAAGTCGGAGGACGTATCACCCAAAACACTGGATGATTTCGCGACGTCGTCAACTCAGCGACCTTCCATGACGATATCTCCATACATGAACAAAGTTACGATCGAAGGGAGTATGTCTGGAAACAGCGGGCAGAAACAGGAACTCACGTCGGGAATGGGCAATTTGTTTGAGAGCAATGCATTCCACAACCAAGTGGAGATGATTAGCACGGAGAAGCTTTTTCTGAAGAAGAATATTCCCGTAGAAGATGACCCGACTTTTGATCCACAACAACAGGAAGCTCAAAATTATCGGCAGGACACGAGCTTATGTTTCGGAGGCGTCATCGGTACGTCGCTCTTTAACGAAATGACCAGTATGGGTATCAATCTCGACCTTTGCGACAAGGGGGAGCCTCAGCTGCCAAGAGAGCTTGTTGGCCTCGGGCGAAGTGGTGCCACAGAGGCACTTAACGGTGAAGATCAAGTGTTTTATATCCTGGCTCGGATGTACACGGATGCGCAGGAGCAGAAACTTGGTTTGCCAGCTTTTGACCAGTTTCAACGCATGGTAAGTCGCGTTGTGAGTGATGCAAAGAGGCAAGTGGTTTCAGGTCTGATTGTCTTTCTTCTTTTCTACTATGCTCTGTTTCAGCTTGGATTCTACAGTGAAGCTCAAGACGACGTTCAGACGCAAGTGGTTTTCCACCCATGGCGAGACGTTTATTTGTCTGTAAAAGAGCGCGAGAAGATAACGTCTCAGTTTGTGGACGAGCTGGAACGTGACTCGCAGGCAGTGCATTCCTTACCCAAGTACCAACACAACCTCATCATGTTACGTGAGGACGCGCTCATGTTTTATTGGAGCCAGTAGGCGGTGCTATGATGGAGGGAGAAGAGGAGCCTCGTTCTAGCAGACTACAGTCGAGCGTTGTCTTTGAAGGACAAATGTGCCAAACACCTACGTACTATTGTAGGATGTTTGGGTGGCGAGAGTACTTATGTGTAGGCAGTTAATGCGTTTTCATGTATAAGTGCGTGACATGCATGTAGAAGTAATCGAGTCAAAAAAGTCGTGATTCATCTAAGAAAACGTAGCTGATGGGTACGATACGAAACCTATGTTACATGATACAAAGCCTCTCTTCCATCATACTTGATGTGTCCCACGTGGATCGTTCCGGCCAGACATTCTCGAAGCCCAGTACCGAAGTTTCCAAGGAGAGATCGATTCGTTTATCTGAACCCCTTCACCTAGACCATGTCCGAGACGAAGGCTTTATGGGCGCCTGTCAAGTGGGCCCAGCGCAAGGATGCGTTATATGTGACTGTGGATCTGCCAGATGTCAAGGATGAGAAAGTAACGCTTGGCAGCAAGAACCTCACATTCACGTACGTGTCCCACATCAATTTCCTGTATTTTGTAAGATGATTCATTTGTAAAATGTATCATTTTCGACAGGGGTACGAGTAATGGCCAATTGTATGAAGTGTCACTGGACTTTTATAAGGAAGTGGATGTCGACGCCAAGGACAGTCTTTGGGCCAAGACGGACCGTAATGTGCACCTTTATATTGTCAAGAAGGATCAGAATGAGGAATTCTGGCCACGTCTATTGCAGGACAAGCATTTGGAGAAGACCAATGTGAAGGTGGATTGGAGCAAGTTTGTGGATGAAGAGGAAGACGAACAGCAAAGCGGCTTTGATATGAGCGCGCTCAATGGCGGTGGGGGCTTTGACATTAACCAGATGATGGCGGCTCAGAATGCTGCTGGCATGATGGGAGAAGGCAGTGACAGTGATGAGGAAGAACTGCCTGATTTGGACTCCAATGACCCCCAGTAGATGGACGCTCGAAGCAGCAGCAAAAGAGAGAGAGAAGCTGTGAATGAAGGTGCTAGGAGCTAGAGGACATTGACGGTGGATCATCTTTTGCTATTAGCTCGCTTTGTGTTGGCTTTTTTTGCGATAACGTGCAAAGGAATACACTGCACATGTTGTGGTTGTGTGTTGCTATGATCTGGTGTTTTGCTTGTTGTATCAGTGGACAGATAGTGCCAGATTTTGTTGCAAGAAGATGAAGGTAGTTGGATTGATTGTGAAGATACTTACTGCAATTGTAGTTGATGTAGTGATGACAGGAAACGCTACATGGCATATACTTAATTTGTGAAAGACTGCTCACGCGGCTAAGCAAAACATGCCGTTGCCTTCGGGATGCTTTTGAAACCGGACGTTGGAAAAGAGAATTTTGCGCACTGAGGATTTCCATACGGGAAATTTACGCTGATCACTGCAATACGCAGGACAAAACCAGACGTTACATCAACTTGATTCACGTGGTTGTCATTGCCACAAATGTGATATTACATGCATACCAACTTACCTCTCTAACTTCCAGTTGAGTTGACTCTCGTACTCGATCTCGACAAAATCGCAGATATCCTTGAAGGAACCCTAGAATAGCAGTGGTGATGGATTACCATTGCACACGAATCGTCAGGCAGCGCGACCATTAGAATGGCTACATTTACGAGTTGGCCTGCCACGTACTTTGCCGTCGGGCAAAATGGTTAGTGCATGCGAGATCATATCTCCGTACGTGACGCTCGCCACCGGTTTCCGATATTCTGATTTGTAGCGAGTGACTAGTCAATACAACCAACAAATTTTACTATCGATAATACACTCGACCACGTACGACTTTCTGGAATGTCTGCCGAAGCGTTTTCTTGACAAGGTGGACAGTACCACGTCTTGGGTGGTTCGTCAAGCGGATTTAGACCCACACAACTCATATGGTACCAATTCGACCGGTCGAGACACTTCTTGTTGTCGCAAGCAATCATGTTGCCATAGCTACCACCCTTGCAAGTGCAATACAGCCGTCCTTTTCGATTCTTCGTTTGTATTATTACACCAGCACCGTTGTTATCGATTCTTTCTTGACCACGTGCTTTGCATTTTTTATTCTTTTGGCTCACTGCACGCCGTTTCTTGACCACAAACGGACGCACCATGCCATCAAGCTCATCTCCATCCACTTGGTCATGATCATACAGATCGTCAGCGTTTATCTCAGCCAATGCAGCTTCGACATCTTCACCAATGTGGTTTGTTCTTTGCCGGCTGTAATTCTCATAATCCTGCTTTTTGCAATTCAACCGGTACATAGGCCGAGATCGAAGAATCTCTGCAGCTTCAACAGTATCGTTTGACCCTGTAAGCTGCCAATTAGCAGCAAATTATTGCATAAGCATAACAATCAACCACCAAAAATGTAAAAACTACTTACGAAAGTCAGGAATGACGTGATGCTAAAACTTTCATCTGCCTTTGTGCACTCGACGTTAAAGTGTCTATTTTGTTGCAAAAAAACACAGCCACATAACCCAAGTCAGAGACGAAAGGAAAAGCAACTTTAGAAGCCCACTTCAAGTCATTACTGCAACTTACCGAGCTACTGTTATTGCCAATTGCTCCCTTGAACTCCCTGGAGCTTCTGGAATGTCGTGAAATGTCATATACTTGCGCAATGCAGGCAACTACACAAATTTGACACATTCATACATATTGCAGCATTGCAAACGATGCAATCAACATGTGAAAACTCGTTTTTTGCCCGTATATGCAAAAAAATAGAGCGAAAAAGTCCGACTTGAAGCTTTTGAACTTTCTTGTGCCCGTTCGTACCCGCAATCGAGTAAAATCGACCGTCATATTCATTGGATATTGATTGCGTTCTCCTGGTAATATGTATGGCGATGAAATCATGATCTTGGTAGAGCTAGTGTCTGCGTTACACGCAGGTACGTCTTTCTGCGACTCCGCCATGTTGCTTCTATATTAATGTTACTTCGTTTTTGTATCAACGAAACTTTTGGCCAATCCTGTGTCGACAGTACCCCTTCAAGGTACTGTCGACACAGGTTCTGTATTACTACTGTTGTATCGTTTTTTCATTTCGCTGTGTTTACTGAAGTAGACATCGCCACTACAGTGTCCGCACAGCGAATGGCTGAGTAACTCAAGCTCTTTGCGCCATGCAGTAGCTGTGAAAGTGACGCTACCCAGAGTTTGCGAGGTAAGGAGGTTTTGGCAGAGTCTAACTAGTGTAGCCACTCTGCGATCATCCAGTCCTGCGCACGAGAGTAAAGTGAGTTTACAGAAGCATGATTAATTGCGCTTTAGCGATCTGCGCGACAATGTAGAATGATCCTTGTATTTTGGAGCAGACAAAAGAAGAACCCGAAGGTTGATCTGCATTCTTATGAAAAAGCGAGCGCGGATTCCAATGCGCCTTACTAGGTCCTCCAACGTGACCGAGACGTGCTCTACAGTTGTGTCGATGAAATATGGTGAGCCAGCTTAAGGCAGATGGCAACGACGGCGACGATATGAGCGGCTCGTCTGTTTGATCAAGCAGCACGACCACAGCCACGGCTGCCTCTAGCTCCAGCTCGTGCTCACACGCAAGCTATTTTTTTGGTACATTACAGTCATTTAATTTTCCTAACGACCCGAAAATGTCCGTCCGACTAAGGCCTACACATCCCTTGTCGCTTTGATAGCTACGTATTTCTACGTGCTAAACTACTGCGGTGTGCCTTATAACTATCCATCACCACCGCGCACCTGATCTACTTGCGCGACCGAAGAATACGGCGACTAACAGAGGTACGCGCGCTATTTCCGCTTTGTCCGTTGTCATCTTATTCTTCAAATAGCACGGCAGCTTTCTTAAGATTGGTCACGGCCTGTACGTATCTTCTGTCACCATGCATGCAGCACCTTGAAAGGAAAATGGCTGGTAGTATGGCTCCTTGCAGGCGCAGAAATATCGGACACGTTTAGCTGTGAAGTCGAGTTGGGCATAAGTCTGCCGGACGTTAAGGTTGGACATGCTGCACAGCATTCGCACAAAAAGTCTCAATAGGCACATACATACCGAGAAATGACGCTGTAAATTCATGTACCTTTGTATCTGGTCGAGATATCCATCAACAACTTGGCCATGAGAGAGAAGTCAACGACCTCACGAGTCACCCCACGAAGCACTACAAGTTCCTGCAATCCGCGCTAACAATAGCAGGAAATGACAGATCTGATACACGATTGAGGTCCTCCGTTGCGAGTTTGCCACTCTTTCTCTCCTTTCTGTCCGAGACAGTTTGTGGCTGCGCGTCTTGTTGTAGCTTGACGCTGCTCCTCATTGCTGATGTCGAGCTACCTCAACATTCACTCCAAGATCCATAAACTCGGCTCCTGCCGAACAAGGAGTGGCGTCCATTGATTGGAAACACGCTTCCAGCACTCCGGACACGTGCAGCAACGGCTGATATGCACGTTTGAGCTGCATTTCGTCAAGCTCTTGGAAAGAGTTGCGTCTACGATCCGTCATCAGCAAGATGCGTCGAGCCAGCAGCACATGTGCATCTTCTTGTCTTGCGCTTCGAGCGTACATTGTCTGCGTCTTGCCCCCCATTGACAAAAGATGAGCCATCTACTGCAATCATTCGCTGCAGCTCATTGACATCTCTAGTGCTCTCCACATGTGGTTGTCACAGAGCCGCTGATCGCGTGATACGTCGCGATTGGATTGCGTTACAATGTCAGTGCGACTAGTCCGAGGGGGATGCGTTTCACACGCGCCGTCGGATTGCAGAGTTATTGGCCCGACTCTGGCCACTTCACATGTCTTGCGACGATACCTGCGCAATCCGAGCAAGTGGGCGATGAAAAAGCCACGGCGTTGAAGTGCTCGGAGTTGGCAATCTACATCAAGCTTTGCTTTCGTGTCGTCCACTTGTCCTACGCCAGCTATACGCGTATAAATGGAATACGCAATATCTGCTGTCAGAAGTGCGGTGTGGTGCGCTAGTCCAATGGACTTTGTTACGGAGAACACTCTACCGATCGAACGAGTTGGGCTTTGCTCTCTCGCCTCAAGCGCTTCGCAGGAAGTGTTAAGCTGTCACCAAGCACTGTACAAGGGCATTTCTGTAGCTGATCTCTGTGTTCCAACGCTGAATCACCGCGTGGCGGTTGGTAAAAAATCGGCGCATGTAACCACACTGAAGTGCTTACAGCGAAGCGGCTCTGGCTCTGGCCGTATCAGCCGCGGCGGAGACGGGCCACCTGATACGTGCCGAGCAGAGACGGGTGAGGCTGTAATTTACTTGCGATAGCCCCGCTTGACCTGCCTTCATGGTAGCACGCCAGCAAAAACTTATTGAGTTCGAGATTAACACATCATGTCCGGCAGTCTTGCCGCCGACCACCCAAACTTGATGTCGAGGCTGTAATTTCTATGCATGGGTGGTCTGTGCTTGTCACGTTAAGATCGTGTCGCAGCATTACGGTGACCGTCGCTGAGCTACGTGTCAGAAACGCCTACAGTGCTGTACGAAGTTCAGTCCCTCAGTAAAGTTGACCAGTATGAGTGAATGGTGCGGATCGCTATGCGTGACGATTGCAATATGAGACTTCGGCGTATTGCTTGGCGCTCGACGCGCTTGATCAACACACTGCAAAGACCATCTATCGCACGTGCGCCCTTATTCGAATCATATCAAGATGGTGCTTGCTTCTAGCCATAAAATATAAACATGTGCTCGCCATATTGTGTCTGCATCATCGATGCTGATTGCTACCAGCTAGATTGATGCGGTATGCTAAGGCAACGCTATAAAAAAATATAAGAGAGATCGAGAGACCCCATGTACAGACGTATCAATTTGGCTCGACAATACTTTGTGACTAGAATAGTAAATACTCGGTCAAAGGAAGATGCGCAGTGTTCCGTTTCTGGTCGTCGCTACGATAGATGCAGACTCTCGGCCTTTTCACCAGGACGGTGACGGCGATTCCCTCGCCATAATCCATTTGACCTCACGCATCAAAGGCCACTAACTACAAAGGAGTGCCTAGCAAGAGAAAGAAAAAAGAGAGATTCATGCAGCCCAATTGCAGTAGCACGTCACCCCAAGTCGACATTCTCGTCACGGACCCCTTGTCATCTTCCTCATCCGGCACCAGCACTGGTCTGTCCTCGTGGCCAGAACTCAAGCAACTCAACGCCGCCGTGACCGTCACGCCACTGGATAGCGACGCCCAACTGCGCAACCGCAAACGTCAACGGCCGTCCACTCAGTCGTCGCCCTCTTCGCCATTCTCGACGCCGAGCGACCTTAAACTCGACTTTGCAGGCTTCGAAGTGGGCAGCAACGCCATCATGTCCTCTACCCCAACGTCTTCGACCATGACGTATCCTGCTGCATCGGATGGCTATTTCACTGATGACATGCTGACATTTCTCAAGAGTCTGCAGCTCGTGCAGGACTCGGCGGCTCTGACGCTGGCAGTGCAGCAGCTTGCGCAGGACGGGTTCGACTCGGTGCTCGCTCTGGCTTTCGTAGCTGTGAGCGAGCTGCAGCGTGCCAATGTCGCCGATGCCCAGCTCGTGTGGCAACAGGCGCGTCGCAGTTTCCAAGCTCGACGGTTTCAAGGACCTGGCATGCTGTCGCCGTCCTACACGGTATCTCGATGGCTGGAGATGTGCGGAATTTCCAAGGAGAACAGCTTTGAGTATGCAGAGTATTTGCGTCGTCTTGGCTATTCGGCCGTACGGGACCTCGAGTTCATCTTGCACGATCAGCGTGCCCTAGCTGTCTTCAAGATTGGCCACAACCGTCTCATTACGCACTGCGTCACTGCGGCCGTCCACCACCAGCAGCAGCAGCAACAACAACAGCTGCCAGTCGCCAAGTACGCGTACGGGACACAGGGCCCTAACGTGTACACTGCTGGATCTTCAAGTGCGCTGCTGCAGCCACTGGACATCCAACGCGAGAACGAGTTCGACGTGCAGGCCTATGACAGCTTCTTGGAGGCGTTGATCGAGCCGACGGATACCGAAACGATGCAGCAACAGCGCTACTGTTCATTGGGTGATCTGGCCCTCGGCCGCGAGAATGACGTGAATTGTGCCAACCTGATGGGCACGACCGACGTGTTTGACACTCGTGTGAGCTTTGGTGGTGTAGAGTCGTCAGAAGCGTCCAACATGCCGCTGCGTCTGCTCCCGCAGGATCATCTGCAGCTGCTGTACGACGCGGTAAACCTGCCGCGGCCTAACCCGTGTCGTCGTGGCAAAAAGATTTACTGGTCGGTGCTTGCCATAGGCGGAATGAAGGAAGATCGATTCGTCCCACTGGCTCAGTTCACGGCTGCCGAGTTGCAGAATGCATACCTCCGTCAGTTTGAATTACCGGCTAGTAACCCGATCAAGATGGACGCTTGGAGTGACGACAATATCCGACAGCTCGAGAACGCTGTGAAGGACCCTCGTTGTCGCCACCTGTCGAAAGTGTGCTGGGAAATGCTGGCCACTGGACGCACAGGCGTGAACGAGTACACGCCTCTGTCTAAGTTCACTGCGTCGCAGCTGCGATCGCGCTTTCGCTCCTTGTTCGGTGACAAGCGTCCGCAAAAGCTACGCCAGAGGAAGCAAAAGCTTAAGCTGCAGCAACAGCAACAGAAGGAGCAGCAACAGGCGAAAAATACTGCACTCAAGAGCGAACGAGTGGTGTAAGAATGATGAAGAAGAGAAAAAGTGCTGTACATAATCAAATAAATGTGCATTTTCACTGAGCGAAGTCCGTACTTTGAGTGAGGTGGGACATACGATCGGGTCTTCGTTATAGCCGATGGCTAGATAAAGCTTAGATGAAACACTAAGTGTAGCTTTATGTTGAGTAGGTGCTTGCAGCACAGTCGTGGAGGGAATTCTAGGTTATTAAGACATACAAAATACTTGAAGACAGCGTCTAATGTGCTTTCTGACTAATGCCGCGGCTGAAACGTGTGGGCAAATAGGACAGCTTGACGGCAGTGTCCTGCCAGGTGTTATTGCTCTTGGCAGAGTACTCTACATTACAGAGTGCCTGCCACCTTGTCCTTTACGCAGTCCGTCGGCTTCACGTCACTCTCGGGTTTGGCCTTGTTGTTGGCACCAGTGGACGCCATAGTCAGCATCAGCGAACGTTGCAGCGAGTGTGCGTTGCGTCGCAGGAATGAGATGGGCTCTTTGACCGCCGCGAACGAGATTGAGTGGTCATTCAAGTGCTTTTGCACAAAGTACTTGGCGATGATTTGCTCCAGCTGCTGACGCGTCTCACTGGCGTTCTTTTCGAGTGAGGCGACTTGTGGTTCGCGCCAGTAGAAGCGCTGCCACGAGAAAAGTACCTTGCCCCAATTTTGTCGGTCAACGCTACTGTAGGCGCTGAACTCAATGCGCTCGGGGTTTCCTAGTGTGTAGGAACGGTCATTGACAAACACCTTGCGGACCTCCAGGTAAAAGCTGTTGGGCACTCCGTCTACACGCTTCTGCGTCTTGATGGTGACTTTGCACCCGGAGAGCTGCACCTCGTTCAGACACTTGACGCATTCGGCACTTGCGTACTGACGTAGAAACCCGTCCTCGAGCGAGAAGTAGCGCACGGTCGGACGGTGATTGTTCTTTTCGTAGACGATGAGGTAGCCTTGTCGGGTCATTGGAAAGACGTCTTCGACTATCGATACACCTGAAGTGGTAAATAGGCAACTGGACAATCTCGGTGACAAGTGCACTGCTCGACAAGTAAAAAACGACAAGACTCTGTCCCGCTGTGCTGGACTAAACTATAGATAGAGCTGAGCCGAATCTAGCTTAGCGAAACGACTGGTGCACTGAATGGAACATGCAAAATGGAGAAGTGAACGACTTTCAGCTCCTTTGCTCTCACTCGACAGCTGGAGCTAAAGAACACCGTAAGCCGACAGCAGCGTTAGACGGTTTTGAGCCACCAAACAACGAGAAAAGAACAAGAGAAGAAAACCAGATGAATGAACAGCTGCAATGTTTGCTGACAGAAGGGTTCCCAGATTATCAACACAATAAGTTTGTCGTCGCACGCCACCACAGCTGCGACATCGACGTCAGGACTTGCAATGCAGAAGTGCGAGGCGCTCCGCTCTCGAGGTGTCCAGCACACGAACAACATGATGCTTCCTGCCAAATCTGGACAGAAACGTTTGTGGCTCGGATCATGGTACTGCTTGAGGTGGTCGCCGTTTGCACCATCGAGCAGCACTAATTGCTGGTCGAAATTGTGCTGCTTTTTCAGCAAAAGCTGAGTGACTGGAAGTCGCAACACCTGAGCCATTGAAGTTCTCGTGCTCGACGATGTGGAGCACGCACTCGGTCTATTATCGTCTTGATTCAAAAAACTTGCACGCGTGGGCGAGACTAGATAACACCGAGCGATTAATCATGATGGGGTGTCAATAGCACCGGTATTAATGAATACCCAAATGCCTCTATTGAATTTTAAAGTTGTGGTCAGTTTCAGTAGAACCATATCACACCCCTGTGGTAAGAAAAGGCAAGACAGCATTCCGAGCAAACTGCTGTACAATCGTACTTGAAGTTTACCCACTTCAAGCGACCTTCACTCGAGCAGATTTGGCACAATCTCATTGGCTGAAATCGTATCACAAGGAAAGATGAGCACCTGGCTGTAGTTATTCCATGGCTAGCTAGTAGTACATTAGTAGAAAGTAAAACTTGTGTAGACACAGCGCAAGTGGCCAAAAATTGCTCAATAGGTTGTTTCTACCAAAGTCAACGAGTCAATATCTTCCATGACATCCGTCTCACTACCTGTATAATCAACTATAACCAAGTACTAGAGGTTTTCTGTTGATTAAGAGTGAAGGACGTCGAAGGGGGGCGAATGTTTGTGAAAGAGTTGCCTCAGTCACAAACAAGTACCAGTATAATAATTGCAACGTGCATTGCTTGCTAGCACCTTTCCTGCGCGTGTAATCTAATCCAAAGTGCTGTTATCGTCTTTGTCTTGACGAGACGAGACGAGTCGAGCGAGACTCTTTTTCTCTTGCAAACGTAAAAAGCCGCGCCAGTACGCTAGTATTAAGAACCGACCTGAGAGAGATTAGAAGCAGTATGACTAGCGTCGCTCCTGCTGCTTCTAAAGCGTCCACTTCAATGTCTTCATTCAATGAAAGCACGTCACCGCCTATCAAGCGTCAGAAACTTACCGAAGAAAGCGCATCCGTTGCAATTCTTGAGTCAAAAGACGGCATCTTGGACGCATCGTCAGTGACAGAAAACGTTGATGAGAAGACTCAAACAAACGTCTCCGGCAGCTATTCAAACGTGGCACTGAGTTTACAGAAGGATCCGTCATGGATGCTTGGTGACGTCGACAGCTTTGGCGGGTTAGGTCCCATTCCGTCAATGAACACAGTATTGGAGAAACGTCCGTCGAGTCAGTTCTCGATCGGCTCTTTGCTACCTTCTTCTGCTTCTGTGCCTGTATCAGGTACGGAGGAACAAAGCACAAGCGTATCAGGTACAGAGGAAGCGGTGATGGACAGTGGTGAGGCTACCACAGATCATGAAGGTCAAGGTCCTGCAATTGCAACGTCTACGACTGCTATAGTCCCGACAATGGCAGAAGGCTCTGGAGACAATACCAAGTACATGGATCCTGAGACGGGTGACTACATGTACCCGGAGAACGTCGAGCCTATGAGTTTTTACGACAAGCAGCGACTTGTGCAGAAGATTACGATGCTGCCTAGTCAGTATCTCCGAGGACTTATGGATGTGATCAGCAAGTATCAGCCGGATACAGTCCGCCAGATTGATGATGATGGCTACGCATTTGATCTCGGTCAAATGAATGAGAATACTGTGTGGGCTATTAGCGACTACGTCAAGGACTCAATGATTGAGTTGGATGGATATATTAAATCTCTCAATCAAACGGGCATTAGTTTATCTACAGAGGAAGAGCGGCAAGTTGGGGGCACTATCCTGACAGCAACGAGTGCAGGGATGACTAGCAATTTAGCACGCCATACTACTGATAGTTTGGCACTAAACCCGACCAAGATGTCGGCTGTCACACATAACGAGAACCAGAACAAGTTCTTGGAGCAGGTGGAGATGTACTCGAAGCCAAAGGTGACTAAGTCACGCGTAAAACCCAGCAAGAAGCACGAATGTCCGACGTGTACCAAGCAGTTCCGCGGACGCTCGGAGTTGCAGAATCATATCCGAACCCACACGGGTGAGAAGCCACTTAAGTGTTCGTACGCAGGTTGCACGAAACGCTACGCACACAGCTCGAACCTGCGTGCCCATGAGCGTACGCACGCTGGCATCAAGCCATACACCTGTCACTATGACGGCTGCGGCAAGAGCTTTGCCCACTCAGTGTCGCTCAAGGAACATATTTGGATGCACGCAGGGTTTCAGCCGTACGTTTGTCCGTACGAAGGCTGTCAGAAGAAGTTTACACAGGTTTCGAATTTTGCACGACACAAGAAGACACATGAGAAAGAGGACGGGCGCAGCGAGAATGAGCATTCTGTGGAAAGCGACAATTAGGCATATTGCCAACATTAACACTATTGAAACTACAAAGGTATTGGAAAGATGATGACGTCAAGAACAGCAGCCTTTGAGAATAAGCGCAAGCGTTGAGCATTTCGGTATTTAAAAGCTTCTGGTCTCAGTCACTCAATGTCGACTTTTCCCCTGGGCTTGGACACGACAAGCGTGCGTTCACGTCCATTGTTTTCAAGTTTGGCGATCAGCAATGAACGTCTATTCGTTTCCAGACGCACAGTCGGCAGTGGCTGGTCCTCGTCTGGCTCGATGGCGTCGTCGTCGTCGTCGTCGCCCCGTTCAGCGAACTGACCCAGATCGATGGCCTTCTCTGCGATGCACGTGAAGAAGCCGCTTTTCTGGTCGCATGCCGTGTATGCAAGGTCGCCTTCCGCCTGGAGCAGCAGTCCATGGCCGTCGTTTAACACGAGCCCCAACGTCTCACGGCTCATTTGGCTCATTGTCGTAACTCACTATACGTGTGCTATCCGGCTTTTATATACTGAGAAGATATTGACCCTGTTCAGTACGTTGCATACAACACAACCTTGTCAATTAAATAGCCCTGAATACAGTTTAGCCTCAACGATGACCTGTCTAATATATATCACCTGTATATTTTAATACGGTGCTTATATTGTACAAAAGACGCTTGTGACGGTACTACTAACGAACTTGAGAAGCTCAATAGATTCGTGCATCTGCCTCATGAACCCTTCCATCCGATCGACGCGTCGCACCAGCATGCGTACCTCTCGCCGTCGTGGTTGTAGCAACGTGTCTGCTACAACATCGTCTTCTCCATCTTCTACCGTATCGAACGAGCCGTCACACGCGCCCAACAGCTCACAAGAAGTGACATTTTGCTCCGTTCAGCGCGTAGCTAATCGTTCGTTTCTACTGTTGTGTACACCTTCCAATTGGAGTCTTTACCGCCTCGATGGCTTTAGTACAACACGTGAGAGCTGTACACCCGTACAGGTGAGTCACTTACGCTTAAAACGCCGCTGTTTCTATCTTCAACGAGTCTGAAATAGTCCTCACAGTCCTCTCCAAACTAATCCATACTTTGTTTTTGTTTCTAGCTGCTAATCAACCCCAAAAAAGATGCAGCACGTCTTTCGCGTGTCCGTTTCTTCCATCTCTACACATTACCAGCAACTTTAAATGCTCTCGGAGCTTTCTTTGTGACAGAGACGAGCTCTTCGCTGCCCTCAAGTGACGAGCACGATGACGACTTTGTGTCTCCTTCTGCACTGGAAACAGAAGACAAAGATGATATTGGACATGAAGAGATTGCTGTGCTTGCTTTAAACGAGCAGCGACTGCTGTACAAATTACCACCTTCGCCGTCTCTTGTGCTGGATGTGCAGGCAAATGCTATGACGGCAGCTGTGCTATGTGAGACCAAAGAGCTCTTCCTCTATGACTTGGTCTCTTTTGAACTCCAGCAGATTATTCACACAGCTTCTCCTGCTATGGCTCTCGGACAGCGATGGCTGACGTATCCTGGATATGCACCAAGTGCTGATGACAACCAATGCACTGGCCAAGACCAGATTTTGTCTGGTCGAGGAGACAGTGATTCGGACTTTGAAGATATCCCAATTGAAGCTCTTGTCAGCAGTGGCATGGCCGTAGAAGCTCGCGATGCATCTCGCAATGCGTCACCAGCCTACACAGCCATTGATGTGGCACAAAATGTGGCATCGGGCTTGTACTATTTGTCAAAAGTTGGACGTGCTACTATTGCGCCGTATGTGTCGTCCTCACCTGGTAATCCCTCGAACGGAACGCACAATCATCACACGCCGACATCACCGTCTGGTCGTCGCAATTGTGGTCGGTCACGAAAGTCATCTGTTAATAGCTCGACAGGTAGCACAGAGCAACAGGCACAGAAAAACAGCGGTGACGTAGCAGCTTTCGCTTCGAAAAAGCATCCGGGGTGGGTAGTGGTGCTTGATTTGGTTATGAAGCGCGTGCTGGCCAACTTTTCGTGTCATTCCACCGCGTTGGTGAACCTCTCGTTGGATTCTTCTGGGCTCCTTCTGGCAACGAGCTCTACTAAGGGCCAAAACCTTCATGTCTATCGCCTGTCGCCGCCACTGCAAAGTGTGGTCAACAAGTCTGGGGCAACAGCCGATGGGCATGGAATACTGCACCACCAATTGATGTACAAGTTACAGCGTGGAATTACCCACGCTAGTATCCAGGACATTTCTTTCAGCCAGGATGGAAAATGGATTAATGTGACATCAGCGCACGGCACCAGCCATCTCTACGCGCTCCACCCCGAAGGAGCGCGCATAAGTGCTGACACACATGCAAATACTGTTGAGAGCGCTGAATCTGACACTGATACTTTGGGGCGTGGTTTCTGTCGACGTGAAGTAAACGATTTTTATGCTGACTTTCGCGCCCTTGAGACGCGGACGCAGACCCAGGTACTTCGAATTCGTCATGATCTCAAGACTGCTATTGTGTCTAGTGTACCTCCCCACAAGCCTACGGCGTCAGTTTCCTCTAAACTACGCACAACGCGTCTATCGTCTTCGTCATCATCTTCGTCTGTGTCGTCAACATCTTCGTCATCGTCCCCTCCCGGCCTCATGTTTAACAGCCCAGCTGCGACTGGCAGTATGCACAGTAGCACTATCATGGAATCAGCGCTGGATGCGTCGCAGGCATTGTTGTCTCAACTCGCCACATCCGCCATAGATTTTGGCCATCAGCACTTCGAGAATGACATGGATGTCGCTTCTCGTCGTCGCCGTCTGCGCCAGCGCTTGTGCTGCCTGTTTGCTCCTGATGGTCTCAAAATGTTGATCTGCTGTGATTCTGTTATGAAGTTGTATGATATGCGGGTGACTGCACTTTCCCGACACAAGGCAGACCACGCCCGTGCAACATCATCTGATCCAAAGACGAAGAATTCCAAGTCGTCACTGTCTTCGTTTGGCTTCGAAGCCAGCGTGACTGAGCTCAAGTCGTGGGAATTTTTTGCACCACAGCGACGAAAATCGGAACCTCTTTTGCCTGTTGTTGAAGATGAAAACGACTCAAGCAGCGGTAGCGCTAACGGAGATTGGTGTGCCAAGAGTGAACTGAGAACGTTTGGCCAAAGATCGCTACCGTTATGGGCGCACCCAAAGGTAACTTTCAAAGCGATCGACGAGGACCATCCAGAAGGCCAGATACTTGAGGTGAAGCGCAAGGGGCCAAATTCGAGTCAAGATCTCAGTACTAGCACCATGTCGATGGCTCCAGAGGGTTATGTCAATGGCGATGAGCAACTGTTCGTGATGGAGATGGATTCGTACTTTGGCATTGGCGGCTCGCCAGTTTTTGATGGCCGCGGGGATCATCCTGCGATGCCGGAGATTCCCCAACCGTTAGATCTGGCAGCGAGTATCAATATGGCCATGGCATCTTCGTTGTCAGATACACCACCCAAGCCGGTTGCTGACGTGAAGAACACGATTTGCTTTAAACCAATTGATCAGAACTTAGTAAACGGTGCTGACTTGGCTCAAAAAGGAAAGAAGATGAAAGGAAAGAGTTGGCAGACGATTACACCGTGGTCGTCTACAGAAACCGATGCCGAAGTCATCGAAGAAAGAAGTTCCACTGGAGGCCTGGCCTCATTGCAGTTTACAATGCAGGACATGTACTTTGCGACGCCTAGTGATGAAGGCAGCGGTTGATAGCGAGCTACACTGGATACTGACCTCACACATACACAAACACCAATTCCACCGACTTGAAAAGTTCAGAAAACGAAGCACACATTCTTACAACAAACCATGAGATTGAAAAAGCAGCAGAGTAAACAAGTACACTTGATCTCTCTGTTAGTAAATGGTATTCTACTTATTCCAAAGGTGCAAGCTCCAAACCGTTTTCCCTGGGCTGCAACATTAGCTCCACGATCTGCTCTACCTGCTTTCTCAGCTCCAGAGTGACCTCCTCACGAGTTTGACCCACACGACCAGCAAGCTCAACGTAGTATTTAAGCTTGGGTTCCGTTCCACTCGTACGCAGCGTGGCAACGCATCCGTTGGCAAAAGTGTACGTTATCATCTCAGTTGAGCTGCTCACAGGAAGCACAGCGCACTTGTTAGGCTGAGAGCTGTCATAACCTGTGGTGAGGTCGCGCACGTGGGTAATAGCAAAATCGCCGCAGGTTTCCCAGTATTTTCCACCATTGCGCAGGCGCTCGAAGATAGCACGAATTTTGACGGGGTCATAACACTTGACGTAATGATTTTGCGTCACAAAGTGGCCATATCGCTCATAGAGGGCATTGAGGTGCTCACCCACCGTAATCTTTTTCGTTACTTCCAGCTGAACCGCCATCTCTGCAAACACAGCAGCAGCAACGACCCCGTCCTTGTCCTTTACAAGATCACCAACGCAAAAACCAATGGCCTCCTCGAAAGATAACAGGACGGTTTTACCAGCGTCACGGAGCTCGGCGGTCTTGTTGCCTATCCACTTGAATCCAGTGACGGTCTCCTCAAAGTTTATACCCTCGGTCTGGGCCACAGCACGCAGCATCTTCGACGACACTGTCGATGCGATCAAGTACAGCTGCTTGCGATCGCAATCCGGGTGCAGTCGCAGGTACTGCTCGAGTTCCCAGTAGCCCAGTAGAACGCCAATCTCGTTACCCGTAAAAAGTCGCCAGCCAGACTTGGAACTCGGATCCCGCTCTGCAACGGCAAGACGATCAGCATCAGGGTCGTTGGCCAGGATTAGGCTCGCTCCATTGACTTCAGCAGTCTCGATGGCAAATTGCAGTGCTCCTTTTCCCTCCTCGGGGTTGGGAAAAGCCACAGTGGGGAACTCGGGGTCAGGTAGAAGCTGGGCCTGCACTGGAACGTACTCTTTGTGCTGGAAAGCCGCGAATGAGCGGCTCGTAAAGGCGTGACCGACACCATGCATGGCCGTATAGGCAATCTTGAGCGTCGTGTTGGTATTAGCCTCCGGGAAGCGACACAATCTTGCACCCGCCTGCTCAAAGTATGACTTAATGAGCTCGTCCCCGAGATTTTCAACCAGCGTCGGGAACGTCGTCTTTAGCTCTGCTAATGAGCCATCGTAGCGTCTCCACGGAGTTAAATTCTTCATGATCTCATTGGCAATCCCTTCATCGTGCGGTGGAATGATCTGGCAACCATTTTTCCAATACACTTTGTAGCCATTGTCCGTCTTGGGATTGTGCGAAGCTGTGACCATGATACCTGCTACGCAATTCTTCTGCTCAATACAGAATGGCTACATCATCACCCACAAACATCAGTTAGACAGTCTTGACAGCTTGACATCTTTGACTACAAACTCACCACTAGTGGTGTAGCTACAAAGTCCTTATAGAGATAAACTTTGATGCCGTAACCTACACAAACGGCAGCTGTGAGCTCTGCAAACCTCTTGGAATTTAGTGATTCCTGTTTACGGTGATCATAGCCCACAGCGACGCCCCTTTCCTTCACACACTCTCCCAATTGCTTCATCAGATACTTGCAAATGCCTTGACATGTTTGTATCACAACCAGGTCATTTATTGCCGCTGGACCGGGCTTCATTACGGCGCGTAGACCAGCGGTACCAAAGGCCACGCGACTGCTAAAAAGCTCTCGAATACGTGATATATTCTTGTTCTCGATCAGCTGTTGAACCTGCATCTTGGTGCTGGTATTTACGTCCATATCTGCCCATTGCTGGGCCTCCCATAGCCACTGTTCATCTGTACGTACACTCATCGATTTGGCTGGAAGTGATGGATCCGGATGTTTCAAACGCTTTCAAACGTTTTTTATAATTACAAGAGAGAGGTAAAGTTGCTGCACACTTGTTACTTCAACTTTGCTCGACTATGTCACCAAGTACGCACCAGCTGTTTTAGTAGTAGTTATGTTAAAGTTGCTGCACATTTGTTACTTCAACTTGGCATCCTCAAGTTGCAAGCCTACGGTGAAATCTCCCCCATAACCGCCTTGCTCAACCAGTCGAGGCCTTCATACAGTCCCTCTCCAGTGGTTGCAATGCAGGGTTGCACATAGGTGGGATTCTTGGTCACCTCCTGCAGCTCGAATCTTTCTCGGAGCTCATCCGCCGACAAGGCGTTAGGTTGATCCTGTTTATTAGCGTACACTAGTAGCTTCGTATCAGCGAGCTCTTCCGACTTAAAAATGAGATGCAAAGCCTCTTTTGCTTCGTGAATACGTTTAATGTCTGCTGCATCGACTACAAAGATAATGGCATCGTTATTGTCGAGACAATGCATCCAGAGGGAGCGGATCTTCTCTTGTCCGCCGATATCCCAAGCTGTAAATTTAATGTTCCGATAGTGAAAGCTCTCCAAATTAAATCCAATGGTCGGGAGTGTAGTCACCGTTTTGCCCAGTTTAATCTTGTAGAGCAATGTTGTCTTGCCTGCACCATCGAGACCGATGATCATAATGCGACTCTCACGATTGCCAAAGTATGAGGTCAAGCTGCCGTAGAGAGATTCAAGCGAGATTGAAACGATGTTGCCCATTGGCGGAAAGAAAGAGATGTGGAAAAGAGGTCAGTAACGCTGATCCAAGTGTCGAAGTAGCTGGGGAATTCCAAAGTGAGACCAATGACGTTTAAAGCCACGCAAGAGTGATGGTCGTAGAAGTTGCTGTCGTCGAGTGTGCTAGTGTGATTGGTTGATTAATATGAACAAATCAAAAGACGTCAAACAAGGAAACTTCCTCTTCTCGGGCAGACTTGTAGCTGCTTGGTCGCAGTATTAATAAGCCGATCAATTCGTCGTTGATCTTCTACATCTTGCAGACTGCAAGGTTATGGCCGTCAGCATTTAATGCTATTGTATCAACACCAACACAACAACAACAAGACACTGCTAGAAAAAATCCGTCTCCATCGTTAAGTTACAAGGACATAAATGGGTGGATGCATCGCATCAGTTCGCGGCAGCGACATTGTCCTGGTTTTGCTGTCGCTGCTGCTGCTACTTCTTGCGCTGTAGCTGCAGCTTTCGCTTGAGGTTTTTAGCCTTTTTTTTAGCTGCATCCTCTCTCAGCTCATCCAGCAATTCGTCATGTACTGTACGTTTCCGTTTCTTGTCGCCCTTTGGTGTCTCTTTCTTTAGACGCACAAGTTCCTGTTCCTCTTCGTCTTGCGCCTCGTCTTGCTGCTTCTGCGCTTCCTTTTCTTCTAGAACTGCCTCTTCGATGCAGCTTCCTCGAGGTTTACGCAGCAGCTTGCGTTTCATCTCTCGCTCCGTCTCCGTCAGTGTCAGTGTCACGTTCACATTAGCGGCATTGGGGCGCGTGAGACTCGGCGCAGAGGACGAAGAAGGACGATAGAGCGTCACGGGGCGGCGCTCTTTCTGCACTGTCTTATCCTCATTACCATTTCCACCAAGCAGCCAAGAGCCCACGACATCGAGTGCATTCGATCGGAATGCGACGCCGTCGTCATCACTGGTGCCCATGACTGCGTATTCTCCTTCTTCCACCAATCAAATCACATACTGGTCTGACTTTCAACCAATCGTCAACCATTCTTCCTGCCTAGTGTGTTGGTTGGTTGGGAAGCGTCGAGAGCTCCTCATAATCTTCAGCCACTCTTTGATCTCCCTCCTCTCCAGCAAGTTAAAGTCACCAAATTTACTGTCGTTACCATGGGTCGTATGCATTCTCACGGCAAGGGTATGAGCAAGTCTGCTCGCCCGTACAAGCGCACGCCACCTTCATGGCTCAAGATTTCGTCCGAGGACGTGGAGGATCACATTTGCAAGTTTGCCAAGAAGGGTTTGACCCCATCGCAGATTGGTGTCATTCTTCGTGACTCGCACGGCATTGCCCAGGTCAAGAGTGTGACTGGTTCCAAGGTGCTGCGTGTGCTCAAGAAGAACGGTGCGCTCCTGTGGTCCTAGAAACTGTATAACGTGTACAATTATTGACGTAATTTCTTGTTTTGCGCTACTTTTGGCTCTGTGCTCGGTACCACCTGACGTACGGATCTGATGGCTCTGCTACTGCCTCTCTGTTTGACGTGGGGGTACGCGGGTTACTTTCGATCACGATTCACTGTCTATCATCAGGTCTCGCCCCTGAACTACCAGAGGACCTGTATATGCTCATTAAGAAGGCCGTGGCTGTCCGTAAACATTTGGAGCGTAACCGTCAAGACAAGGACTCGAAATTCCGTCTCATTCTCATTGAGTCGCGTATCCATCGTCTGGCTCGTTATTACCGCAAGAACCGCAAGCTCTCGCCCAATTGGAAGTACGAGTCGGCGACTGCCTCAACGCTAGTGGCCTAAGTTGTTGGTTGGTTGCATGAGCGTCTCGGTAGCGTTACATTGCAATATAAACCTTGTCCGATTGCTGGATAGATTGATCATTGGCTGTCTCTTGTGTTCAGTCTTCTTTGTCTTGGCCATTTCCGAGTCCTGTTGCCTAGTCCAAATTGTACACTCGTTCAACTCATGATGGTTTGCTAGTGTCTCGGCCAGGATAGTGTCCACGAATACAAGACCAGAAGGTTTCGATTGGACATGCTGCTCGCGCTTTGGACATTCGTGTTCTTGATGGTCGAGTAGCTTGCACTTGACTGTTTGCTTGCACCATTCGCACACAATTTTCTCGTCAACAATATAGGATTCACACTAGAAAAACACGAAGCGTATCATCCTTGCAGGTATATTAGAGGTACAGCGACACATCAGGGCCTCGTCCAAAAAGCTGGTTCCATGAAGGCGGAAACGCAAACGGAAGCATTGGCGGCATTGAGCTAGAAACCTCCGTCGGGTTAGCAGTCAGACGATTGGGTGCCACTCGTAGGAAGCGGAAGAGCTGTGTAGCCATGGCAGCCGCATCCGGAACGTTGTTGCCTTCGGCACACGGCATAACCCATGCGACGAACGGCAACTTCAGCTCATTACACTGCGCATGCAATAGCGGAGCGATGCCAGTACCACGGAGTAGCTCCCATTGGTTTTCAGACGACAAAAGCGGCTCGGCTACTCTAGAAACACCCTCAATGTTGGTAGTGAGCCCTTCAAAACGAGTCAAAAATGAGTCGTCCAGTTGAGCAGCATCAGCAGAGTAGATAGTACGGATCGGGCGACTGCAAGCAACAAAAGTCACGTGTCAGCAGGCATAAATTACTTCTTCGAATTTACACATAGTGTCCAACCTCATCATGTTGGAGTTATGACGTAGCATGTCATCACATCCAGCTACAACACCAAGTGCTGCCACTTTACTGGTACTCGCCCACTCCGCCAACTCTCGGACAAACTCACGTGCTCGTCCCTACAGTCAACACACAAGTCATCAATCAGCACTAAGTTTCAACCATTACACTATATCGATGAAATCTCATACCGGCAAGATAGGAGCTCGCTGTTGAATGATCATGAGCTTCTTTTCTTTGCACTGGTACACTGCAGCAATCAGCAATTGTAAACTAATTAGCTCCTTCTCCCCAATAAATCTCTCGAAACATCAAACACACCTTCCAGGTTAAGACACAGAGCGCGCGACTGCTGTGTAGCAAAGGCAGCACCACCAGCAATAGCAGGAATTGCATTGCTGAGCAAATAGCCGACGCATGCGATCTCCACGTTCTAATTCAGGTCCAAATGTCAGTTAAGAACCTTCTAGTAGATTGATTAAGGTCGAAAGATCGCAGAGAAAAGGCCGTTGCACGTACAAAAGCTTGTCCATTCTGCAGCAGCGTATTGATCAGTAAATCCAGCGTCAATTGACCTAGATTTGCGTTAGAAACAGCAGGCTAAAGATATAAAGGGGAGGGAATGATACACCACTTTGTTAAAGGATTACGAGGCAAATACCGAAGGGATAAGAGCCAAAATTGGCCAGTGAGATCGACACAGATCGGAAGAAGACAAGACACTCACCAGTAACACCTTGTGATCCGCGAAAAGCGCGGCACAAGTCGCAGCGTCGGCGGCATTCGCTCCGTTTCGAGGATAAAACTCCATGATTTTATTGATACATTATGTAGTGGTATACGATGCGACAGTGTATACAAGATGTATAGTTCAGTTATACCAAGCGTTTAGATTACGGCGAGCACACGGAATGATTGGCATTCATTTCGCTGCTCGACACGTTGGATGATAAGCGATGGACCAGTTATAGAGTCAAATGACATTTGCTGTCTACATGCAGCTGATGTTTTCACGTTTTTGTATAGAGAATGTCGACTAATCGGGTGCCACATGAGACGAGTAAATTCCACGCCACTGATTTGATCACATGTCCTCAGAATCTTGTACTTCTCTTTACCAAATAGTTTTGCTTTCATCCGACCGTTTGTTTACCAGCTGCAGGGATGAGGTTCTCTTCATCAGGCTTGCAACGTCTGAATTAGCTCTCATATAACTGTTCTGATGCCATTTACAGAAATACATTGGAAGCAGAACGACCAATACTGGAAGTGACGTTGTCATCAGCTGAATAAATTTCGCAACCAATGGTCGAAAATTCCACTCTGAACCATTGGACCGCAGCTAAGATGAATTGTTGTTTCCAAAGACTTCAGCGCTTGACGTCGTTGAAATCATCTCGAGAAACCACATCTGGCGATAGTCAAATGCCATGTTCTAATATGCGACAAAGTCGATTCGGTCGCACAAGCAAAGTCGTTCGAAACGCATTCACATTTGCTACGAAACCAGTGTGTAAGTCAGCCGAGTTACTCACGAAAAGCAAAAAACGTGATCGAATCCGGAACTGCCTTGTCCGCCGACGAGAAAACAAAATCAACGAAGCCGTGCCGTATGTAGCAGAGCCTGCAATACTGTCGACGGACAAGGAGGAAACTCGGTCATCGGATGATACGGAGGAAGATGACGACGTTTACAGGGTCGACTGCCAAAGCGATTCGGACTCGGATGACGACTCGTGTAATGAAGATGACTATGTGACTCCGCCTGTGATTATTCCCGAAACATACCGAAAGCAGGACCGTCTGGGTGGTGTCATAGTAGCAGGCGCGCGAGTTCTGTTTACGAACGCTGGGTTTCAGCGGCAGCAAGCGATAGTGCACAAGCTGCAGTCGGTTCCTGAAGGCAGCCAGCTTGCAGTCCTTATGAAATTGCATCGTGAGCCCATTGTGATCCGAGCCTTCTGAAACCAGTGAGCAAGAGCGTTAGATGTTTTCCTTCGATGTCACGTAACGTCTGTGTCGATGTACAATATACCAGTTCAATTTGGTTTCATCATCCGATTTGACTGTCCAGTGGCAAGTCATCCTTGGACTGCCAAGCGAGTTCTGCTTGCAGATAGACGTGCACGCAATGCATTATCGGTAGCAAAATGACAGGCAGATCCTGCATACGGACAAAAGGCGCACTCGACAAAGCTTGGTTTGGGCTCAAAATCTCCACGACGAAGGCCCGTTGCGACCTCAACGATAGCATCTTCGGCTTTCTGCGCCGCATTGTCTGAGAAGAGGACAAATCCGTCGTCATCATTTACTGCTTTACTGATTCTTTTGCTTCTGGTACGCTTGGTAGCGTTGCTGCTGAGTTCGCTGTAATTATCACCGATCTGCTGTAGCTTGGCTCCGTATGGTGCCTTACCAAAAACCTTGCAGAAAGCGTACATGTACATTTTAAGCTGTAAGCTCTCGCGTGCTAGTTTGCCCATGTTGCGTTCGGCACCACCTATATTCGACTTGAACTCTTTAATGACATACATAGAGGATCCGCCGCCATTTGGGTCCGAAACACGGTCGATGCGGTCCCAGACACCTCGCAATTCCACATTGGCTTCAGGAACGTAAAAAGAGAACGCTTGCTCTACGTGGGCAATCGCTTCCAATTGTAAGTCACTGAAGTGTGTCTCCATGAAATCCCTTAGCGCCATCATACCTCGCTCGAAAAAGACAGCGGAATGCTCCTTGGAAGTAAAAAGTCCGTACCCGTCACCTACCCAGGACTGCATGAAAGCTTCTTCCGCTTTCACAGTAGCAAGTGCCTTCACCTCGTGTGCAACCTCTTCTTTCAGCTGTGCATCTGCCATCGATTTCGCAAAAGCAGCTATGCCTTTATGCAGCGCGCTCCCGAACATCATAGGAGTTGATATGTCTCCATTCAGCTTCAATATGCGGCTCAAATAGTACCGGTGTGGGCAGCGCAGGTATTCTGAGATTTGCGAGTATGATAAATGTGGTGGTTCGTATGATGCACTTGCTGCTGACGCCATTGGGCGACGAGTGTCCATACTTGTGCTATGTGTAGAGCTCTCAGGGTCCAAAATCAACGTCGTGGTCTTTAACTGCTTCAAGTATGGTGTTTCTTGATGATGGCGATACCTACCAGCGTGATGATCGTCATTCTTCGTTATTGAGGAAACGACATCCGCGGCGATTTTCCGATGATCGTCATGCCTTGCTGACTTTCTGAATCGCGTGATTGGAAGGATCATGCGACTCACAAAGTCACGCAAGAGACCTGCCACTTCCGAGAACGAAAAGATTGAGGTCTCATGTTGCACAGAGGATGTGTTCTCTGTAGAAGCATGTTGCTTTGACATTGACTGCTCATTCCGTAAAGAAATGACACTGCTTGATCCAGCCTTCCATTTGCTGCCGCCGGTAGAGCTGGAACCTATTGCTGGTTGGTCTCCTTCATGCCAGATCGGTTGAAAGATGCGGCTTAAGATTTCGCGCTTCGATACCGAGGTGGCTGTAAGCTCAGCAAAAGACAGCACCACCTCATCATACTCGCTCAACGTCAAGGCCTTGTATGCAAGCCGTTGGCATTGCTCGAGATGTTCAGTACGTGATTGCAATGGAAATGGTTTGCTGAGCAGATCATACGGGAGCGGCAAAGTGAGACGTTTCATCCGCCCAGGAAACTTGCTATCGCGCATTGACATCAAAACCAACACATGCTTGCGACCTTTCCCATCATCAGTCAGGGAAGATGCGTAGGAATGCAACGCGTACGCTGTCAGCGGAAGTACACGGATACAAGTATCATTGGCACCTGTCTTCGTACCAACGTCGAATGGGTCTGCCCGTGAAACTGACGAAGTCAAGTTCGTTTCCCTCAATTGCTGCAAGTATGGCACCACAAACGGTGTTCGATCATTCATTGCAACCTCTTGCGCGGTCTCGAGTTCCCGTAGAAAGTCTGCTAGCACCAACGATTCACGCTCCTCTTCCGGAGAGTTAGGACTCAGTAGCTTTTTCAGTCGACCTGTCCTTTCCAAAAAACTCTGCACAATTTCAGCCGCAGACACTTCGTGACATTTGGTACGAAGATGCTTCATGATGTTCACAAACGACTCAGCTATCTCTAAGCCGACCTCGTGCTGACAAGACACTACTTGAGGCAGCTTTTGCTTCTCCCCCTCTTTTTGATTAAAGGAGGTGCCAAGCGACTTACCATGGCTTTCAACAAAAGTCTCAAGAACCGCAAACAGATCAACGTGGCTTTGATGCTCCTTCTCCATCAACCACGAGAGAAGCTCTGCCGGAAAAGAAAAACAGTCTGACCGCAAAACGTTGTAAAGATGACGCGAGTCGCTTGGAAAGCATAACGCACACAGTAGTGAATACACTGTGTTTACACCAGGCTCGTCAAAAAGGTGGATAGGTGCACCAGTGGAGACACTTGCTGCTGAATATTCGCTATCAACTCGAGCTGGTAGATCCTGCTTCTGAAATGCCAGCATGATTCGATGTGCATCTGCATGCGTGGGGCATACCACTGTGACCTTCATAGCTCCAGTTGACGCCATTTTGCGGATTAGAAATGCACTAATACTCCTCTCCTCGGCCTCGAAAGTACCGAAGCGCCAGCACTTCAACGGGACCGGCGCGAGCACATCGTTATTAGCATCAGCGCGTTGTGTCAAGACCTGCCGTGCAAAGGCTTGCACCTTCGCTCTGGGAGCTTTGTTATCTGTCTCGAACGCAGTGCGAGTCAGCGTACATGTCTGACCTGTATCTGCTGCCGTCGACAGCAACTGTCGCTCCAAAAGATGTGTTCGAGGACACTCCTCTCCTTCAAGTAGCACACGGCTGAAGCTGGCACTGGACTGCACACTGGACTGGCCACACAGATGCCCCACTAGCTTTGCCATCGCTGGTGTCATCCTCTGCACATCGTCCACCACCACATCCGTGTATTCTCGCAACACTGCCTGACTCAAACTCTTGGCCAATGTGTTCGCCACGTTTCCTTTTTGTGCTCTGCATATTGTCAGCATCTCCAGTACCAGTCCATCCCATGATGTAGCATTATGCTGCATCAATAGTTCCTGAAAACTTGTATACATCTCGGACAACTCTTGTGAAAATTGCTCCTCCGATGCAGCTACTGCTGCCGAATATTCTTCAGGTGCAATCCCTTCTCTCTCTAACAGCTGAAAAAGCTGCAGCAAATCTTGCGTCACTTTACGTCTCTGCAGCATCGACGTAGCCGTCAGTCGAGCCACACTTGGCAGATCTTGACTGCTGTGCATCAGCAATGCCGCCAATTGGGCGTGACCAAAGACACGACGTTCGTGGCCGTGCTCACGCAGCAGCAGCTGACAGAACTCACGCACACTGAAGACGCCGTGGCCGTGTCGCTCCAGCTCAAACGCCGGCGAATCTCGCTCCAGCGCTGCTCGAACAGACGAATCAGATGCAGAACTTCCTGTGAGGAGTAAAATGCGACGCTCTGGATGCTGCAGAAGCCAGCGGATGTGTTGTAAAGCCTGGAGGTTTGGTACACTGGTGACTAAGCTTTGGTGTGTGCCACTGGAGTTTCGAGATCGAGTTGGCGACTCGAAATTGGGTGCATTGGAAGAAGAAACACTCGAGAAGAAGCAGCAAGTTTGAAGACGAGATGGACAGCCTTTATCGAAGAGCTTTACGCGCCCAAGTGACCGCCTCGCGACGTCCACCTGTCGGGCCATTCGATGTCGTTGACAATCGATCGGTGATTGGATAAAAAGAACAGCATGCGTAAGATGTTGTACTACTTTGACAGATAGTACTACGATAATAATACTACTGTCCAGTTTGTGACAAAGGACCACGTGGCTACATTTGTAGTAACTTTATAAAAAACGGCACACCCGTTTGATTGGAACAGTTGCAAAAACCGTCATGCGAAACGAGGAGCGAGTATAGTTGACCCCCCTTCCGTCGTCTCTTCATCCTTTCTTCGCCAATCAGTCATGTATCATGTGGCTGAAATGGTGCGTGATGCTCGACGTGACATGGCCGAACGTCATGATGACGCTTCTCGTGGCTTTATATGGACTACACTCTCTGCTTTTACGCCCTTCCCCTTCTTATTGTCCCTATGTGGTCAAATCTCAACTAGTCTCGTCCGTCGAGCTCCTGATTTGGTCAAACGAGCAGCAGGTGCTACACGAGACTGTATCGTTGATGCTGCAACTCATTCACATGATCGAGTCGTCGAGTTACGTCTCACATGCACCCGGACAGGTCAACGATTCTTTTATCGGATGAAAATCAAAGTTGAAACTGCAAAACTTCCGTCGCCATTGGTCCCAGTACAACGTCAAGTAGCTGTGCCTCTTTTACGTGGAATGGAAAGCTTGGCTCAATTTGTAACCAGTGAAGAATTACCAGAACTTTATTTTGTCGCCAAGAATTCCATGCGAAGCAGTTTTTTTCTACGACATGTAGTACTGCCACCATTGGGAGCAGCTGAGAGTGTTGTGAGATACGTTGTTATCTTCCCAAGTCATATTGTGTTCCCATCTCGAGCTGAGATTGAAGACAGGACGGATTTATTCTTGGAAGGAAGTACCACGCGTGTACAGTCTTTGGTGGAACATTTGTACTCGGCTACTGAAGTACTGGACCAGCATTTGAGTATGGTACAGTGGAACATCCTTGGACGAGGACCGTACGAGTCACTGAGTGTTGCTAGACGCAGTGAAGTGATCAGATCTGTTCATCAGAGGATGCGCATCATTGCGTCACATTTTAAACTGTTTGAGTTCTTAGCCACTATCAAGTTGCAGAATGAAATGCTGTACGGTGACTTGCAGCGTGAATTCCCTGATGTAGGCGGTGTCCCACTCACCCCGGAGCAGATAGCGTCCAACAAAATCCTGACCGCTGAGCTGGCTGAGCAAGATGAGAACACTTTCCCTATTTGGTTTTACAAGAAAATTGACGTCTTCAGTGGCAACGGACAAGTCCTGCCCAGCGGACTGAACGGACGTAGCAAAGCGGCCCCTTCAGATACAAGCTGCGCAGCGAATCCGAACCAATCCACTCACTCTAATTCTAATATCACCACTACAGGCACAGGCGGATCGGGCGGTTGGATTGAGTTTCCTGCACATGAGGGCCGTCGTCTTGAACGGAAGTTTCGGTGGTATCAGCGACAGAAGAGCAAGGTGGTCGGCCCGATGGGACCTTATAGAACCGTTTTGGTGGATGAAGGTCGCCATGAGGTGGACTTGGAAACTATGCGTATGACGCCAGTGTACTGGCCAGCTCTCGAGGAAATCGCCGTGTGCCGCTCTCGCTGGGTCTTCGCCCAGCGTAGTTATGGTCTTGCTCCGTACAATTCAGAAGCCGCAGCTGTCCTAGAAAGTGCTTTCGTGTATTACTTGGGGCTGTACCCGCTTGAAAAACAACGATTGATGGATATTGAGGCAAAAAAGCCGCGCGGCTTGTTTAGCTCCCGCAACAGTCTCAGTGAGGCAGTTCTTGCAGCTAGCGTGGAGAACGATTGCACGCTTAGAATTCCGGTCGAAGGACACCTCGTTGAGTTTAAAGGTGCACAAGATATTATGCAGTACAAACGCTTGCTAGCAGGCACAACGCCTTTCACGAGTAAGCGCCGTGTGTATCGCGGAGACCCGCGCGTGCGTGCTGATCCCACCACTCTGCAGCTTTGGAAGGATGCTATGGAGTGCAACGTCTTGACAGGTAAACCACTGAAGGTGGCCGAAGATGACAAGGATATCGAAGAGGAGATCGAACATCTTGTGCTCATTGTGCACGGCATTGGCGATGCGCTAAAGACGCTTGACCTGATTAACGTTGTGTCATTGCGCTCTATTATCGATTGTTCAACAACACTGCGGGAGTTGAACCGTGAGGCTCTTCACTCCGCGCACTTTGCTCACTTGGGTGGCGAGGACGCCGAAAAAAATGCTAAGAGCGATGATAAGGCAGCCTCGCGCCGACCACGCGTAGAATTTCTGCCCATCGAGTGGCATTCAAAACTACACATGGAAGGCCTGGACCAACTTATCCGAGATGTGACATTGCCAGCAATTCCTAAGCTTCGTGAGCTAGCTAACGACACAGTGTTGGATGTACTGTTCTTTATGTCGCCACTCTTTCATCAGGTCATCTTGGACGAAGTCGCCAAGGAGATGAATCGCGTGTTCACGCTATTTCAGTCTCGCCACCCGGACTGGATGGAATCGCGTGCTTCCGGAGAGAAGCGCAGGAAAGTATCAATTATTGCTCACTCACTGGGTTCTATTATCTGCTTTGACATTCTGAATCACCAGGATGTCTACATGCAGCAACCGCGAAGCACGCCGTGTACAGATGACGAAGGCGGTAGCGACGAAGAAGACATGATAATTGGGAACAGCCGTGAGAGCAAGGATGATAGCAACATGTGTACCGCTAACGATGGAGATACAGGAATGCTGACTGACAATATATTTGGTTTCGACGCCGCCGTTGCGAACACAACGTTGAAGCGACGCTCACGGTCGATGTCGGAAATGTCAAATATGAATTGCACCTGGCACCAAGAAAATACTTGCCAGGAAAGTCAAGACGCGTCCCTCAAGACACCAACTACCCGCCGCACTGGCCGGAAAAAGTCTTCGACGACGCCTCGCCACAAAAAGACAATGTCTAAAAAGACCAAATTTGCGAAGAAGCATAAGGCCTCTGGGTGTGCTGCTGCTCAACCTGCAAGTGGTGCTGTCCCACTGGTGCCAAAGCTTGCGTTCGACGTAGAAGACCTCTTTTGCTTTGGGTCTCCAGTGGGTCTTTTTCTGAATGTACGGGGACAGAAGCTGAACCGTGAGTTTCAGCTCCCTCGTTGCCGCCGCTTATTTAACATCTATCACCCGTACGACCCGGTGGCTTACCGTATTGAGCCCATATTGAATCCTGCACGTGCGTACTCAAAGGCTGCAATCATCCGCACGTTCGAAGGTAAGCTGCGATTCCAGTACCAACTACGCAATTCGTTTCGTGCCATGTGGGCTTCTCTTCGTCACTGGCGTCGCGACTTTGAGAGCCAGATGCTTGCTGGCGCACATAGTGTGGGGCTCGTGGAAAGTCCTGCATCGACAACGCCGCTGTCTGATGCGCTGGCGGTTGTAACGCAACCGTATCAAGGGCAACAGTTCCGTCTAGGAGAGGAGACTCAGGACGAGCAACAGAGAGAGGAGCGGGAAGGTGACGAAAGTATCGAGAATGTAGCGGTTTTTGGCCGATTATGCCAAGGACTGCCCATTGATTATTCGCTGCAAGAGAATGAGATTGAGATTGCGAACGAGTATTTATTTGCATTGACGGCGCACGTCATTTATTGGAGCAATCGCGACGCAAGTCTGTTTGTCGCGCAGAAACTCATTCTGGAAGCGGCCATTGAAAATTGGCCTGCTAGTGAACATGAGGTGTCACTGAAGGGTTCAGATTACGAGACGGCTGCTAAATGTGAGCAAAATGGCAGTGACGAAGTAGCTGCATGTAGTGAACATGGAGATGATACGAAGCTGCATGTGAAAGAGGAGGCAACAGCTTCGTCAGAAGTGTCCTCGGACGGCGAGTTCGATGTCTCAAAGTGTCGAATAGATGGTGGTGCCAGTGCTGTAGCTGTTTCTTAAGAGAAAATCGAGATTTTAGTGAATGGTTTGGTCTCATTTTCTATTGCCGTGTCAAACGCTGTATTGAAGGCACACAAGAGTGATCATGCCCTGAGCTGATACGCATTAGACGGGGATGTCCAGCGCCGTAATCACTCGTGTCTACCAAGATGTGCGAGAGCATTCGAGGTTTATTGCCAATACCATTTTCTGTTCGTATTTATACTGCAATTCGATAAAAACTTAGAAACTCTTCCAAGCTCCATCGATGCAAGCATGCAAAGCCGTTCTAGGACAAGTAGTGACTCGCCGTGTTCACTTTGCTATCAAAACGTACAATTAATGGCTGTCCAGCTTCGTCTCGGCCTCAAAAACCGTTACATGAGGACAAGGGGAGAGAAAGAACCACGGCAGACGAGACGGCTCAACTGCCGTTACGCGAGGAGAATGCTGATAGAGCACAGAAACGAGGCGGAACTAGACGCTGCTTTGCATTCGACATACGCCTTTGCCATCCGATCTGTAACACTACATGCCTGGCTAAAACCATCTTTACACTTCGACTTGAGTTGGGACTCTGACTGCCGGCTGTCCACGGACCACACCGAAATGCATCTCCTAAGTATTGGCATGAGACGGTGACCTCGTGCTTGGCGTTTGATACGAATGCACAAGAGTAGACGAATTGCAACTTTTCAATAACTTGCCAAAAGATCCACCCCGCCAACTCGATGATGTGTTTATCATTAACTGGTCTATCGTTTGCTGATCCTTTGTTTAGTAAGTCCGATAGAATACACGCGCTCATTGCCATGGGTCCATTGTCTCTAAACACCGATCCTCATCTGCTTCAACATGTCGCCGCCCGATTCAAATCAAACCGAGGGAAGTCGGCTTGAGGAGCGTGAGAACGACCAGCTACCTTCATTCGATATCGCACTGTAAGAGAGACCAGTGGCGTGCCGCTTGCTCCATATCAGCGACCTTCTACTATCCCACTGAGGTTAACTTGGTTGAGGAAGTGAATCCAATTCTCGGGCCGACTATAGCACATGGTGGCCAGTGATGGGGAGATTCATCCAGATACGAGCACATCAATGGAGGCGATCCCCGATCAACCCATGTAATTTAGACGGGTCAGCGTGGCATCAGCTGCCGCTGCACAGCCCAGTGATCACCTTGTTGTAGTCACTAGCAGAGTAAAATCCAGGTGTATCGTCTGGTAACGAGATTTCGTGCGCTTTGTGACCGATTGCTGCCATCGACTATCTCTGGTCTTGAATGGCACCATCTGGACAACCTTGTGTGCGTCGGTCTCGACTGGTGGTCAGCCAGTCCAGAGGTAGGAGAAAAATTATGATGGGGTTTGCCGTGTGTGACGCGACGGACGGCACTCGTTCACTCTGCCCTTCTTTCTCGCGTTGATGCTGTCACGTACGTCTGTCCGCCCGTCCGCTGCTCAGGGAAGAGTGTCCTCTCTGGCAGCCGATCAGCAAGAGCTGCACCAGCTGAGTAAGTCGTGATGATGCTCATTTTCTCTCCTTCTCCGTCAGAAGCGTGTCACGGACGTACGACTGACTGACACTGTGCTACAAAAGAGAGAGAGACTACGAGGACAGAACAGACGAAGTGCCCAGAGCCATGGGCACGCTTCAACTCGAACATCCTTCAACTCGAGTTAGATGCGACCAAGACAGCGACTCGACAGGCAGCTACTGGCGTTTCGACTGTCGCTGGACATTCGCTCCCGCTTCAGCTGACCCGACCGGTGACAGCGTGCACCAAACTGGCACTGGATACAGCTCCAATAATACTGGCGATGGACCGGAAAAGACCCGTGACCGGAAAAGTTGGTTCCCACGTTTCAAGTCCAACTGGCTGGGCACGTTCCGTTCCAAGCAAATGTTCCACTGCTGTGAGTGCGCAGTGGTGCCTTCTCCCAGCAACAGCTCACTCTTGACTCAGGCAGGACGCTACAAGGGCGCCGAGGGCAAGCACTGCCGGTGCGGGAAGGACCAATGGCACTATGCCAAGTCTGTCGAGGAAACCGAGTACAATCGTCGCATGGCAATCAGTAAGGCTCTTGGTGGCATGCGCTACGACGAGGCCGTGCTGCGACTGCGTAGCATGGGTCAATCCGAGCTCGACTTTAAGCCGTCCGAGTTCCATGGGTCTCCTACACAGCAGCGCAGCTCCTGTGACTTCGCCCCGTCGTCCTCGTTTGCTTCTTTATCAAGTTCCAACCCGCCCAAGCGCGGACGGAGTGTGTCAAGCGGTCCGCTTCTTACGTCCACCTCTCGATCATATACTGCACCGCAGCTCATGAAGCCTGAACTACCAACGCTGTCTTCGATGCCCTATCAAGCTTATGGCTACGAGAACCCGGCCAAACAGTACGGAGCCTACAATTCGTACGGCAACAACAGCATCGAGAGTGCGCAAGCGGTGCAGCTGCAGCACCCAAATGCGTACGAACAACTCACGCCGGCGCTCTTTGGAGACGAAGAGGGTTTTGGTGAGCTACTGCAGGGCATTCTAGAGGACGATCCTCGAGTTGCAACAGGTGCCAATATGGGTCCCAACCCGAATCATTCCAACTCGTACGCGAGTGGCAGTAACGACTACTACGCTGGAGCTCTGAGCAACAGTATCGCCCCGCTGAAGCGAACAATGAGCATGCCGTCGTACACCATGACACCATCTGCGATGGCCTCTTCACCTCGCGAGGTCGGCGCGGAGCAGGCATACTATGCTCATGTGAATCGCCGTTTTAGCTTGAATCTGGCTGTGCCGTCGTCATGCATCAACTACCGCCCTGCACCACACCAGCAGCCTGTGTTGCAGCAGTTTCCCTATCAACAACACCCCCAGCAGCACCCACACACGCAGCAGCAACAGCAGTACAGTCGGCCGCTGTCCATGACGTCCAGCGTGGTGACTGCCACTTCGACCTCATTTTCAACATGAGCATTGGCAGCAGCCGAGAGGGCTTAGCGTATAGTAACTAGTTCAAGTAGCTGAATAGCGGAATGAGGAAAGAGCTCAGTGTGGAGATGCGAGCGTGCCTGTTCGTGCGTGCATTTGTTTGACTGTCTACTGACCGGCCGGCTTTCACTTCAATCCATTTCTTCGTATTACACCTTCGACGGTACAGCCACAAACTCCCGGCTTTGTGTGAGTTTGTCATCGGGCTCCTGTAAGAAGGTCTCAAGCAATGTGTTAAACCGTTCGGCTTCGGACAGCACAAGGTCATTGCCACCTTCAGGTACCACATTCAGCCGAGAATGCATGATGCGCTCGCTCAAGTACTCGCCGTGAGATAATGGCACGAACTTGTCCTGTCCACCGGATACCACAAGTGTCTTGCACTTGATATAGGGCAGATGGCCGCAGTACAAGTCACCACCATCTTCACGCTCAACTTGACGCAATGCCTCCACCATTTCTGCAGTTCGACGCACCAGAACGTTAGTCACGATAAGCCCATCGACTACAAAGACCAACATCAGCACTTCTAGTCGTAGCGTACCGGTCCACTTGTCCTGCAGACTATCAGCACCACACTTGGCTTCAGCAGTCTCGCGCATCTCGTTCGGCCACAAGTTCACATCCTTGTACTCCTCCATATCCTCCAAATCCTCATCACTAACGAACGCCTGCAGCAGGTCCGAATGTCGCCCACAACAAAGCAAATCTCAGTCTCTAAGAGTCTTTTAACAGCTATAACTTGGCCAGCTTAAAGACACGTACATTGCCATTGACCAGCACAAGTCGCGTCACTCTCTCGGAGTGTTTAGCTGCCAGCACAGCGCTCACATTGGCACCGTAGCTACAGCCCAGCAGCGAGAAGTTTTCAAGCTTCAGCGCGTCAGCAGCACGCAAAACTTCGTCGGCATCACGTTCAATACGTCGACTACCAAATTCTCGTTGTGGTAGACGTGGTTCTACGCCGTAAAGCGCGAAGCTGCGCGTGAGCTGCTCACTGGCGAACTGTAGACGAAACTCTCGAGCCACGAAGCCGAAAGTGGACGGCAGACACAGTAACTTTTCTTGTGTTAACCCAACGGATAGAGGTGCCACTGCATAGAGAGAGCAACCATCGATACCCACGGGTAGCTGCAAAGTGCGGAAGGTTGCGGGGACAGCAGAGAAATGACGAAGCAGTGGACGGAGTGACGGCATCAGGTCAAGCAATTGGGATTCTGAAAGGATGTGATTGGTCGATAAGTCTCCACTATGAAAGCTTGGATGCATACAGATACTGTCAATATTGAGGATATGAAGCCATAAGAGAATGCGGTAAAAATAGTCGACATGGCATACGTCTTTGATCAATTATTGCGCTAATTTGTTATATACGAACACTACCGTCACCTCATGCTTGACTTTTACTTATTGATAATTCCACTAATTAACGGTAGCTTTCGCGTCACGACCCGCATGACCTCCTTACTCTATCGATCAATGCAATCCTTGTTAGGAGTGTAGTTGTTGCACTTGTGCAAAGATAGTTAGAAGTAAAAGTGAGATATATTCAATGTTAACTTCGTTTGTCAACACTACGATAAGATTTTCCAAACGGCACTGCAACTTGACCTGGCCAACATACACATGGCGTCCGTCTTATCTGCCTGTCACCACTTGGTGTTTCCATAAGGTGACTGGCTCCCCACGTCCCGTCGTCGTGCCACCCTGATGGTCCGACGTGACGACCGCATCGCCTCGTCGCATCTGTCACGATAATCAGCCAATCAGGTGGGGTCGCAGCTTACCTGTAACAGGTCTTGCACTTCAACCTAAACACCTTTCCACCTGTCAAAAACGATAGTTTCTAACACTCCTCCTCGACCACATCCTGGGTGGCCTTCAACTTGAACAGCGCATGCAATTCCTCCATCCTAGGCGCCGACAATGCCTTCGTCAAGATGTCGGCCATCATGTCCTGTGACTTCACGAATCTTAGTACCACAGTTCGTTCTTGTGCATGATGGCAGATGAACTTGAAACGTATGTCTACGTGCTTGGCGGTCGAGGTACCCTTCTCAGATGCGATCTGCTTGATGGCGGCTTGGTTGTCAATCCACATCGGCATAGGTTCGCGCACGCATAGCTTCAGTTCGTTTAGCAGTTCCTTCGTGCCTAGTAGTTCGCGGCCAGCTTGGGATGTTGATATGAACTCAACCTCCATCGTACTCAACGATACCCCTGATTGCTTCTTGCACAACCACAAAACAACAGCACCGTCCATAGTTATCACACACTCAGCACACAGACTTACGATCAGTCTTGTCGGCGGCAAAATCTGCATCGCTCCAAGATTCGATCTGAACATCCTCCGACGTCGGTCCCACACCGTTTAGGTGCAACTTCAAATCCTTCGACATCTTCAAGTACCGAACGATTCGCTTCGCGGTCTTCCAATCTTTCGTAGTCGACTTGTGTGTCTGTCTCGTGGCCTTGTGCACGGCGAAGCAGATGTCTGGGCGCGTGCATCTTGCGATCCACAGTAGGCTTCCCACTAGTGACTAAAATGATTTCACACTTGGCTCACCTTTTCAACTTCTTGCAGGAAGGTAGCCCAAATCAGCCTTATCGTCCATGTTGCACTCTTTTCCGATTGGAGTCCGTACCCCGTTCGCTGATTCCAGTCCGAACTCCTTCAGCAATAAATCGATCATGACTTCTTGATCCAAAACATATCCATTCGCATCGTCCAGCTCGATACGTAGCCCCAGAAACTTGTTCACAACTCCCAAGTCCTTAATAGACAACGAGCTCATCTTCTCCAAGAATTCGTCCACAGCGCTCTGCTCGGTACCCGTGACCAACAGGTCATCAACATAGACTCCAACCACCGTGCATGTCTTGCCTTTGTACTTGTAGTACAGACACATGTCCGTCGTGCACTGCTGAAATCCGCTTTGGCGCAGCTTGGAATCGAGTAATTTACTCCACAGTCGCCTGGCCTACTTTAGACCGTAGAGTGACTTTTTCAACAGTAGTGCCAAGTCATTGGCAGTCTTCGCTCCGGGAATCTTGAGCTCTTGGTCATCGAGGACCATCCCTTTGGTATCTTCATGTAGATGTCCAGGTGCTCCTCTTTTTCGGCCTTGACGTACGCATTTGGTACATCACCATGCCGAGCCGGTACATTCCATTGTCTGGAGAGCACCAAGATTAACTTTACCGTCCCTAAATCCATGACGGCGGCGAACGTGAGTGTATAATCCACACCGAACACTTGCTCGTTTTCACAAACGACCAGACGAGCCTTGTATCGCTCGATGTCTTCATTAGCGTCGGTCTTCATCTTGTAGACCCACTTGTTGTGCAAAACATGTGCACCCTTAGATGGTATCACAATTGTCCAAACGTCATTTGACTTTAGAGCATTCAACTCTTCGGTCATGGCAGTTATCCACTGTTCCTGGTGATCGCTTCTCATGGCCTCACCATCGTGCTTAGGATCTTGCGCCATGACTGCGTTCACAACATCCGGTTGTTCAACAGAAATCTTGTCCGAAAGCTCTCCAGAATGTTGTTTGCTTGTTGATCTTGTACCATGTCGGGCTCTAGTCCATCCGGACTTTCGGTCACTCCGACCCTTAGTGGCCCGTTTCTTAGCACCTTGATGATCTTGTACATCCTGTTGGTCATCACTTGGTGACTCCTCCTGACGGTCGGCCTTCTTCAAGTAAGACTTGAGCTGTCCATCCAGTTCGTCCGACAGTGTTTCGACGTTTCGAACATGCTGTGTCACCACAACCACCTTGTCCTTGGGGATGGATGTACACTCGGTACCCTTTCGTCTTGTCGCTTTTGCCGATTATGATGGCCGCCTTCCCGCGCTCACCAAGTGACTTATTCCTTGTATCGACATGCACCGTGCATGCAGATCCGAACACCACGATGTCGTTCAGCATTGGCACCTTCTTTGTCAAAAATTCCATCGGAGATACTCCACCAGGGTTCGACTTGGTCTTGCTCCTGTTAAGGATGTACGCCGCGTACTCTGCAGCGTCACCCCAGAAGGACAGAGGTAGGTTCGAGCCGAACACCATGCTTCGTACCATATTCATGATAGTACGATGCATCCGTTCGGCCTTACCATTGCTGGCTTGATTTCTGGCTTCGCTCACCTGGCGTGATACGCCTGTCGCCTTGCAGAATACGTCCAGTGACTTGTATTCTCCACCCCATCCGTGCGCAGCACGTGAATCCTGCAATCAAATTCTCGTTCAAACTCACGAGGAAGTGCTTGAACTTGAGGGCAGCAGAATCCTTGGATTTGGCCAGAAACACACGGCAATAGTTCGACCGGTGATTAACGAAGTTCGCCAAGTAGCGATTGCCTAACCGATCTCGCGGGGTCATCGGACCTTTGAGGTCAGAGCAGATCACTCCACCTATCACATCGATGGGTGCGTTTGCTCCCGTATTTTCTTCGACTGTGATTGTTTAGCTTGTTTGCCTTGGGCACACGCCAGGCAATGCATGCGTTTCGTGTCCGTCGGTCTGATGGCTGAAGCCGGGGTCCTTGGCCATCTTGATGACAGTATCAAAACATAAATGGCCCAAGCGGCGATGGAAGTGCATCAAGGTGCCACTCTGAACATCCGAATCGGATTCATATTCAGGTGAATTGAGTACAGCCATCATCGCCTCCCGGGGTGAATTTGAGATCTTGTTATCGGGTCCCATCACTTCAACAACCAACACATTGTTGTTGCAATCGACATCCATGACCGGTGCACCTCCAACCCCAGAGATCAACACACGCCTTCCTCCTCGGTATTCGAGTACGCATCCTTTGGCTTCGAGCTTACCATATGAAATAATGTTACGCTCGAGATTTGCGGCGTATTGAACATCGAGGAACTGTATGGTGTTCACGACTCCAAGTGCCACAACCTCGATGTTGACACTTCCTTGCTTGGTAATCCGCAGCACACCTCCATCAGTAGCTGCCGTCAGACATTCATTCCGGCAATCTCTTGGGTTGACCAGCAGATTTAGGTCGTTGACCAGATGTCTGCTTGATCCACTGTCGAGGATCCAATAATGTTGAAGACTTCCACCGTTACCAATTGCGAAGGTAAAGCCTGCCCTTGGAACCTTCTTCTTCAATTGAGGGCACATCGATCTTGCCCCATTCGAGGAATCCACTACCAAGGCCATGGTAGAGTTCCTTGCCGTCGAAGGGTTGTAGCGCGAGCTTTCGATGCTGTGCGTCCGGCATTCTCGTAAACTGTGGTGTAGGGTGAGCATGCATCCTGTTTGGCATACCCGCTCCGGGATAGTAGCCCCCAGGCATGTCCTGCCTGTGATGCACGGGTCCAGGCCCCGGACCCATGTTGAAGTCCTGTGCAACTTGGTCCACGGGACGTCCTTCAACATCTTCCTGATTGTGACGCCTGGCCCCGAAATAGGTCGCCGGCGACACATTTGGTGATTTCTTGGGAGGAGAGGTACGCTCCAAAGCCTGTAGGCTCATCCCCGCTCCAACTCCCATGACTGAACCAAAAATGCTCGTTCCCGGTGAGCCCTTTTGGTGCTTGCTGACTTGCTCCTTCTGGGAGACCTCCAAGCATAGCCAGCACCTTGTCCATCGCCCCCACGGGCGCTGCCGACTTTTCTTCTAGATGGTGGTCGTCGGCCGCGTTAAGACCGTCGGTTACCACAGCGGGTGTAGCTCCTCGAGCTACGCCGCCAACACGTTCTGTTGGGCTCATAACCTGTTAGGAGTGTAGTTGTTGCACTTGTGCAAAGATAGTTAGAAGTAAAAGTGAGATATATTCAATGTTAACTTCGTTTGTCAACACTACGATAAGATTTTCCAAACGGCACTGCAACTTGACCTGGCCAACATACACATGGCGTCCGTCTTATCTGCCTGTCACCACTTGGTGTTTCCATAAGGTGACTGGCTCCCCACGTCCCATCGTCGTGCCACCCTGATGGTCCGACGTGACGACCGCATCGCCTCGTCGCATCTGTCACGATAATCAGCCAATCAGGTGGGGTCGCAGCTTACCTGTAACAGGTCTTGCACTTCAACCTAAACATCTTTCCGCCTGTCAAAAACGATAGTTTTTAACAATCCTTCTCCTGGAGTCGTGACGACATAGCTTTGCATTTTTATAAGCAACGTCGTAACTTACGCGAAAGGACGCCTCAATAGATGTAGCCATTTCATTACGTGCGACTTTCACTTTCGAAACCAAGCGCAACATAAGTATCCTGTCTGTTGCTGAAACGACATAATTCATCCATTGTCCCTGGCTATGGTACTGTATCAACTTGATGTAACGTTCTACTGAAATATATCGTACGGTTCACAACCGTCCAAGCTCTTTATTGCGTCAGACTGTACATGTCCTTCCATGACGTTTATTCTTCATCGCAGTATGTCCTTCATGACCCATGCACGTCAATTCAGCAGTCTGCGCGAACAAGCTGTGCGTGTAATGACTGGCAAGATCCGTGCAGACTTGGAGACAAATTTGAATCTGTGGCTTAGTGCTTCGGCTGTAGTGAGTTGGAAGAAATCAATGAAGTGAGTCGTATTAACACTTGACTAAGTGTTAATACAATGAATTTCTGTACAGGATGAACCCACTGTTTCCATTTTAGACCCAGCACCAGGTTACGCACTTACGGGTAGAAGTTCCAAGCTTCATCCGAAGAATATGAGTCTCGACTTTGACACGTGAGCCACTAAAAGCTGCTGACTACAATGGAACTGATAAAATTGACGTGTTTGATGTTGTTGTAGACCCACCACGGATGTGAATGTGCAACATACTTACCTATCAATAGACCCGAGGAAATTAGCAGACCCTTTCACGCTCGTGGAGCAGGATATGGTGAGCGTTACGGACAGCATCAAACGAATCTTGGGCTCAGATCATCCCGTGTTGACGGCAGTAGCTCGCTACTTCTTTGAACATGACGGCGGCAAGAAGGTGCGTCCAGCTATGGTACTGCTGATGGCACGAGCTGCAGAGGCTCATCGTCGTGCTATTGGTACTCCATTGCCGGACACGCAGTCCGAGGAGTACACGCACGCAGCACAGCAGCGACTGGCTGAGATCACGTGCGTTGCAATGTCTGGATCTTTAACACCTTAATCGATCGGACATTGACCGATCTTTGTTGTTGCTGCAGTGAGATGATCCACACGGCTAGTCTGATGCACGACGACGTGATTGACGAGGCCGATACACGCCGTGGCCGTCCATCCGTAAACAAGATATTTGGGGCCAAAATGGCTGTGCTGGCCGGCGACTTCCTTCTGGCACGTTCGTCAGTGTCATTGGCTCGCCTGCGCAACTTGGAAGCCATTGAACTGATGTCTACAACGATCGAGCATCTAGTAAGAGGTGAAGTCATGCAGATGAAGAGTGCCGACGCGCATGACGACATCTCTCCGTTCGAGTACTACCTGCGCAAGAACTATTACAAAACAGGTTCCCTCATGTCCAACAGTTGTAAGGCCGCGCTGGCGCTGGGCAAGCACGAAGAGCACATCTGCGATCTGGGTTTTGCATTTGGTCGCCACATTGGCCTTGCCTTTCAGGTAATATAACACCTATCACGACATCGTTGGAATGCTATCAACACGTCTGGAAGCTATTGTTGGAGCTTGTCCGGTTTGGCGGCAGCCACATGAGCTAACGCTGTGGTGTTGCGATATCCATGACAGTTAGTAGACGATGTTTTGGACTATGAGGGCGTGAATACGGGCAAGCCGTTGCTGGCCGACCTTAGGTCTGGTCTGGCCACGGCTCCGCTGCTGCTCGCACAAGAGGAATTTCCGGTTCTGCGTGAGCTATCCAAGCGAAACTTTGCCAAGGACGGTGACATCGAGATGGTTCGTGGACAGTAAAGCATCGGTAGACACCGCTGTGTAATTAACGATGTTTTGTCTCGCTTCGCAGGCTAGTGAGCTGGTGGATAAGAGTACAGGTATCGCACGATCGAAGACACTGGCCATTGGCCAAGCAGAGTTAGCAGCACAAGCAGTCATGCAACTTGCTCCTTCACCCGAGCGGGATGCCATGGTACGACTGGCACAGCTGGTGGTGTACCGATCCAAATAGATACACTCAGAAAGCTGTCGACACGAGACTGAAAACTAATGGATAAGAAGTTGACAAGATCCTACGACATTTTGCTAAGACGAAGATGGCCTTGATTTGAATGTCATTCGGTCATTAACTTGCTCGACCGTTGTTCAACGATATCCAACCCGTTGATTTTGCTGACTCGTTGTCATGTATCAGTTAGGTCGTGGTTAAAAGTCAACGGGAGTGAGAACAAAGAAGACCCTCGTCGCAGAAGAAAAGCAATGTTCCGTGGCCAATCTCCTATTTGCCAAGACGTCAAGGCAAGCAGCTATGGGTATTCAACTGCGTAAGCTGATGCGCTCTCGCGTGATCGTAGTATTTGGCACTACCAGCCGAATTGGTCGCGCGGCGTTAGAAATACTGGCCGCACAAGACCAAGTTTCGGTGGCTCTCGTGGCGGCAGTTGAAAGCGCCAAAGATTCACGAGTGCAGCGGTTAAAGTCCGCGACAAATTGTTTTGTCGTGCAGTGTGATTTTGCTCAAGGTGGAGAGGACTCACTTCGTCGTGCTGTGCGCAACGCGGACGCCATACTCCTTGTCCCTGCACTATCAGAGAGTGGAGTGCGTTTTTCGAGGCGTGTCGTCGACGCTGCAGCAGCAGAGCAGGTGTCTCGGGTTGTTGTGATCAGCAGCATCTTGGCATCGCCGGAATTATTAGGGCGCTGTCGTCAAGAGCACGCACAGGAAAGACCAGCAACTGAAGCTACTGGTCCAACCCCCACTTATGTTACCGCGCTGGAGGGCTACGAGGCAGTAGAGGCTCATGCAAGAAACATGCTTCCCGAGCAAGGTCGTTGTGTGTTTTTGCGAATTCCTCTTCTCATGGAGACGCTGCTTTATTGTCGTGATGAGCTGCTATTCGCCAACCGGTTCATTGGGTGCTTCCAGCCAGACACGCATGTGCCTTGCATTTCGGTCCGTGATGTCGGATACGCAGCTGCCGAAGTGCTGGCAAACTCAAAGCGGAAGTACGAGTTGGTGTATCGGTTGACTGGTGGAATCAGTGCGAGCTGCAGCCCAAATGAAATAGTTCATTCCCTCACGGGGCATCTTGGGCGAGCGATAAAGTACCGCAAGTTGAGCGACGCTGACTTCCTCGGTGCAATGAAGGAGAAGAATACCCCGGATCAAGTAGCTGAAGGGACTGTTGGACTTCGGATCTTCCTAGAAGAGAGCGAAGCGGGTGGAGAAGAAGCGAATAGTGATCATGAAAAGGTGACGAGTCAGACTCAACAGGAGGCACACCGCTCGCTTCATCTACCGGAAGCCTTCCACAGTACAAACGATTTTCGGCTGCTTACTAAGCGAGAGCGAAAAAACCCTCGACAATGGCTGCAGCGGCATGCGGATTCGTTGTTCGCGCGCACGCCGCAGAACCAAGTACAATTGTTCGTTGTGGGCTCGGGCGAGGCCCTGTTTCTCGAAGTGAGCAAGCTCGTGGCGAGCCAGATTACGGCCACATCGATGCTGCCACCGCGGGAGATTGGCGAAAGCGCCATTCCAACGGTTCTTCCTGGTCACCACAGTGAACGAGGAGTTAACGGAGGCCTTGAGCAGGCCAAAGTTACGCTCTGCACTGTCAAGACAGCCCCGGGGAGTACCGAACGAAGAAGATCTTCAGGAGTTCCAGCGTCACCAACTGTGTACCAGCTCGAGGGAGCTCCGCCGTATCCCATGGCAGGCTTGTTAACGCAGCTTTCGTCATTGGATGTTGTGCTGCTCATTCCCCCGCTCCGACTTGGTAGCAGAGCTTGCCTTGATGTGGTACGTGCCGTGGTCTGGGCTGCCGTGCGTGCAAACGCGTGGGGTGTGGTGCTAGTAAGCTCGATTTTTGTGGGTTCCCCCACCTCCCAGGAAAGCGTGATTCTTGATCAACTCGAGGAAATCGAGAACTGCGTCAAGTTGTCGGGAGTCTCGTACACGATTATGCGTCTCCCGTTGTTCATGGAGTATTTGTTGGCGCTTTCGCATCGCGAGGAAGGCAGCGAGGGTCTGGGCAGTCTGGAAGAGGAAAAACGGGAAGTGCCGCCCGTCGATGAAGCTAGATATGAATCAGAGCGGGAGACACAAGCTCCCGATAAAATGAAGGCAGGAGAAACCATGGCGGCCATGCCGTCTCCCCCCTCGCACATCATGTGGCCGCTTCTCGAGTCGTCGCTTGCATCTGCGCGAGTCTACTTAATGTCTCTGGAGGACGCAGCGAAAGCTCTAGTGGCCGCTGCCTTCACGTTTCCTCTGCATCGAGGGAAAACGAAAGAGCTCTACACCGCTAGCGTAACGATGACAGAAGTGCAACGTATTCTGCAACGCCACGCGAACAAGGCTCGCCCTGTGCGATTGAGTCGCGTGGATGCTTTGGGAGAGCAACATGGTCGTGAATTTTGGCGTGTAGCATACTGGCCTCGTGCGCACACGCAACAGTTCCTTGAATGTGCTGTGGAATTTACGAAAGACGCGCAAACTGCTGCCGAGACTGCAGCTATTGCTGGAGGCCACATTGACACTAGTGCGATGGTGTTGCCTGTGTCGCAAAGCTTCGAAGACCTCACCGATATTCCACCAGTAACTCTGGACCAGTGGGCTGAAGCTAATTCCAAGCGCTATACGCAAGTGCTTGCTGCTTACTGAAGAGACAACGACTCGATTCATTTTAATATGCCGACCCGTGTGACGTCCATCTATTGATTCTAACGTTCACCTTTAGTACATCTAACCAGCGCAATTTTTTTTGCTTTCTGTACACGTTGTTGTTGATCAAGAGAGCCTTTACCAATTATTTCAAGATTCTCTTCCAGGCTGTCACAGTCTCCGCTACCACCCGAACTTCGGTAACACTTTTCTGAATGAACACAGGCACCTCCGCAGTCGCTAACAACTCGAATGTGTCTTCTATTCTAGTACCGCGAGCGTCGCTTCATCGCTGGGAACCACTACCAAAACTTCACCGCAATTCACTTGGTGTCTCAGCCTGGCGGCAGCGACTGTGCCTTCACGAGTCACAAGACACTCGCCTGCCATCCCGAAAGTCGACGAAGATACAAACATTTTAAGCGCTTTCTCACTCTGGCAACGAAGGTCCTTGAAGAAACCTTGGCAGCTCATCCCAGACCTCTCACCCGTCATCTTGAGACTAGTTTCTGACACCACAACGCGTTCACTAGAGCGAAATGGATCACCTTTCACATACGGTGGTGGAGCATTCACGTCAGTGGTCGCCAACGTGATGGCGCCTTCATCATCCACTTTTTGCTCAACAACACGGAAACCCGCGTGCTGGAAGAAGTGAGGCCGGAAATGGTAGCGCGCAAACTTGGACGCACCATTACCGCCGGCACTTGCGAAAGATCCGCCCATGATAACATGGTGTTCGCCGTCGAAACATGGCTCACTGAAATCGTCGTAGTAAGGATGGACGCGAAATCCAGGCAGAGCAGAAAACATGTCTTCGCACCACTCCCAGGCGTTGCCAAACACATCGTGGAAGCCTCGAGTCGTGGGCGGCATGGCGTCCACGGGCGAAAGCGACAAATAAGACCAGTTAAGGTTCTTGCCGGTCGCTGTAGCCATGCTGACGTCTTCTGGCAGCGTCAAAATGTCGTCCGACTTCACATCGGCTGAGCGATCCTTTGCATCACGCAGCAATTGGTGAATCGGCTCCGTCGTGAGGTGGTAGACCACCTTTTTGTCCGTCTGCTGGGCTTGCTTCCACTTGCAGAATGCCTTTGCTTCGTGAAAGTTTACCTGAGCAGGCCAGTTCCATGGCATAGGCACCACGTCAAACATCACACGCAGCTTGTAGCGGTTGCTTCCCGAGGGTCCGTCTTGCATCCAGAAGGCCGGCCACTTCGTGTTACGGAAGCAGCGCCACTCCCAGCCAAGATCGCTCCAATACGAAGGGTTTCGGTAGCCTCCGTCGCGCACAAAATCGTAGAACTCGCCATTTGACACGAGGAATTTCGTCGCTCGGCATGCAGGCACATTCGCCTCGCGGTGGCCGTATTCGTTGTCCCACCCAAACGACGGAAAGTCACGGGGCTTGCCAATTTGCACCTTTGAGGCTGGCACGTCCAGGAACTCATTTGCCAGGTAGTCCACGCCAGCAACCGGACGCAGCGCAACTTTCCTGTTGTCGCAAATCACAGAGTCGTGGTAGTCGGGCAACAATGAAGTGCTCTGGAAAAACTCGACGGGGTGCTCCAGCATAAGCATGGAGGACGTCTCCTGATGAATCCGTTCATGTTCGAGCGCCATCTGCAGTGCCCACAGCGGACTGTCCTCGGTGATCTGCTCGTGACCGGGCTCGAGGCCCGGATGCGTCTCTACAACACTGCGGATGAGCTGGTAGACCCGACGACGGTAAGCCAACACGTCAGCCACGCGAGGCCACTGCATCTCGTTTTTGCTCATGTCATCCCAGCGCATCTCATCCACTCCTACCTCGAAAATATATTCGAAGAAGGGGTTTACCGGCTCTTGAATGAGCCCCGACACGAGGAACTTATTGACGAAGAAAGTCGTCGGGTGGCCGTAGTAAAAGATGAGCGGGTGGCGCAGTTGGTGCGGTGGTGACGTCATGAAGGCGCGCTCGCCCAGCAGTGTCGCGAACAGCGCGTCGGTCATCGCCCACACATTGTCCAAGTAATCAAGTGTCTCTTGGCGCGAGCACGACCGAAGGTCCAACATCTTGACGGCGTTCAGGCGGCCGGACGTGCGGTCGATGCCTGGGAACGTTGGGTCCGTGCGTGGGTTGCGCGCAGTGGTAAACCAGTCATCGGCACGCTCGCCAAAGAGGAAGCTGTCATCGTCGACGTCATGGTCTTCGTCGTGCACGCTGGCGGCAGAGGTGGCGAAGGTGGAAGATTGGCTCGACGGAGCTTTCGAGTGCACCGACCGACTGGTACAAGGCGAGGACAAAGCCGACAATGGAGAGGTCGATTGCAACTGCAAAGGTGAGAAGAAACAGTGCGAAAGACGCGGCGTTACGGAGGTCGCCGATGTAGACGAAGACAAGTCGCGCGTGACACACGACACGGCGCGAGCCAAACGTAAAGGCCGTTTGCTCGCGGTTGGAAAGCGACGAGGAAAGCTGGTAATGGCCAACATGCTACTACGGTCAGCTGAAGTAAAGTCGTGACGAAGAGGAGACGAACGGAAGAGCAGCGATGCACTTGAGTGGTCGATGGACGATTGAATAATGACTCTTGGTGCAGCTCTGTTTTCCACTGACAACGTTTAGGTAATTGTTCCGTGATCGCGATTCGAAGCGAAGGACGCCGCCCAGTACAAATCCCATACGAGGGATGGCTCACAACTTTCGAGCGCATAAGCTACAAGAGAACTTATGCAAACACAGGCCGAGGTTATGTTTACCTTCTTTAGCAAAAGTTCTGTTGTTGCCTCCTCTTCGACCTAGGCATTCGTCGGATCCATCTGGACGATCAATATACTGATGCGAGCTCTAACTGTATAGAATAACTTGATACCTTTCGGGACCGAAGGCATACATGCATCAGTAAGCAAGTTATCAGCTAAGGATAGGCGGGTCGTTGTCGGAGACCAAGCAGTTAAAAGAAGCCATCAGTCAAGACAGTGTCACTTTAGACAGGATTTCTGTATGATTATTGTGACATATTTTGATGATCATCAGACTGTTCAGATACGTCTGAAATCTCTCCCATCCAGACCGAGGGCAAGATAACAGTTGCCGCAAGCTCCGATGCTGTCAAGGCGTGAAAGAAACGCTGGAACACATCTGCTGGACATGTCCGTGCGCACAAGCCTGCTGGCAGAAGCTTATCTGCCACTGGACAGGAGAACGATGAGAGCTTGGACGGCTCCAACGCTTCCTTGCAAACAGTGCAAGTAGAAGCGCGCCAGGACTATCCAAGGTGGTCCAGGAACAGCTCACCAGAAATCACCCAGACGAGGTGGCTGCATACGCCGCCGTGTGGAAACGCATATGGCACATCCTGAGCAGCGTTTGCATCACCAGCTTGTGAATACAACGCAATTGAGTGACGTTCCAGCAAGAGGACGTGACCATCGCCGGTGCGTTCATGAATTTTGGGAAACCAGCATGAGGCAACTTCGAGCCGTATCGAAGCGAGAGTGCGGGCGAACCGACACGAAAATACAAGGAACCCGTCTGATGCTATGTCAACGTGCCATAGCCAGACAACCCCGAGAGCCGTCAACGCAGGTGACAAGCCCCGCACAACCACCGGACTCGAATGAGGAACCGGCGTTGCTAACCAGGCTTAGGATTTACCAGACATCCTGCAAACACTAACGGTTAAATAGACTCGTCTGCCCCTCTCTAAAAATATGTCTGAAATCCTGATCTTCTGTCATGACTACGTCATTCTCCTATGCACTAGCTTATTCTGCAGCCTTATCCCGACTGGCTTCTCGAGGACAACTCCAAAAGAGTACGTGTGACCCTTTGACCATACGTGAACACATGTGAGGCCGGAAACTAGATGACTTATCCAAACGACAGATAGATGCGCTGTTAAATCTAGAAAAACAGAACCACACAGCACTTGTGAACAAAGACATGACGTCGTTACAGCAGCTATTGTATTTTGTGTGATTAGTATCATAGATTCGCGGCCGGACGTTGTCACCACAAAGAGGAGTATCAAGACGACCTCATTTTCGACATCCTACACTTATCGATCGACTTTTATTTCGACAAGATAAGATCAGCTTCAAACTGGTTTGTGCAGAGAGTATCTTCATGACATACCGCAGCGGTAAGTTGTGGATAACTGCAAGGTGGAAGCATTGGCTATCGACTCATCACACGCAAAGATTGAGGCAGCAATGCTTGGTTTTTTCGTTGAAAGGTCCGTCCAGCTGGACGCTAGAGCGAAGAGCAGGTATTGTGACTCAAATTTGACGAACTATCTTGGAATTTTTGATTGGCCGACAATCGTTAAGACAATCGGTGAATACCGTAGTAAAGTGACTAGCTCGATAACGCAACTCAATGGAAGACCAGCAGAAGCCTCCGTCCTTCCCAAATTTGCCCAAGAGTGCTCGTACGTTATTGTTTTTTGTTACTTGCCTCGGTGATACGTCCCGACTTCCTGTTTTGTCGATGTTGTCACAGTGTTCTCCAGACTGGAAGCGTTCCTGCCCGTGATGGCAGAGGAGAACAAGAAACTGAGTAAGGCGGTAGCATCGGGAGAAGGCGACAAGCACAATATCGAAGTGGAAGAAAATGAGGAGAACAGTGGCAAACCTGAAGATGATGCTGTGGCTGGAGACGGCGAGAAGAAGGAAGATTACAAGGCTCCGGTGATTGAAATGGTGCATTAATAGCTGTAATGTCGTACAGGCTGCTCCATCCACTTGACTTTGTTTCTAACTATGCAACATCACTGCTGTGTTGCAAACAGAACTTTGCACTAGGGACGATGAGCAGCGATGGCGAGGGCTCGAATGCTATCGACCAGGAGGCACAGATCAAGGCTGCAACAATCGCTAAAGTAATTCGTGCCAGTTCAGAACCAACACAGCAGCAAGACGAGTCGTTGTTCCGGATGCAGCTTGAGAGGCCCAGCAACAAGCCGCGCCCTGTCATCCAGGAACTAAATTGAAGCGAGTCGTGTCGTTGGTCAAGGATATTTACTGATTATACGAATGATACGAAAGGTAGTTTTGTACGAAAGGTAGTTTTGTATCATTCGTATAATCAGTAAATATCCTTGACCAACAACACGACTCGGTCTGTGACTTAAATACCTACTTTTGTCAAAAGCGCACCACACACGAAATAAGTTATCAATCACAAGCTTGTGTTCGTCTCGCATCTATCATTTTGTAAGCAGTACGAACTACCACTAGGGTTTGAGGCCGTAGAGGTTTGTCAGTCCATTTCTTGTCGTCGTGTCTAGTTTTGCGTGGCCTTAGAAACGACGAGCTAGCAGTCTTCAAATAGCTACAACCACTAGCCCAAGTCCGACGTTCAGCAGCATGTTCTACCAATTATCGCAGAAATATTCCAAGGGCAGCACAATCGCCATCATCATCCCGACCATCATCGCCGTGTCGTACTCTACCTTTGCCTTCTTCCGCTACACTGGTACGCAGCTGTAGGGCTCCCTCCCCCTTCCCTCTTTGTCTGCAATAGTTAACCCCTCACTGCTATCGCTCTACTTGACAGGCCCGGACCTCGGTGGGAACCTGCCGGGATCGCCCAAGACCACGTCGGCCGAGTGGCAAGCGGCTTCTGTGGAGTATGGCAAGGCACAGAAAGCCAATCCTATTCGTCACTTCAAGGACTAAGTACAGCAGATAAAAAGCAGTTGGCTGTCTGTTTAAGGGACGATCCTTCTGTAATTATTGGCCGCGGGGTGAGCGTGTGGGGAGGCGCCAGCAAGCTTGGATCATGATACAACTGGTCGACCGCAGATGCGCTCGTATTCCCCGCGTCTTCTGCATTTCTAGCTCTCTCATACATAGAAATCAAACAGAATAATATCAATGACGTTTCTGTGGAAGGAGGAGGAGGATCACTTGCCTGTCATTATGTAATACATGAATTAGCTCACTTGTGTATGTTCCTCCTATTGACGAAGATGCATCGTGGTTGACAAGCGCCAGCAGCAATACTCCGACTAGCAAATTACTATTTATCTTGTGGGTATTCCCTAGATGCAGGCACGGAATAAACATACATTAGTAGGCAAGCATTCAGCAACAGCGAATAAAAGACAGCCTGTGGCGGACTACGCACCAGCTCCGCGACTTGCGCCTTGCGCTTCGCCTCAGCAGCGTCCCAACCATCCATGGCACGCTGACGTTGTCTCTTCTCCGCTTCCTCCTCGTCCTTGAGTTGCTGCTCGTCCTCATCGTCACGGAAGCCGTAATAATCGGGCTCAATGTGCTTGTACATGTCTTGTCGTGTGCGTTTGCGAGGCTCACACTCCTCCTTCTGAAAAAGCTCGCGTACACCGGGGAGATCCTTTGCAGCTCCAAAGTACTTGTAGCCTCGTGCACCGCTCACAGTAGCTCCATCTGCATCATACGTCTGTGGCTGCGAGCGCCCATAGTCCGGTCCACCCAATTGCACAATCCGCCGCTCCCAGTGCCGCTTCTCACAAATGCGCTTGTTAATCTCGTCGTTCAGGTCTCGTACCACGTGCTCACTCGAGCCAGCTGGTAAGAAACTCAGGGCAGCGTTAAAAGATCCATTATCCAACATCATTGAGACAGCACAACGTACCATTCTGGATATCTGACACCTTTTTGGAGATCTCACGTATAATCTGCCGCCGCCAGCGCTCCGCATCTTTAAGGTTGTCGCATTGGGACGCTCGATATGGCCGCCGACTGAGAAGATCAACACAAAAGCGAGACGATTAGCAAACAACATATAGTGATGTATGTGCAGCACGCACTTTTTAAAAGTATCAGCAAAGTCTTGCTTCATGCTTGTCCATCGATTCAGCAGCGACTGCGCCTTCTCCTCATTGCGCGCCATTCTACAGGTAAGTGGTAACTTACTCGAAACTAATGCTGGTACGTGGCCCACACCAAAACGTGGCTGTCTCGCATTAGTGTGGCCCACGTCGTTTGCAAACGTGGTCCACCCAAAATGAATCCTAGGACCCGCTCGCTCAGACATGGTGGGGCTATGGACCACGACGACCCGCGCACTGCTGCGGCGCCGTGGCTTGGCGCGTCTGACACCCACGCAGACGGCAAAGCCAGAAATGGCTTCCTATGATCTGGTGGTAATTGGTAGTGGACCATCCGCGACGCAATGTGCGCTCGAATCGGCCAAGCAGAGCAAGCGCGTGGCTATCGTCGACAAGAAAACGCGTCTGGGCGGTGTGTGCGTGCATACTGGCACAATTCCATCGAAGACGTTTCGGGAGGCGGTACTTCATTTGTCTGGTTATCGTCACCATGGCTTTTATGGCAAATCATACAGTATGAAGACGGTTACGATCCAGGACATTCTGTACCGTGTACAGCGCGTCGTGAGCTCGGAAGAAGACGTGGTGCGTGCACAGCTCAAGGCCGCTCGTGTGGACGTTATCTCTGGTTTTGCACGCTTTGAGAATGAGCATGAGATTTCAATTGTGAGAGAGGACGATGACAAATCAGAAACGAATCAGCGCAGCAATGTGGACGCGCTCTGCCGCGTCAAAGCCGACAAGTTCCTCGTTGCATGTGGCACGCGGCCTGCACATAACCCGCTCGTGCCGATTGATGGAAAGGTTGTGATTGACAGCGACCAGATTCTCAGTCGTGACATACATCAGTTGCCGCGCTCGCTCATTGTCGTGGGTGCTGGCGTCATCGGCATGGAGTACGCGTCTATGATAAATGTAGTACCTGGCCACTCAGTCACGGTGGTGGATGGACGCCCAGATGTGAGTGTAGATAGGAGAAAAACCAACTGTTGTAGTTTGTACTGCCGTGCTGTTGTTTATACTCAACGGATTGGTTTTTCGTCTACAGATCTTGTCCTTCTGTGACCACGAGATCATCAGCAATCTCATGTACGAGATGCAAAGCAATGGTGCACGCTTCCTGCTTGGCGAGACTGTCAAAAAAGTCGAGGTGTTTGATCGTTTTCGTGTGGGTGACACAAGGATATCTGTGCTAAGCGTGGCTATGTTTACTGCTATCAGACGACGGAAAAGCAAGTGAAGGTTTTTTTCAATAGTGGTAAGGTGCTCAGTGCAGACGCTCTCCTGTATACGGTGGGTCGTCAGGCAAGCACGGACGGGCTGAACCTGGAGGCAGTGGGGCTTTCGCGTAATCACCGTGGTCTTATCAATGTGAACAAGAATTACCAGACGGACCAGCCTCACATGTAAGATTAAGATACTTATCCTTTTGGGCGATGCGCGTGTACTTAGATGGCCTTTTTCTTCGTTTTAGCTATGCTGCAGGTGATTGCATCGGTGCGCCGGCGCTTGCGTCCACAAGTATGGAGCAGGGTCGCCTGGCGTCGTGCCACATGTGGAACCCAGACGAGGAGCTCGCCGCAACGAGTCAGTTAGAAAATGGTAATTACCCGTATGGCATCTACACGATCCCGGAGATCTCAATGGTGGGCTTGACGGAGCAGCACCTCACGAAAGATTGTATGAACTACGAAATTGGTATTGCGAAGTACTCGGAACTTGCAAAGGGCCAGATGATGGGCGCAATAGCTGGCGGGACCTTGAAGATCTTGTTCGATCCCGACACGCTCAAGCTGCTTGGTGTGCACGCCATTGGAGAGGGCGCCACGGAGATTATTCACATTGGACAGGTCGCTATGGCCATGGGTTGCTCACTGACGTATTTCCGTGATGCTGTATTTAACTACCCAACGCTGGCGGAAGCCTACCGCGTCGCTGCCTTGAACGGACTGGGCCGTCTCAGTCGTCACACCGAAGAAAACTAATCTCCAAATCGTACTGATGGTGGATGCAGACGAAATGCTGTCAACCTGGTTGGTAATGCATGCATGATGGGGCATTTAGAATGTGCAAACGAAATAAATGGGGATGTTCCAGCGCCAAAAGGGTTTCTAACGGCGTAGTGTAATGTTGTTGTCATCTTCATAAGTCCCTCGCAGGGAGTGTCGCCTGACGCAAACACGTTCGATGCTGCACGTCTATACGTGATTTGAGGCAAACGTAATTGATTGGCGTTGCTTCAAAGCTTTCGAACCGCAACTGATATAAGGCGAACCGCAGAAAAGTGAACATCTCCAAAGGCTCTTGCACTACAGGAAGTCGCTTATAGTCGCCTCTGGGAACGTCAAAAAGTCCATGGACATCGCTCTGCTTGAAAAGAAGCTGGAAATGCGATCGAAATCACGTTGGTCCCACCCCGTATGCCCTTTCACGTCGCCATCCTCGTTTTTTTTCGCTGGGAGCTAAGTGGTTTATTTGGTGCTTTTTATTTATATTTTTTAAATTTAAATTTTTATATAATTTAAAAATTTCTAAATATGGTCTTTATTTTTATAATTTTTTAACCTATAAAATGATTGACAAAGGGTTAATTGAAATATGTCACCGCTTGTGGGGCATTACCGACGACAAATGCGGTCTTCCATCACCCCAACAGGCAACCGAAGCGTAAACCTTCCGGTCGCATCTCGTCACGGCTTTGTGAAAATCATGGTGGGCTGGTAGCTGGACGAAATCCAACAAGCCAACATCGTGATTCTTTACAAGCTTTCTGGCCGTCTAAGGCCAGCAAGGAACACAATGGCCCTCTTCGTCATTCCAGTCATCATTTGCGCTTCTTCTCGGAACAGCATCCGCGTTTAGAACTACAGGCTTTAATTCGACCCGTGACCCTCGATGACAGCCAGGTGGTCCTTTGTCGTCCATCGAGAACATTCAATCTTTAGCTTCGAAGAACGAGCCAGGAATCCTCGAGCAGGAATCCTCGTGAACAATGTCGGTCGACAAGAGACCATCCACTTTGGTTATAGAGAGAGAGGTTCAGATCGTCTATTTGCATGGTGTTAACTATGTGCAAGATCTCCTGAACCAGGCGGCTGTATTCTTGATCGAATAGTGCGATAAAATCTTTTCTAATTGGGCTCACCCTATACAAACGTACTCTATCTATTTCTAAGATTGGTCATTTTGAACATACAGTTAGTCAATTCGTGTGCAATGGAGGACGAGTTGATTGCGCAGCGCGATGCGGCCATTGCCGTGACAAAAGAGCTGCAATGGCAGCTACAGACCCACCAAGAGGAGATGGAGAGAAAATTTGAACGTCGCACGCTCAACGCGGAACGACTGCGTCACCACGCAGAAGAGAAATTACGTCGCGCTGTCGAAGACCGCGACTGGAGCGAGAGCTGTTGCCGTCGACTACTGGCTTTGGCTCTGTTCCTGGGCTGCAGTGGCGCTGTTATTGGATGGGCCGTGGGGTTGTTATTGCTGCTGGCGGTGGGTGAGCCGCTCGTGGGGTTTCTGCTGGTGCTGCCGGGGATGGCGCTGGGGATTTTGATGGGACTGGCTGTGGCCAAGACAAAGACCCAATTGGAGAGCAGACGCCGAGACGCTAAGAACAGAGAAGACAAGCGTCATTTGGAGGTGGAATTTGCCGTCAGCACTGGAGTAAGGGGGCAGGACATGCCGTTGGAGCCATTGGAAAACGTTCCTGGCATGCAGGACGTTGCGGAGAAGAATTCAAGACAGGTAGAGCAGGTTTGGAGAAAAGCGGCAACAGAGGAGAAGCAGCCTATATCAGGGCCTAGATCGCTGCTCAGCATGGGCTGGAATGCGACGTGGTTCACGCTGCATACATTGAAGGACATTACTGTGGGGCTGTACTATGGAAGATACTTGCCCATGCCTGAGGATAAGAAGAAGAGGGAGTAACTCACTCGTCGCAGTCAACAGGATGTCCAACCAATCGAGTGCTACAACTGACAAGGCAGCGCAACCGTTACGAATCAGCACCAACTCGTGCTTTTATCGTCGTGCTATTTAGTATTTTATGAAATCAACTAGACGCGGTCGATTTGGAGTCGGCCAGTGCCGTTCGTTTTTAGCACGTCGACGCCGTTTTCAACACCTCCACAAGTAAGCAATACTAGTATATGGGTGCGGATATCCAATGGGTCGCACAGGTAGTGGTGCTGGATACCTGCTACGTACGTGTGCTTCCTAATACCGTGCAGTTACGGTTCTATGAGCTCTTGTCGCCAGCATCGATATCGTTTCGCTGACTCACGGTCCGTGCCTTGTTCTGCTCGTCGTCGCAATAGAGCCAGGACTATAGAAGCGAGGGTGAGGGCTTCTCACCAATGAGACGTGTCCTGATGAGCTGAGCCTTTTCTAAGTCGCGCGGAAGGTTTTTCGCTCTCGAAGAAATACCACAGTAGAACGAAAAAACAATGAATTACTTACGCGTTAAAGAGCTGGGCAAGAATGTCTAAATGTGCTGAGCCAGGTAATCAACGACGATGTCTTTTTTCGCTTACCTCCCCCACTTGTGATAGCGGCACGGAGACAACAACAGACAGCCCAGCATCTCGTGCCATTTATCCGTTAGCGCCTCAAGGATTAGCAAAACGTACACGCGACAACTCTCGCATTCGATTGTATAGCAAATCACTTCAGGATCTTTCTCGATTGCCGCCGCGATTGGTGGCCGCACATTTAATAGAAAGCGAGGGCTTCACGCTGCCTCATGAATATGCAAACTCGTAACACAGGATGGTGCTGGCGCCACCGCGTCGGCAAATTGGTTCTCTGCAGTATGTTGCTGCCTGCCACATGGGGTGCTTTGCCAAAGTTTGTCATGCATGTTGATGGCATGTTGATGGCAAGTTGATCCAACCTTGTCCAGCTGTCTTCAGAGCAGATGGTGCCTGTGATTCATAGCTGTTGACGCTAATGCGATGCAACACCCGAACTTCCCGCAAACGGTGCACAAAGGGAGAAGTGACAAATAATGGATCGAAATAGGTTATATTGTACAATCTTATCTACAGGATCAATCCCTCCTCCTAAGCCGCTGCAGTAGGCCTCATTCTTCCTACTATCTTGCTTTGCTGATCTCTGCTCGATAACTCGCTTGCTCATGCATTACGTAGTTCCTACATATGGGGGGCCTCTTATTTCTGTTCCACCGTCAACAAATTACACTGCCAGGTCACTGACGCCAGAAGGACTGGTCTCCTTATGCATTGCCTGCTTGATCTCATTCATATAGCCGCCAGCGCTGGGGTTCAAAAAGTCGGACGAAATCTCAAATGGCACAAGACTGAACTCGATGCCAGTCACAACGTTATCGTCGTCCGTGAGAACAGACGCCATAAGCGTGATCGTCGCAATGTTGTTATCCGCCCCTTGCGCCTGCACAATAGTGCTAATCGGCTTCATGCTACTGCTGACCGACTGTACGACGGCGTTGAGCTTACTATTATCCAGACAAAGACTGGCACGTAACGTGTTGCCATCCATGAGATTGTCTTCAGTCAAGCCGGTCTGCGACAGGAAGGCCGAGTTGACAGCTAAAAGGTGCATACTCTGGTCCACAACAAGACGCGGCGTCGACGACTGGTCGAAGCAACGCTTATAGACAGCGTCCATTGAGCCGCCGCTTTGTGCCTGAAATCGGAAGCTGTCCGCCTGCTTCTCGGCACGTTCGGCTTTCTGCTTAGCAATGAGGAGGTTGCTACGCAGCATGCTGACGTAGTGAAACGTGTTGTCCAAAATCGACTGCTTGTTCTTCTTGGATTGCACGCCCGCCTCATCAAGCAACGACTTGAGCTGACTGATGCGGTCGTTGAGCTTAAACATTCGTTTCTTCTCCTTCATGTTGAGCTCCTCACGTGAACGTTTGGATCCCAAGTTCGAAGGCGTGGCACCGCCGACGGAGCTGCCCGAATTGTAGTCAGTCGACACGTGCAGCATCTGCGCCGTCATGGGCGGCGGCGCGTAATACTGTCCAGGGTGCTGCATGTTCATCATAATGGGCTCGTGGTCAAAGTCTCCCTGCTGCTGGTGAGGCGTTTGCTGGTGTTGGGCCGTCTGCATGTGATGCTGCGACGTCAAGGTGTTCGAATGCACGAGCTGCTGAAAGTCGTGCATGCTTGGGCCGTGATAGCCGCCACCATTGGCGTTGTGGTCGATTGACGTGGCGAAAAGCTTCGGGCGCTCACCACTGTGCTGAAGGTGTTGAGACTGGGTCTGGTAGTGTGAGTAGCCGTAGTCGTTCTGAAGCATCTTTGAATGAAGTAGGTGAAAGGGATACCAAACGTTTAAAAAGTCGAAGTTTGCTGGAGCAAGTGAGTGGGACTCGGCCAAATGGAAAATGACAATATGGTTGGCAGCAGATGGTGGAATGCAGGAAGAAGCGGCCCTATCGCGTTTGCACTGGTGATCACTTTAAACAGGGAGTCGGCCTGGCCATCTTATCGCGAGGCCTCTACAGACAAGAAAGTGGGGTTAATTTTTTTGCGAGGAGCGACTAGGGCGCAGAGACAATATTAGCCCTAAGTATGAGTGCGTGTGGCCGTGACCGTTGCAGAGCCGATGCTGCGAGTTTGCTACCTGCTGGAGACACGGCAATGCAAACGCACGACAGCTTGAAGACGCTTATGAAACAGGATAAGGGGAACAAACGTCTAGGCAAGGCCGTGCCAAGTTTTTTAGAGGCACATCATAGAGCAGAAATAGTGGCTGGATCATCTTTCCCATCCTGTGCGCAAGCTCCATCTCTCACCCATGCAAGCTGCAGTGAGCGGTCCTCTTTAACATGAATGTGCCGCTACTGCACGTTGGCGTGCAGTGCATTCGTTGTCATGGACACGCGGCTACAGCCAGCATTCGTTACCACGGTATTGCGGCCAGATCATTTGCGTGCCGTTCTCCGGCTTTCTTGTGTTAGAGATCCGCTGCGTGAGCAGCCAAGTCGTCCTTCTGATGGCCAGCAACAGCTGCCGGAGACTACCAAAATCGACAATCCGTCCTTTCATAAGCTGGTAAACACAAAGCAGGCGGTATACCAGAACATGGGACCGGGCAGAGATTATTATACATGAAAAATCTGCGCAATAGGGTTTGCTGGTCAGTACCAATGAACTAGTAACGTTAGCAGCCCGAATCCTGCAGGATGGCCCTGACACTGCGAGGCGCCTACGCCACGCACGTGCCCGGTATTGTTCTTGGCCATCGATAAGAGAGCCTTTCAATCGCGACGACAGCTGCTTTCGACGAGCTGCTCTTAGCGGCTTTACCCGTGTGATTCAACTGCTGCTTCAATTCGACTGACCACTTGCCGTTGATCGTCGGTGTGATTGTCGCCACAACCATTGCCGACGTCTGCATAGAGTAGCCTGACGGCCGTTACAGTCCGCCAGACGATTATCATGCGTCTTGAGAAGGTCATTTTGGGACCACATTAATGCGCTACCGACCCTTGCTAGATGTTAGCTCCGTATAGTCGCTCCTTATCGTATAAGGCAAGTGTCGATTTGTGCTGATTAGGGCTCGCACTCGCTTGTTAGTCGGATTAAGCTACAAATTGCCTTAAAGACAAGTTTTTGAAGCTATCGCGCTTTCTGCTCGGACACATTGCAAAAATCATGTACCAGATACAAGCACTGCCGACTTCGTTCAGGAGAGGAATTCGAGTGGCCACCGAAGCCTAGGAATCCTTTGAAGGCTGCGGTACACGATGAATTCGAATTTTAATTTCCAGATCTCTTTCAATGACGTGATGCTGCAAGTCTTGCGCGGCAGGCCGAATCCATCACTCTAAGCTGGAGCTTGTCGATGATTTGCCCGCGATCTATCAGCTGCTTAACAGCCGTGTCTTGTTGTCACATCAGTGTATGTCTGTCCAAGTCTAAATCCTGATGTTTGACATGAACGTACCCATCATGTCAACAGCAAATCTGCTATTTGCAATTCAACGGCGCAAATTTTGTAGGAACAGCCGGCAAACGTGAACGCAAACACTCGAAATGAGTGTCTTGCCTGTCAAATGATGTTACCGCACTGTACTCCAATTTTTTTCTTGCGTGGGATACCAACTACATTAGAGCTAGCGGAGGCATATGAGTCGCAATTGAACCAGACTGTCATGGCTCACGTTAGCATTCGCTTGATGAGCGCTGGCTTTTTACGATGTTGATGACCGAGTCGAACCGTCTTTGGAAGTTGCATCGAGCAGGAATATCGGCTCCGCAACTTTGAACCTGTCACTTCACTACGTAAATGAACCCATTCGTTGCGTGGAAGAGCAATGTTTTTGTATCGGTGCGTTATCACTGGTAGTAGTGGTCGAAACGATTCATAAGTCTGCATTCAATCGGTGCGAACCAGGGGGGGCTGGATAGCAAAAAAGGTGGGAGATAAATAGCATGCCGAGTTCCTTTTGTCTTTCTCAGAGTATTCTTCTCGCTATCACTACTTTGCCTTCTTTTCGGTAGGATTCATGTCTTGCAATCTGATCTCTATCACATTACGATCGCAGCGAGCACAAAATTTATGGTTATTTCTGCAAGAAATCCACTAACAAAATACGTGTCGAAGCTCGACTCAATATCCCCATGATGTCACATCGCGTCAACGTTACGCTTATTCAATAAATCATGCATTCGTACGAAAAAGACGTGCGTGAAATCTCGTGTAGCACGCGTGCTATGTCGCTGAAGTCATTATCATCGACTACGACTCGCCGATGGAGTCATCTGTAATCATGGTGTTACGCCCACTTTAATTTATGTAGAATGGATTCAAAGAAGCGCCTTAAACGCCACTATACGTCGTCATTCCTGCATCCACTTGAAGCGCAGTCCTTGTTGACGATCCTTCCTGTTTTTACTACGTTCTTGAACTATCTGATGTGCGGGCTTTAACTTGTTGCCGTTCGGTATAGTACCGTAAAGCAGTTTCTTTTTCGGATGACTGGTTTGTGGCCCGTCCTCAGAACCGAGTAGAATGCCCGAATAAGCTAGAAGCAGTAGATTAGAAGTCCAAATTCATAAAAACTGATTTGGCAATTCTGACAAGTCAAATTACTTACTAGTTTTGGGTCTGCTGACAAACCCGATATTGCCAATTAGCTTTAAGAGTTTGTAAACATAAAAACAATCATTACAGTACTAAGTTATCTCGTTGTTGTAATCTCCGTTCGATTATAGAATCCTCGAATACCGACTGTACTTTAATTAACTCATTTTGTACGATCCTCCGTTAAGTTGTACCTTTCCGTTGTTATTCCAATGCACCGGAACTGCTTCGAATTCGTAATAGTTATCGCTTGTGTATTTCAGCCAATAATGTTATGAGCTTTTGTACATCGCTGAACCGGCGAATCTTGCTTGCAATGGACGCATCTCACCCACTGCTGGCCGGGGACGCTGGCGACAACGAGGATTCTACCGTTCAATTAACTGACTGTTTATCCAGCTATCTACCGGCTTGTAAGGGTGTGTATGCTACCAACGGGAAGACGCAGAGCAATGGCCGTGCACACGATCTGACGCAATACTTCGTCCCCAGTAATGGTAAAAGAGATGAGGATTTGAACGAGGACAAGCAGTTGGTGTGTTGTTATCGGCCTTTTAGTCAATGGCCGTGCTGGAAGTGGGTATTTCCTGACCGCATCAGTGATTACGAGGACTTTGCCACGTCGACGCAGATTGGGGAGATCTATTCACTACGACAGACGGCCCGCGAGCAGTTTGACCCAATGCTGCCAGGTACTGCGCGACTAGTGAGTTGTGTGTCTGAGAAGATACCGATTTGACACGCAGCATCTTGTGCAGAGGATGACGATATGCTGCAGCATCTATGGAGCGGTTTGTTTCCAATGCTGCCTTATGAAGGACGCGTTAACGTACGCTGGCGAGACGTGGGTTTCCAAGTGCGTTGAATTAGCACGGTCCCTCTTTGCTGCTTGGTTTGGCTTATTGGAGAAGAGCTCGTGTTAACGCTCGTGTTTTTTCTCGCCACAGAATGATGATCCGGTGTCAGACCTTCGCACCTCCGGACGGCTGGCTATCCGGATGCTGCTCTACTTCTCAGACCATTTGAACGATGAATTCAAGGTGAACCAAGGGCCCAAACTCAATCTTTACTTGATGCTCGCTCACTACTGTTCTTCTCAATTATTTGTTTTGGTGCTACAGCGTATGCTAAGGGAAAATCGCTTTCCCGTGTGCGTGTGCGCACTGAACTTGCTGGAGATGCTGTTGTGCCACTTAAAACTCAAGGAGCCACTACCACTTGTTTGTCCGTGTTGCGGCACGGAAAACGCCGACCTGGAGACATCACAGCAACCCAGTCGAACGCATCCAGAGCTGTGTGGTTTCACAGCATTAATGAGCGACGCGTCCTCACTCGCGTCAGCAGCTTTTTCTCATCGATTAGCGGGCGCAGAAGGTGGACCTGCAGAGGTAGCTCTTGCGCATGTATTTGTCCACTCACTTTTAGTGATGGATGACGTATGGAAGCAACAGCTGCAGCAAAACCCGACCACGACGCTGATGCACTTCCGTGAAGCCCTTGTAGAGACTCGAGCACGTATTGTGGTTTTCCTTTCGCACCGACGCATCCCCCTTACGCTAGCAGAGCTTGATATATGGGGCTATCGGCAGCTAGCACGGTGCCATAGTATTTGAGAGAAACCGTAGCTTTGTTTTCATTAGGTAAAACATTAAGATAGCGCCCGACTCCCGTGCTGTTAAATCAAGGCTTATTGCACGCTCCAGTCAATAGGTTCTTTGCCATGCTTTTTGAGGTAGCTGTTGGCACGCGAAAAACACTTGGAACCCAGGAATGGCGCGTTGGTCTTGGTAGCGCCAAGCGGTGATGGATGTGAGGTACACACCACGAGGTGTCGTTTTGAGTCGATCAGTGAGCCCTTCTCTTGTGCTGGTTTTCCCCAGAGCAGAAAGACGACGTTGGAGGCGTCTTTACTAACTTTGGAGATGATAGCATCCGTAAACTGCTCCCAGCCACGCTTCTTGTGGGAGTTGGGCTCACCTCGGCGCACTGTGAGCACCGTGTTGAGAAGCAGCACGCCCTGGCGACTCCAGCACGACAAGCAGCCGTGTGAGGGGCGAGAAATACCAACATCACTCATCGCCTCTTTAAAGATGTTCTTGAGACTCGGTGGTGGTGGGATCCCGTGACTTACCGAGAAGCTTAATCCGTGCGCCTGCTGTGGACCGTGGTACGGATCCTGGCCCAGAATCACCACCTTGAGATTGAAGAAAGTGCAGTCTCTCATTGCCGCGAACACGTCAGCCGGAGGTGGGTAAAGTGTCTTTTTTCGATCTTCTTCGCCCTCAAGGAATTTCGTCAGTGCTTGGAAGGAGCCGCGTGCAAAATCTTTTTGCAGCAACTCAAACCAAGACTGGTGCATAATTAAACGCAGCTGCGCCCTCTGATGTAGCTCGGCAAAGCTTGTCACGGGGACCACCTCACCCTGCTCTTCGTTTTTGCCATGGTCCTGCTCTTCGTTTTGATTCTGCTTCGAGGTACTGGTCTCGACATTAGACGTTTTACTGACCACTTTTCCTTGCTTTATAGTATCGGTGACGTTTTTTCCTTCACTTATACGACGCTTCTTGGCCGGCGGCGATGCTCCTCCAAAAAATGAACGGATATCGCGTGTCATTTCCAATCGTCTTTTGCAAGTCATGATATTTAAAATTCCAAATTTATTTAAATTTTTTTTTAATAAAAAAAGTGATTCAAAATCTGTTAAATTACCGATAATACTAATGGTTGGGAGCGTGTTACGTAAATGGCAGATATCCCCTTAGGGGCATTGGCGACAGGACCGATGATCGATTCATGGATTTATCAGAGCGTCCTCTCTGAATACCCTTTCAACATTGATCGTATTTGTTCTACAGATTTGGTCCCACTCTCACTTATTCTTTCGACCACGAAAATTGGCGCAGGTCTGTCCGGTGTTAATTTTTAACGCCCATACCAAGCGTAGCGAAGGCAGCCTTGATATGAAGAAAAGTTTTTGACTCACAAAGCCTTTTAAAATCAAAAAGCGTCGAGCTCGATGGTAAAGCAGTTTGCTCACCCGCCCATGAAATACATACCTACGAAAAGCGAAATGAGCTCGGCCTTGTCCAACGTCGTAGCCAGTAGGTAGAGCAACGAGGTGGACCTCATTGCTTATCGTTGACAAAGGCAGTGGATACATGAAAGGTTTTTCCTTGCGTGCCAAGTCGGACAGTGAAGCGTGTATCAAGAAGTATATCATGGCGGTTCAGACACAGTTCGACGCGAAAGTCAAGTTTATTCGACACGACGGAGCTCGTGAATTTGCAACCTCTTCACTCAAGTCATTCTACGAGAGTCAAGGAATCGAGCAGCAAGTCACGGTTCCATATGCGCACCAGACGAACGGCACGGCAGAACGCGCCATCCGAACCATCGTGACAATTGGTTGCAGTATGCTTCACTATGCCAAGTTGGACAAGTGTTTCTGGGCTGAGGCGGCCATGACGGCGATATACATCAAGAACCGTCTACCATCGCCGAAGTGCCAAGATCAAACTCCGTTTGAAATTGTCAATGGACACCAGCCAAGTGTGAAACACATGCGAGTCTTTGGGTGTCGAGCGTATGTACTGACTCCCAAGGAAAAACGACTCAAATGGGACCCGAAGGCTCGTGAAGGAATGTTCATGGGATACGAAGAAGTGTCAAAGGCATACCGTATCTATGACATCGAGGCAGAGCAAGTGGCGATTACTCGCGATGTCACCTTTGACGAATCAACTTTTGGATTCTCGCCGGTTCTCCCACAAGAAATCGTCGAAAACACTGCGCTGGGTTTTGATGCGCTGGACATCAGTAATAACCCTCGCCAACCTGAATTCAGGCAAACAGGGAAGCGCAAGAGTTGTTCCACCAATGAAGAACAAGCCTCTCAAAGCCCAATTCCTGCTCGTTATGGGACTGGATTGGAAGAAGCAAGTGGGCCAGATGACTCCGTGTTGCATCGAGCAAAACGACGACCAAGTGCTCGAGATAATCTGGATGAAGAGAACAAGAGCTGTGATGAAGATAGAAGCGACTCCACACCTCCTGCCTTTTGGCGAGCAAGTGCCAATGCAGTCGAAGGAGGCGACTTATGTGAGCCGACGACATTCCAAGACGCTGTTGGTGGGCCGGATCAAGCTCACTGGCGTAAGGCAATCCGTGCCGAATTGGATTCAATGCAGCTTCGCGATGTGTTTCAAGCTGCCAAGCTGCCAACAGGTCAGCACGCTATTGGTACCAAGTGGGTATTCAAGATCAAGCGCAAAGCTGACGGATCGATCGAGAAATACAAGGCGCGCCTTGTGGAAAAAGGATTCAAGCAAAAATATGGCATCGACTACACAGAGACGTTCTCCCCTGTTGTCAAGTATGTGACGCTGCGCATGGTGATCAACTTGACCAAGTACTTTGGATGGTAGCTGGACCAACTTGATGTTGTGACGGCATTTCTCTACGGTGTTATGAAAGAAGTGGTGTACTGTGAGGTACCAGAAGGTATGGAACTTGATGATGACCACAACTGCTTGAAGCTGGTGAAGGCTATCTATGGACTCAAGCAGGCCTCACGTGTATGCAATGAAACTTTTGATGAGTTTGTATGTTCCATCGGGTTTTAAGTATCTGACTTCGATCCATGCCTCTACATCAAGGTTACCGACGGACAGTGCGTACTTTTACTGGTGTATGTGGATGATGCTCTAATTACCGGTGGCTCAAGCAAACTAATTGCGCGTGCCAAGAGTGACTTGAAGACGTGCTTCGAGATGACTGACAGCGGCAAATGCGCATTTGTCTTAGGCATTGAGCTGGTGGACAACAATGACGGCAGCATAACAATGTGCCAGCGACGCTACGTGAATGACATTCTCAAGCGCTTTGATATGAATGACTGCAAGGCTGTGATGTGTCCAACGGACATAAGCTCTCGATTCGTTCCAAGCGATGCAACAACCAAGATCAACGCTCCATTTCGTGAAGCAGTGGGTGCTCTTACGCACTTGATGACAGCGACACGACCGGACATTGCGTTTGCTGTTAGCTACGTTTCGCGCTTCATGGAGAATCCACAAGAAGAGCATTGGATGGCGGTCAAGCGAATTTTTCGCTACCTACAAGGAACGAAGTCACTTGGAATTTGCTTCAAGCCAGGCGACACGTTGGACTTTCGCGGGTATTCTGACGCAGACTGGGCCGGTGACCATGCTGACCGCAAGTCGACTTCCGGCTACGCATTCATGTTGATGGGTGCTCCTGTGAGCTGGGGAAGCAAAAAGCAGTCAAGTGTTTCGCTTTCAACCAGCGAAGCCGAATACATCGCGCTGAGCCTAACTATTCAAGAAGGCAAGTGGGTGCATCGTTTGCTATGCGAGATGTTGGCTGCAGCGATGGATACGTCAGAATGCGAGCTCAAGATCATGGAAGACAACCAGTCCTGTATCAAGATGACGAAGAATTCCGTGAATCATGGTCGGGCCAAGCATATTGACATCAAGTATCATCACATCCGTGATGAAATCAAGCGGGGTGAAGTCAAGGTGGAGTACTGCGAGACTTCGATCATGCTGGCGGACATCATGACCAAGGGACTGCCAGGACCGCGTCACAAGGACCTAACGACAGCGCTCGGGATACTTGCGTGTTCGCATTGAGGGGGCGTATTGGAGGTTACCGGTTAAGATACTTTGTATCGGTTACCGGTTTGCTGAAAACCTGTCCAATACGATCACGCGTAATTACGGGTAGTATTTACCAAATGATTAGACGCGTAGGATGATGAGACGCTTGACATGTGGTTTACATATAAATCATGTAGTAGGCAGAATAAGCTACGATAAATGAATCACTTTCGAATCTTCCTTCTGCCGAGCAAGTGTTCTTTGCTCCGCTTCTTCAGCCTCTTCGCTCCCTCCGGTCTCTTCCGTTCTTCTCGTCACGTCCGCGCTTTAACTTTATCAACATCAACAATTCTTTCCACCTCGAATTCATTCTCGTCTAGATTACCTTCCCAACTGTCTTCTGGCAATAATGCTTCATCAAAATCGACTCGATCTGTTTCATCCACGCTCAATATCATTGCGGGACGTTCCGGGAACTCTTTAACCTGCTTCAGCTTGGAAACATGAACCACCGGAAATAACCTGTATGGTGTACCTGCGATCTCCAATCGTACAGCATGATCGCCGCATTTTTCGGCTATACGAAACGGTCCGTGCCACATATGGGCTAACTTTCGAGCATAGCCATCCTTAACCCGATCCAAATAAAGCCATACCTGCGATCCGCGATCTATCTCAAGAAGATCGTGATCTGCATTATGGCGATCAGCTCGATCTTAGATTGCAATCTTCAGTCGATCGTTCACAACTGCCCTAGCACGCTGATAATGGCGTTGTATGCCATATCGCCATCGTCTTGCATCTCGATCACGTGGTTTGGTGCTTCCTAATGGTAGGGTGGCCTCCAAAGTTGATCGTGGATCCCAACCGTGAACCAAATAAAACGGTGTATCTCCACGAACACGATCTTGTGCAGTGTTGATAGCGAAAGTCAATCGTTCTGCATATTGGTCCCAATCTTGTTGGTTTTCGTCGGTAACGTACATCTTGATCGCTCGTGTCAAAGTCTGAACCATACGTTCGGCAGTGCCATTTGCCTGCGGTCTTTATGCCATGGTGGCCCGCTGTTTCTGTCCTGCGATTCGATTAGAAGCTCGAAAGAAATCAGACATGCATCCTGGTTCTCGATCGTGGCGAATCGCCTCGTTTGCATCAAATCGTCGAAATACACACTCCTCGTAATTCTCAGCGATCGTCTGTGCAGTTCGAGATGAGCTTGCTTTTGCGATCACATAACCAGAAAAAAGATCGACCCATAACAGTAATTCTGTGTTCCTTTTGAACGATCGCGGCAACGACGGAATATGATCCATAGCCAGAATTTGAAATGGGCAAGTTGCCTGCAAATTGCCTAGCGATCTGCCACGATCATATGGACGTCCTTTGCCCATTTCACAATCCACGCATTCGCCTACATAGCGCTGCACACTTCGGTATATTCCTCGCCAATGGAAATTCAATTATATCCGTTGATAGGTTCTACCTATCCCTTGGTGACCACCTTCCAGACTAGTATGGTAGTGATGTAGAAAATCTTGTTGTAACAGTTCCGGCACCACCAAACGTGCTACCTCCATTCGATCACCCGATGTCACAGCCGAGCTGGAGCAGAAAAATAACAATCCACTTTCATCCACATCGTAACTTTGCGCGATCAAGGCACTCGACTTCGCTTCGTCTGCCGTTAATCTGGTGACGTCCCCAATCAAGTACGTCTTCAGATTAGCAATCCAGCGTTCTTCATCTTGCGCTTGTTTGATACGCTCGATCCGTAATTGTTGCACGATATCTTCTTGTAGAGCTCCAGGCTGACAACGTTTTCCCGTAGTTGATCGTGTGATCGCAGCCACTTTGACTATTTGATCGACTTGACTTGGTATCAGCAACTCATTCAACCGATTAAGTGTGATCAGGTCCTGGCGATCTTGATCAGAAACAACAATTACGCCTTTCTCCTCATGTAAAGCTTCACCTGCTAATCGGTCGGCGCTCTGATTCCAGTCTCGCTTCATATGTAGGAATTCATGGGCGGGCCACGATCGAAGTCTTTCCATAGCTTTATGACGCAGTAATTGCAGACCTGGTGCTTTACAGTCGATCTCACCACGCATTTGCCTAATCACCAAATTGGAGTCTCCGCAAATAATTATGCGTCCCCTGGTCTGATCAGCAAGCAAATCGAAGCTGAGGAGTAGCCCTCGATATTCTGCTTCGTTCACGGTCAGATCGGCAGCAAATTCATAAGCGGCAGCTACGATCGTCCATTCTGGCAATTTCCATATGATCGCGCTGTATGCTTCACACTTTTTCTTCACTCTGGCCGACCCATCGAAACTCACTACTAGGAGGTTTTCGCCCAATTCGACCGTGGGTGATGGCATGCTTATTGTTTGTCTTGGCTGCTTTCGCGAAGCAATCGCAATCAAAATCTCGTTCACTTCTTCACGGGGAGTTATACTCGCAGCCAGTGTGCCCAATATCTCATCTTCACCCTTCTCACTTCGGCGAATCTCGAGAGTCCAGTTCGAAAATAATGCTGCCCATCTTCCTAATCTCCCGTTAAATCCCAAATATTGCAATAACCAAGCCAGTGTTGAGTGTCACGTAAGCACTATAATCTCGCGTGAAACCAGCATAGTATAAAGAGAAAAGGTCCGTTTGAGCACTACTTGGTAGAATGCAAAGTAAATATATATTAAGGTCCTTAGTTCGCCTGTGCTACATCTAAGCCTATTGTTCTAGAACCTTCTAGAACCTTCTTCAGTGACGTCATACTGTGACGTCATAGCCACTGTCGGATAACCGCCGTCGATAAGCATTCCGGTAACTACCGGTATACCCATATATCGGTACTTAGCTCTGTTTTGCCGCTCGTCGAGGAGCGATCTTGGCAACACTCCCACTCGACAAATGCTAGTTGGGTGTAAGCTTCAACATTCATGTGCAGCATTTACTTGGCAGCTCAAAACCACGGCCGCGAACCCTCGCCCGTAATGTTGTAGCAGAATGAAGCGTGTCGATTTTGCTGCTCGGAATATAGCCTTGAGGCCAAGGTATTCAGTTTTGTAGCAGCAGCGTCAAATCCGGAGCACATCGCCACTACAGTGTCCGCACAGCGAATGGCTGAGTAACTCAAGCTCTTTGCGCCATGCAGTAGCTGTGAAAGTGACGCTACCCAGAGTTTGCGAGGTAAGGAGGTTTTGGCAGAGTCTAACTAGTGTAGCCACTCTGCGATCATCCAGTCCTGCGCACGAGAGTAAAGTGAGTTTACAGAAGCATGATTAATTGCGCTTTAGCGATCTGCGCGACAATGTAGAATGATCCTTGTATTTTGGAGCAGACAAAAGAAGAACCCGAAGGTTGATCTGCATTCTTATGAAAAAGCGAGCGCGGATTCCAATGCGCCTTACTAGGTCCTCCAACGTGACCGAGACGTGCTCTACAGTTGTGTCGATGAAATATGGTGAGCCAGCTTAAGGCAGATGGCAACGACGGCGACGATATGAGCGGCTCGTCTGTTTGATCAAACAGCACGACCACAGCCACGGCTGCCTCTAGCTCCAGCTCGTGCTCACACGCAAGCTATTTTTTTTGGTACATTATTACAGTCATTTAATTTTCCTAACGACCCGAAAATGTCCGTCCGACTAAGGCCTACACATCCCTTGTCGCTTTGATAGCTACGTATTTCTACGTGCTAAACTACTGCGGTGTGCCTTATAACTATCCATCACCACCGCGCACCTGATCTACTTGCGCTACCCCATTCATTTCGAGCCAGTGACATAGGTCCCCTCGTAATGCCTCCTTGACGCTTGTCCACCGTGGGGGGAGCCTCTCCACGTCCGCAAAACTTCAGGCAATTGATGCTTTTACTGGAGCGGTCGTGAACTTAGACATTTCATATCTAAGTTTGTGCTTAGCGTAGAGAAGTACACCAAAGCGGTCTCCATATCGGCGCAGACGCCGGTGTATAGCGATTTTAGCGGAAGACAAATGCTAGTTGGGTGTAAGCTTCAACATTCATGTGCAGCATTTACTTGGCAGCTCAAAACCACGGCCGCGAACCCTCGCCCGTAATGTTGTAGCAGAATGAAGCGTGTCGATTTTGCTGCTCGGAATATAGCCTTGAGGCCAAGGTATTCAGTTTTGTAGCAGCAGCGTCAAATCCGGAGCACATCGCCACTACAGTGTCCGCACAGCGAATGGCTGAGTAACTCAAGCTCTTTGCGCCATGCAGTAGCTGTGAAAGTGACGCTACCCAGAGTTTGCGAGGTAAGGAGGTTTTGGCAGAGTCTAACTAGTGTAGCCACTCTGCGATCATCCAGTCCTGCGCACGAGAGTAAAGTGAGTTTACAGAAGCATGATTAATTGCGCTTTAGCGATCTGCGCGACAATGTAGAATGATCCTTGTATTTTGGAGCAGACAAAAGAAGAACCCGAAGGTTGATCTGCATTCTTATGAAAAAGCGAGCGCGGATTCCAATGCGCCTTACTAGGTCCTCCAACGTGACCGAGACGTGCTCTACAGTTGTGTCGATGAAATATGGTGAGCCAGCTTAAGGCAGATGGCAACGACGGCGACGATATGAGCGGCTCGTCTGTTTGATCAAACAGCACGACCACAGCCACGGCTGCCTCTAGCTCCAGCTCGTGCTCACACGCAAGCTATTTTTTTTGGTACATTATTACAGTCATTTAATTTTCCTAACGACCCGAAAATGTCCGTCCGACTAAGGCCTACACATCCCTTGTCGCTTTGATAGCTACGTATTTCTACGTGCTAAACTACTGCGGTGTGCCTTATAACTATCCATCACCACCGCGCACCTGATCTACTTGCGCTACCCCATTCATTTCGAGCCAGTGACATAGGTCCCCTCGTAATGCCTCCTTGACGCTTGTCCACCGTGGGGGGAGCCTCTCCACGTCCGCAAAACTTCAGGCAATTGATGCTTTTACTGGAGCGGTCGTGAACTTAGACATTTCATATCTAAGTTTGTGCTTAGCGTAGAGAAGTACACCAAAGCGGTCTCCATATCGGCGCAGACGCCGGTGTATAGCGATTTTAGCGGAAGACAAATGCTAGTTGGGTGTAAGCTTCAACATTCATGTGCAGCATTTACTTGGCAGCTCAAAACCACGGCCGCGAACCCTCGCCCGTAATGTTGTAGCAGAATGAAGCGTGTCGATTTTGCTGCTCGGAATATAGCCTTGAGGCCAAGGTATTCAGTTTTGTAGCAGCAGCGTCAAATCCGGAGCACATCGCCACTACAGTGTCCGCACAGCGAATGGCTGAGTAACTCAAGCTCTTTGCGCCATGCAGTAGCTGTGAAAGTGACGCTACCCAGAGTTTGCGAGGTAAGGAGGTTTTGGCAGAGTCTAACTAGTGTAGCCACTCTGCGATCATCCAGTCCTGCGCACGAGAGTAAAGTGAGTTTACAGAAGCATGATTAATTGCGCTTTAGCGATCTGCGCGACAATGTAGAATGATCCTTGTATTTTGGAGCAGACAAAAGAAGAACCCGAAGGTTGATCTGCATTCTTATGAAAAAGCGAGCGCGGATTCCAATGCGCCTTACTAGGTCCTCCAACGTGACCGAGACGTGCTCTACAGTTGTGTCGATGAAATATGGTGAGCCAGCTTAAGGCAGATGGCAACGACGGCGACGATATGAGCGGCTCGTCTGTTTGATCAAACAGCACGACCACAGCCACGGCTGCCTCTAGCTCCAGCTCGTGCTCACACGCAAGCTATTTTTTTTGGTACATTATTACAGTCATTTAATTTTCCTAACGACCCGAAAATGTCCGTCCGACTAAGGCCTACACATCCCTTGTCGCTTTGATAGCTACGTATTTCTACGTGCTAAACTACTGCGGTGTGCCTTATAACTATCCATCACCACCGCGCACCTGATCTACTTGCGCTACCCCATTCATTTCGAGCCAGTGACATAGGTCCCCTCGTAATGCCTCCTTGACGCTTGTCCACCGTGGGGGGAGCCTCTCCACGTCCGCAAAACTTCAGGCAATTGATGCTTTTACTGGAGCGGTCGTGAACTTAGACATTTCATATCTAAGTTTGTGCTTAGCGTAGAGAAGTACACCAAAGCGGTCTCCATATCGGCGCAGACGCCGGTGTATAGCGATTTTAGCGGAAGACAAATGCTAGTTGGGTGTAAGCTTCAACATTCATGTGCAGCATTTACTTGGCAGCTCAAAACCACGGCCGCGAACCCTCGCCCGTAATGTTGTAGCAGAATGAAGCGTGTCGATTTTGCTGCTCGGAATATAGCCTTGAGGCCAAGGTATTCAGTTTTGTAGCAGCAGCGTCAAATCCGGAGCACATCGCCACTACAGTGTCCGCACAGCGAATGGCTGAGTAACTCAAGCTCTTTGCGCCATGCAGTAGCTGTGAAAGTGACGCTACCCAGAGTTTGCGAGGTAAGGAGGTTTTGGCAGAGTCTAACTAGTGTAGCCACTCTGCGATCATCCAGTCCTGCGCACGAGAGTAAAGTGAGTTTACAGAAGCATGATTAATTGCGCTTTAGCGATCTGCGCGACAATGTAGAATGATCCTTGTATTTTGGAGCAGACAAAAGAAGAACCCGAAGGTTGATCTGCATTCTTATGAAAAAGCGAGCGCGGATTCCAATGCGCCTTACTAGGTCCTCCAACGTGACCGAGACGTGCTCTACAGTTGTGTCGATGAAATATGGTGAGCCAGCTTAAGGCAGATGGCAACGACGGCGACGATATGAGCGGCTCGTCTGTTTGATCAAACAGCACGACCACAGCCACGGCTGCCTCTAGCTCCAGCTCGTGCTCACACGCAAGCTATTTTTTTTGGTACATTACAGTCATTTAATTTTCCTAACGACCCGAAAATGTCCGTCCGACTAAGGCCTACACATCCCTTGTCGCTTTGATAGCTACGTATTTCTACGTGCTAAACTACTGCGGTGTGCCTTATAACTATCCATCACCACCGCGCACCTGATCTACTTGCGCTACCCCATTCATTTCGAGCCAGTGACATAGGTCCCCTCGTAATGCCTCCTTGACGCTTATCCACCGTATCAAAATGGCGAAGATGATGTCGCCAAGTGGTCACGTTCAGCCGATCAGTGATCGTCCTGCATTGTCGGTATAGGTCTTGCAAATGCCGTGCTTTCGGCTCCTTCCTCCTCCTTATCTGCCCCAATATGAGGTTACTGTCGCCGACGATGTGAAGCCCATTCAGGTTATATGCCTGAGCTTTCCTGAGACCAAACAGAAGGCCCTTGTACTCAGCCACGTTGTTGGTCGTGGCGGTGGCGGCGAGCGAGACGCTGCCCATCCATAGGATGACCGGCGTTTGGTGGCCAGTCCACCTACAACAATGATGGAGCCGGCGCCCCCTGGGCCAGGGTTTCCTCGCGCACCCCCGTCAAAGAAGAGAATCGTGTACTCTACCAAAAACACGCAAGCTACCACCCTGCAAATTGGTCCAGCTGCTGGACAGCTTGCGTCTCGTACTTGCGATGGACAGGCTCTCTATTTAAATGCACGAAGCTGCACACTGAGCCAACAACCAATAGTTGGGCAATCCTCCATGACATCAATCAAAGTTACGGCTGAAGAGCGAGCCACGAGACGTAGCAACCGGCACTTTCACGTCAGCGCATAAAGACACACGTGAATAAGTGTAGAGATTGCGTGCGTACATGCTGACCGGCATGACGGAGATTGACCTCTTGCTTGCCGATTGCCGTGAACTGCAACACCGCGGACTACTGACGTCCCAGCAGCTCGAGGAGTATGAGACGTCTCTTGCCTCCGACTCCACTCTGCCTGAAATTATTCGCAAGCGTGTATCATCGCTGTTGGTGCAAGACGCAGACGCGACTATCGAGCATGTGCGACTGCGATGCAACGAGCAGGAACTGGAGTCGATGGGCAACTCGGAGCTGACGGCGGTGGCTGTAGGCGGTGCCTTGGGTACGTTGAACGCCTGGCTCCGGCCAGCGCCCGCTTTGACATTGACCACGAAGCCGACAACGCTGTGGGCCAGCGCATTTGACGGCGCCGTGGCCACTTTGAGCGCAACCAAGCGTAAACGGCGCGTGCAGAAGTTGCAACTGCAACTGATAAGCGGAGGCGTGGCCACTTGTCGCCACGTAGTCCTCTGTATCAATGGCTTTATGACGCAAAACGACGATCCGACGCGCAACTGGCGCGTGTGGACACAAGACAACCAACAGGACGCCGCTGTCTTCGCCGTGCAGTGGGAGGCCGGCGATTCTGCCGCCTGGAATGAGTTTTGCTCCCACGTGAATGACAATCTTGGTAGCTCGTCGGTCTCGTCGATGGTCGCGCAATTCACAGACAACCCGTGGCACACTGCTCAAGGCAAAGCAGAGCAGGTGGGCGTGTTGCTCGCGCACGTACTGGCCGAGCGTCCTGCAATACTGCGAGGCCGCAAAATCTCACTGTTTGGCCACTCATTGGGAGGTGCCGTGATCTATAGTATCTTTCAGGAGATGGCCAGGCTGCGAGCGCAGAAGAAAGGGGACGGTCTGCCACTGATCACTAACGCCGTGAGTTTTGCTGGCGCGTTCATCCCTGACGCTAAGGAAGGCCTTGACAACATCTCCAATGCCCTTGATCCAAACGGAGGCAAGTTCATCAACGTCTTCTCATCTCGGGACGGAGTGCTGTCGAGACTCTTTTGGGCACTGCAACTGCCAGGACCAAACGGCCTCGCAGCTGCTGGTTGCGAGTCGATCGCCTTTGCTGCTTCATCTGCTGCCAACTGCGTGAACGTCGAGGTGTCGGACTTGGTGATCCCGTGCGTGGAAAATCACTTTGGTCATAGCTACTTGCACTTCATGGACGTCATCAAGTCACGCGTGCTGCCACATCTCTTCCAGTCATAAGAAAAGCTTAACTAGCACTCGGTATCCAACCAAAGATACCTGCATTGACTTCTCTCTCTCTTTCTTTGCTTAACTACTGAGTTTTCTCTACTTGAACATATTGCCGAATGCATTCTTCTCCTTGGCCTTGGCTTCGGCGTCGTACGCGCGCTTCTTAGCCTGCAGCACGCGGAACTCGCTGCGTATTGCCGCATTCTTGGGCTCCTCATCCAGCAACTCACTTAGCAGCTGATAAGCACGCTCGTAGTGCATAAGTTGCACCATTGCTTGTGCCTTTCGAAAGCGTGCTTTGCTGTGCTGTGGTTCGATATCAAACACCTTGTCACAACAGCTCAACGCCTTGTCCGGCTGCGTCCCGAGCTTGACGTGGCACAGCGCCATGTTGGCCCATACAGCCACCTTTATAGCTTGTATCTGTATATTTTCTTCCTTTGTAGCCGTTATACCGGCCGCTCCCTGTGCGTATTGAGACATGATGTCACCGGCCACGGATAACCCGTTCAAGTATGCAAACACCTTGGCATATGATGTCAATGCACGTTTGAACTCGTTTTGTTGAGCCAGTAAATTACCCTGACGCTTGAGCAACTCTGCCTGCTGTATCTTTTCAGCTACGGACAGTAGACCGAGGCGTGGCTTCCATCCAGTGAGCAGCTCTTCATCGCTCACGTTGATTGTCATTGAAACGTCCGTGAGTGTATCCTCCGAGCGTAACCTGGTTACAATATCTTCAAGGACAGTATTAACTCAATCAACTACATTTGCATTTACTACTTTTTGTACCTCTTTCATTGGTCAAAATTTGACAAATACATTGTTTGTATTGGATGTAATCCGGACAATCTACTTGACGCGTCAGGGGTGACAACATGGACAGTGTAGTTACGACGTCGGAAGACGAATACAAAGTAGAGGACATTTCATGGGATGAAATTAACAAGCTCAAGTATTACATTGTCGGTCCTACTATATTTCTTGGTGTGCGTGCTGTCGTGTACCCGAGTAACTTGGTCAAGACACGATTACAAGTCCAATCGAAGCACAAACCACTCTATTCAGGCACATTTAATGCATTTGCGACAATCTTTCGACAAGAAGGAACTCGTGGACTATACAAAGGATTTGGAGCTAGTACAGCTACTATAATTACAGGCAATCTCTATATCTCTGTCTATGAGAAATCACGCAAAATTTTCAAGGATCATACGACGGTAGGGAGGCTCCAGCAATGGCTAGTGAATTTTTGCTATAATATTAATGTGTACATTACTATTACTATTCGCTACATGTACTGCATTCATGTTCTGTTCGATTAGGTGGGTCAAAAGGGAGCCAACTTTGTTGGAGGAGCTATTGCGTCCCTCGTTTCGCAGACAGTCGTGGTACCGCTGGACATTGTGTCGCAGCGCATGATGCTTAGTGGCCAGGGACAAGATGTGCGCAAGACACGGGAATCGACCAAAGGTTTTTTTACTGTGGCCAAGCAGGTATTCCATACTGAAGGCATCCGAGGGTTCTATAAAGGATACGTGCCGTCCATCGCGACGTACGCGCCGTCTTCCTCGATGTGGTGGGGGTCATATGGACTTTTCGTGCCCATGTACTATGAATTGATGAAGGACTGGGCCACCGATCCGTTCTGGAAACAAGGTACGATGGTGTGATGTGCTACGATGTTTGAGACGGCTGACGAACGTGGTTGATGGGTTTTAGTAATGGCGCAGGGTATGAGCGGTGCAAGTGCAGGCATCATCACAGGAATTTTGACAAACCCTATGGACATTGTGAAGACAAAAGCACAGACATATACACAGTACGGTGCTAGGGATACCGTCAAGTATATCTTAAAGACCGACGGACCGATGGGTCTCATGACTGGTCTCTCTGCGGTACGTTGCAATGCTAGCTTGATGAGTGTGTATGTGTGTACAAGGCTAACATCACGTGTTTGTCTATAGCGATTATTGGCAATGGGTCCGTCAGGCATTCTCATGATCACGTCATACGAGTTTATCAAGCGCGTGTGCCGGAAACCGCAAGAGCCCGACACAGGCGCATAACTCGTTGGCTATACAGTAGTCAATAGACAACAACAACACCTTGACACTGTCCTAATTAATGGAATATTGAATATATTCCAATTGTGGTGTTACTACTACATGGTAGTACTGCAGCAATGAGTACTACTTCGTAGTAGTAGTGTGATGGACAAATCAATCCATTCGATTGGTTAAAATAAAACGGCTACGATTATTATAATCAGAGAACAAGCGATGACACAGGACGACGACGCGCAGACCCAAGCGCTGACGCAACTGCACGATCTCCAGCGACATTACAGTGCCCGTCAGTCACTACGTACTGCCAATAATGCCATCAACGTCGCGTCTGTGCGTGCCCAGCTCTCCAGTCTTAAGCTCAAGTCGGATATAAAACGTTCATCCGCCTTTGTGAAAAAGTTGCGCGTGTTGTCTGAATGTAACGCGGACTCGTTGTTGCGCGATGCAGCCGAGCTGAACCTTACACGTTATGTGAGTGAATGTGTTGCAGCGTTAGCCGATGCACCACTGAAGCTTGTGGATCTAGCAGCTGCTGTTAAAGTGGCATCATTATTACATCAACGTTACGATGAATTTGCACCTGGAATCGTCCGTGCATTAGTCAGCAGCTTTGAAGCCTCTTACACTTCAGATGATAGGAACAAGATGCTTAAACGTCGTCTTATTCTTCGTCTATTGAGCGAACTCTATTTAGCTGGTGTCTTTGATGATGTCCAGGTTATTGCACAGATTATCCAGAGAGTGGCACGTCGAGAACAGCCAGCAACGAAGAAAAACAAAGGCACTATGTCTTTGAATAGTACTATCTCAGGAACCTCTTCTTCTTCGTCGTCACAGCAATTGGAAGTACCATTGCTTGTGAGCTTTGCCAAGTCAGTAGGTGTTGACTTTCTAGGTGTTCAGCCCAAGAAATACAAAGAATTGGAGAAATTACTGCAAGATAATCAAGAGTTTCACAAATTTGTGAACAGTCAGACGTCTGTAATACCCAAAACTGTACAGATCGAGTGTCTCAATTGCTATCTTGAAGCATACGAGAAGATCTGCAAGTTTTACTTGGCACAACATGCGACGTTTCTAAAACTTAATGCAAGGAACGAAAAAGAAGAAGCCAATCGTGGAGAAGTGACGGACGAACACGTGCAAGAGCTTAAGAATGCCAAGCTCTTGTTTGAGAAGTTGCAGACGAGTGTCAATTCACTGGCGGACGCGCTGGATCGAGAAGTACCACAACTGCCAGTGGAGGAGAAGGATGATGGGTCTGGTAATGGAGGTATTCTCATTTGGGAAGGTGGAGAAGGCGGAGGGCGTGAAGTGAGCCGTGACGGACCGTTTGATGATGAAGCCACACGCTCATTTTATCAAGATTTGCCAGATCTATTAGATTTAGTGCCTGCGGTGGTGTTAGGACTCACCGAGGCCGATGTTGCTGAGTTGAAGAAGAAAGAGGATGCTGCAAATGAAGAGGCAGAAACAGAAAATGAGTCAGAAGAAGATATCGAGGCTAATGCAGACGACGACGAGAAAGAAGGTGGGGATGTTGATGATGCACTGGACAATCAAGAGGCTGATGCGCCTAAGGATCCCGTAGTCACTAATGCAGACGAGGAGGAAAGCAAGATGAGGGAAGAAATGGATGATGCGAGTACAAATGCCACTACTGCTTCTTCAAATGGAGCAATCAACAGCTATCACCATCAATTGGACGCATTTTTTGCCTCCCTTGAAGATTTGGTAAACCGAGATCGTTGCGATAAGGCGGCGGTCGAGTTTTGCTACCGTAACTCGAAGGCAACAAGAAACCGACTCGTGAAGACCTTGTATGCTGTGCCGCGGACTCATTTAGAGCTCTTGGCTCACTATTCGCGCCTCGTAGCCACGCTGCAGAGCGTGCTAAAGGAGGATATTGGGGGCGAGCTTGTGAACATGCTCGTGGGCGAATTTCACGGTCTGATTAAACGGCGCAACCAATTTCGTCTTGAATCAAAGATCAAAAACATCCGTTTTTTGGCGGAACTGGTGAAATTCCGGATCTGCCCACCGAATACAGGCTTTCGGTGCCTGCAAAAGTGCTTCCAGGATTTTCAAGGACATAACGTTCATGTCGCCACTACCTTTCTTGAGAATTGTGGCCGTTTTTTGTACTGCTCAAAACACACGCATGTGCGCACGGTGAACTGCTTAAATGTCATGATGAGGCTCAAGGCAGCCAAGCATTTGGATCCACAGCTGGAAACTCTTGTGGAGAACGCGTACTACATGTGTAGGCCTCCCGAGCGTGTGGAGCGTCAAGTGAAGCAGTACGACCCGATGTATTTGTTCCTAATTAAGGTGTTGTATCAAGGTCTCAACGGCTCAAACGTCAACAAGGTTGTGAAAACCCTTCGCCGGCTACCATGGCAAGAGAACACCACCTGTGGAATGGTCTTGAAAGCTTTGCTGAAGGTTACAAAAGGCAAGGTGATGCAGATGAAATGGATATGCGAGGTGGTGAAGGGTCTATCCCGATATCATGATGAAGTGTTGGTGCTGCTCGTGGACGACGTGTTGGAGTATATTCGGTACGGATTGGAAGTAAACGATTACCGCGATCACCAGCGGAGCCTGGGATACGTCAAGCTCTTAGGAGAGATCTACAACTGCGGTCTTGTGAGCATGAATGTGGTAGTGGAAACCCTGTATCTACTGATCAATCACTCGCATGATTTGCTGACGCTGACACAGTACAGCAGCGACAAAATTGCATCAGCTCAGTTATTGGAGACGAAGAAGCGTTTTCTGCTTGTCCCTGACATGCGGTACGACCCTCGAGTACCAAGCGAAGTTGACGGCCCGAGCGAAGTGTTTCGCGTCCGTCTGGTCAGCGCCTTGATTGAGGCCTGTAACGGCAGTGGAGCTTCAAGCGTGTCGATTAGCAATGGTACTTCAAGCGAAAGAGGTATCTCTCGACCTCGCCTCGGGCGTTTCATGGTCTTTTTTCAACGATATTTGTTTTCCAAGACAGATGTGCCGATGGAAACAGATTTTGTCGTATTCGATCTGTTCGACATGCTAGCTAGCAGTCTGAAAGAGCATTTCAAAAGATTTGATACGTGGGAGGCGGTTGATCAGGCCGTCCGAGAGATTCTTTGCGGCGACTTGGAAGAAGCTGAGCGTCGGCTGTCGAAGAAGAATGCGGCATTGCTGATGGCCACCAATGGCCTCGAGAGCGTAGCAGAGGAGGGATCAATGTTACAACCAGCAGACGAGGACGATGAGTTTTTCGAAGATGAAGAGGACGATTCAGACGATGACGATGATGACGATGAACATGAAGATGACTATCACGATGAATATGGTGATGGTGATGAGGATGATGAAGACGACGACGATGAAGACGACGATGATGATGACGACGAGGAGGATGAGGATGAGGAGGAAGAAGACGAAGATGAAGAGGAGCATTTTATCATCCACGACCGCATTCAGAAAAGTGAGGAGGATGACGAGTTTGAAAAGGCGTTCAAGTTGATGATGCATGGGACCGCTGACGCACGCAAGACCTCGGCGAGAGTAAACGTCGACAAGATGGTTATCCCCACCGTAGTAAAGAGCTCGGCTGCTTTTACGCCCGCAGGCTCTCGCGGGGTAGTGTCTCTTGACTCAAACGGGTCCTCCGATGGAGTGGTATTCCGCATGCTCCGTCGCGGCAACAAAGGCAAAGTAGAGGCGCGTGCATTGGTAGTGCCAGAAGAATCGTCTTTGGCTCAGCACAGCCACCGCCAGGAAAATGCTGGAAAGAAGGAACAGACCGAATTGAAGCGTCTTGTACTGCAAAACATGGAGCGCGATGATTTTATGAGTGACGGACCTTCCAGTGACGGCATTCCCAGTTTTAGTCCCCTTCCCCGCGCTAATGTGAACTACGGTAGTCAAGGAGCAGGGCAGCAGGTCAGCGATGCTCGCATGGGATTTGGAGGTGGCAGTGAGTGGAACAACGCAGAGTTTGGGCTTCGTCGGGGCAAAGGGTATCGTGGTGTGAAGTAAGTTCTTTTTCGTTTGCAGCAGATGACCGGAACTGGCGGATACCTCTTGAGTCTTACCATCGGCGAGCGATACGAGTTCGAACAAGCATCTCAAGTTACAGCTTTGGCGAAATGGCGAACTTCCTGGAGTAAGAGAAGTAAACACCGGCGAAAGCTAGCACTTTCGGTTCCCGTTTCGAGGCTCCCTTCCATCTTATATGGATATGAGTAGTAGCAAGAAGAGCATAAGAACGCGCAACGTGAAGTACCTCTTCCGATCAGCGTTTCGAGTAAGGAGGAGGTATTCTTATTTGTGTATAAGTCTGGAAGGCAAAGGAGACATACAAGGACTTAATGATGGTTTGTTGTGTACGTGGAAGTCTCTTGATATGGCAATTTAAAAGGCAATGGTAGAAGAAACGAGTCGTGTATTTCGCATGTACATTGAGCTGCTAGAGAAATTCAAAATGGTGTGCTTCATTAGTAGGGAGGAAGAATCTTCAGCATCTTTGCCACGTTCACCACTCATAAGCATGCACAGCAACAGAACCGAGTTCTTTGCACTTTGATCCAAATTCGTTAGCCATTTTGAGAATGTTGACCTTCAACTGGGAGGTAGGAATTGTCAAGACACAGTCAGGCAGATGTAACTTTATGATTGTCGCAATGAGCATTTGGCATTTGTCCGTATCACACATGTGCTTGGTCTGATCGCTTGTTGGGAAACTCGGTGACGCCATCAAGTCGAAATGTGTTAATGTGGCGCAGCTTGAAAGGTTTGTATTCGAGCTCAGAGGCATCAGGGCTGTATAGGACTTTTGAGTGTCGTCTAGCTTGCATAAAACAGTACTGTATGTCTTCTTCTCGGCACACACTGAGGAGACGATGGCCAGGGCGGCGACAGCAAAAGTGAAGTACGTATTCATCTTGTGGGGTCGGGGAGAGTGTCTTGAAGAAGGGACTTGTGAAAGGCAAATTGCAGAATGAGCATTCTGAGGCGAAGCTCGCAGACTGGAAGTACAGGAAGCAGAATTTTTGGACAGCACGACGCTGCTGGACACGAGAAGGGAGAGAAATAAAGCAGTTGCACGTTCATGTCTGCAAGCATGTCATCTACGGACAAAAGCCGGGGAAAAGGTCCCTGATTTTGGTTGTCTAAGCACCATTGACCGGCTTTTCCGTTCGATTTCTGCCCTCTTAGTGCTGCAGACCGCCGTGCAGTCACAACTACCCCCCACTCCTCATGAGTTTCATACAGAAACGAGTGAGTGTATCCTCTCATCGTGTCCCAAACCAGATCCAGGATCAGACGTCTGCACGTGAGTAACGAACCTCCTCAATACCGTGTCATTTCGCTTCAAATGTCAGAAACGTTTCCCTATAAGAGGTGGCGACGAGTCTTAGCAGAAAAAAAAGCTGCTGCTGGTTTTGTTAATATACACAAGAATTGCTATGAATCCAGCAGCAGTGGATCAAGCTTTTAGGATTCCCTTCACGTTGTAAGGAATTTGGAAGGTAAAGCGATGCTAGACAGACCCGGGCACTTTGACTGATTTGTTAGACAGGAGATTCAAGAGGGTGGGACGGGGAGCCATTGCACGGATACCGATCAGACGTGTAGACATGTAATCGGGTGTAGTCCGGTATTATATTTGCGGAAGAATACCACACATGGTGTTATTCATTTTTTTAATCGTACCCCGTCTTACTAAGTTGTACTGTAAAATTCAATTGTGTTTGAAGGGATCCTACGACGAAATTTCTGCAAGTCGCATATGGACTTTGTGAACCTGCGTGTCAGCACAGTGCAAATCATACCACAGTCTCTTTCTCGAATCTTACATAGAATCAATCAAAGTATACGTGCCTTGTAAAACTGCACGAATCCAATCAGTAACCCTGCATCATACACGTCATGAAACTGCATCATATATGCCATGAAACTAGAGCTATGAAGGCTGCCTTTATCTGCATGTCGCCTTGAAGAAAGCAGAATGTTTCTGGCCACTCAACCTTTGCTTTTGATTGTACATGGACGGAGGCGAACAGACCATCTTAGCAAGTCATAGAAAAAAACAAGGACCATGGATATTATTTTCGGACTGTCGTAGATGAAAAAGGCATGAGTACATAAACCCTTGAAGCCCATTTGTCCAGAGCTGAGAGTGCTCACATGGACACGTTTGAGTAGAAGTTTACTCCACAAAGCAACCACACTAGCTTCTACTTGGTATGACGTAGCGCATGGGTTTGACTGCAAGGACCGATATGGAGGTTCAGGCATTGGATGATTTCCAGCTGCTCCTGGTGGAGTCAACTGCAATGCTGCAGATTGTAACGCCGCAAAAGTACACCATGTGGGCTCGAACCACCGCGATGCAGCCTATCCTTGCACGAGAGATGCGCTATCATCAATCCACGAACAGGTGCAGTAAACGAAGGCGTAAAGTAAAATCCGCGCGATCTCAGTTGCATTCTGGAATGTTCATTATTGAGATTTGGCGCACCAATGCTCATTGCATGATGGACGTGTAGCGGTAAAGTTGCTAACATTCCTCCTTTTGATTCATAACCCACAGTATTTAGGATGCACTGGTGCCGTATGGAGCCCACCGTGTATTCTTTTTCATTTGTTTTACGTCAGCATTTCCATCATCATGTCGGGGTCCAATCCACGGCGCACTCAATGTCAGCAGCAGGCTGCCACCACTCGAGGAAAACCACAATCAGATACAGCACTGCAGCCATAACAGAGGCCAACAATCCCGCCACTGGACCAATTCCGTGGTAAAGCTGCAGTCGATGGAGCAGGGAGCTGTCCGGAAGTGCACAAACCTTTTCGTATATTTTCTCTGTTTGCACAGCGACAGCATCCCAATTATACATCTTCGCCACACGGTCATGGAACTCCTGTCTATCCACATCCGCTAGCCGCGGCACTGCAGCCAAAACTGCCTCCGCCAGCGCCTCTGGCGTGATGTCCGCAGCAAACTGCACCATATCAGGTGGTAGCACTTCGGGCACTCCACCAACCCGCGTGCTCACAACAAAGAGGCCACAAGCCGCAGCTTCCAGAATAGCGATGCAGAAACTCTCGGTCAATGAGCTGTTAAGAAAAATGTGCCCTTGACATAGCACATCCTGCACTTGGGCGTGTGGCACCGCCCCATACAGCGTCACTCGATCGTGCAGTCTGTACTTTTCTCTCATTTCTTCCAGTAGTAGCCGTTTTGATCCGTCTCCTCCGATCAAAAACTGTACTCTTGAGTCTTGCGCACACACTAATGGAATTGCTCTCGCCACAAGGTCAATTCCTTTACGATAGACCAGTCTCGAGATGATCACGACCGTAATTGGATCATTTGGTTTACGTATTGCAGCAATTGGTGGAGTGAACTTGGTTGCATCCACAGCATTAGGAATCGTCGATACTTTATCCGGACAAAGTGAAGCTCGGAGTACTAAATTCTCTCGACACGTGTGGGAGACACCAATGGCGGCATCGACAGTGGACATGGAGAACTTCATGACCTTATTCAAGTGGACACTTGCAGCGTCCGCAAAGCCAAAGAGCGAGTGGTCTGTGTACACTGTTTTAATATCCAGATCCAAAGCTTTAGCCTGAAAGAGACACTCATGCATAAAGGTGGACGTAGCTTGATGACCATGAATGATCTGTACCTCCTCACGGATACAAATGGCTCGAAATAAAGCCAAATGATTGACAAAAGTTGGATATGTTACATTATCCACCATGGGGATTACTGGCAGGTAATAGACTTTAAGACCGTGTGTCATGTAGCGTACTCCAGAGCGTCGAGTAGCGGTTTGGGAGCTGTTCTTACTAGGTCCTGGAACGGCATGGGTAAGTACAATAACCTTGTGGCCACGACGTAGCAAACACTGAGAAAGAGACCATATGTGCATCTCAACGCCGCCTAATCGAGGAAAGAAGAAGTCACAGCACATGGCAATACACCGTCGTCCCATGTTTTAAACTTGTCAAACGTTTTGAATTGCTGGCCGCCGATATCTACTATCTTTTCAGTACATCCACTAGTAGTTTTAGTAGCGGACGTACTTGAAAGATTGTTTTTCTGTCTGAAAAGACTTACTAGAATCTTTCCGATCCAATAAAATGGCTTAGAAATATTAGAGTACACGGTTCAAAGGTGTTGATACTTGCTTCAACTTGCTGTCATGCTTGTACAATAATTTAGTGCGTTTGTCGCCATTGCTTACAACCTTCCGTGCTAAACGTATTCTTTGTTATGAAGGCTTTTTCACATCCGTCTTGGCCTTAGCAGCGATGATCTGGTTCAGTACTGGTCGTAGTTGTGTGGACGACGACCACATGCTTTGACTTTTTTCAGAGGAAAATCTCCGGCCGACACCAGGGACAATGGGAAATCGCTTTCATGCCCCCGACTCTATATAGTGTAGGCAAGCGGACAAACTGTAGCGCTGGCCAACGTGAACAAGTCCACAGCTTCATCAAGGTAAAACCATCCACTGTAAGGTAGTGTAGCAGCAACACCAATTTCTTTCAATGCAGCCACTTAAGTTCTGCGACTCTGCTTTCTCTTGTGACTGTCAGGAGCATTCCCGGTCGATTCCATCTCTTCACTTGTACCTTGCTGCTGTCGTTCTTTCTCTCTTCTTCTCTTTCTCTGGGGAGATAACGTTCGTAATGGTGTTGTCACCTGTGACGACGTCGAAGTCGAGGTGTCCGTCTTCATCTTACTTACAGTATCCAATGTTAGCGGTGATGGTGGCAGTGGAGCCATACCCAAAGCTTGGATATCCACGGGGATGACACAGATGGGCTCGTTGCCACGCATCACAAACTCATGCAGCATTGCATCCTCACCTTTGCAAAACTCGTAGAACATATCACGCAACCACAAAATGTTCTTGGTTGCTACACGAGCCGACAAAAAGCGGAAGACACACGCTTCCAATTGCTGGGATCCTATAGTGCCCATCGGAGTCGGTCGAAAGAAGATGTCCACCTGATTCGACGTTTCGTGTTTATTGTGAACGTTGTTATCCCGTTTCTTCTGTTGAGTTAACAATCGTGTCGCCTCTTTCCGATGGCGAGGATTTGTCCTCTCCATGGGCATTACAGACACGACACTTGCGCCCAGACGCATAAAATCCAGCAGTGTGTGTTCATTGCCAGCATAAAAGTCGAGTAGTATACGACGCAGTAATGATACACTCGACGTGTGCAGACGATTCTCGAGGTAGTCACAGAAGACAAGCAGGTGTGGCAGCGCTGCCATCGATTTTGTCAAAGCACACGGTGTATACATATCTGAAACACAATGATAACGTATCAGGAATTTTCTTTGCGAAACAAATAACCTCGAGCAGTAACGAATTGGAAGGGGAACTGCTACCACAACCGTTTTTCAGAATTAAAAAAACTTGTGCGGGAATGAGCATGCCTTGGCATTTTATTTGATATTACAAACACGACGCAGCCGAACGACAAACGCTTCGCATGCACTGGTTGTCGTGCTAATGGTCGGAGTCGTGCCAGTGAATGTGGTCCCCGTACCTAACAGTGGGGGCGCCGTTGTGATGTTTTTCGAGCTGCTCGAAGCGGTCACCGTCGTGGTCATGATCGTTGTTATAGTCGTAGCCGTCCGTTGTCTTGAACGAGGTCGTAATCGACAAGTAAGGAGCACTTGTCCGGGTGAACGTGTACAAGATGACGAACGGGTTTCGGATGAAGTAAGAAGCACTTCGGCCGAAAAACCGTTTACCATCCTGTACACGTTCACCTCGATTGAGGAGATCAGAGACTGGTAGTTGTCTATGACACGCGCTAGGACAATCATTTGTATTACTTGAAAGACCAAAAGCTGCTTTTAACCTCTCGGAATATAAAGGGTAAAGAGCTACTAATCAGCCTTTTACCGCTCGGACTCGAGGCTTAAATATCGAAAGTGGAGCTGGCACTTCTAGCCCAGAGGAGCCTGAATGATTATAGACCGCTGTAACTGGACAAGGTAGTGGTTTACTGAAGTCAAAGAAGGACACGCGAGCTACATCACATTTTCTGTCATTCTGCTGCAGTACTGGTAAACCATACAGACCCATTATTGGGCATACCTGCCGACCGCTATGGTTTGATGCATTGCAACTTCAGCTTCGATAAGTATGAACTGTTCTGAGGGCGTAATAAGGTGGTGGTGAAGAGAAGCGCGCGGCCACGGGTTCGTACGATCGATTAGCTGAGTCAAGGCATCGTCATACTTAAACCAAGTACGCGCTATATCTATTCCATGCAAAATCATGGGTATACTCGTTCTAAGTGAAGGGTCATGTATTCTATGAAGAAGGTTGAGACAGTTGAAGTTGAATTTATCAACCTCTGTAGATTGAAGTTGCACACGTCGCAGGCCTATCCTTCCTATCCCCTCACGAGAGTGACACTGTTTTTTCATTCTTTTGCGGCATTTCGTGTTAAAATGATTGAAGAGGACGATTGGTCCAAGGAGCAGGAGGCTAATCGCAAGCCCGGCCAGAAGCACCCGACACCGTCACCTGTACGTTTGTGTCTTCATGTCTACTTCCCGTCGTGAAAACGAAGCTCCGTTGGTCCTTGGCTATAAGGTTTTAGAGGGTTAATCGTAGTATTCATTCTCACAGGTTTCTTCTCGTACAAACAGGGTTTCGCTGACCGCGTCTTTTACGAGAGTCTATTACAGCAACGGGCGGACAGCCACATGGCACAGAAGTGGTGTCTTGAACACGGTGTACTTAAATGGGCGGAGGCCGAGGCTCTCTGCAAGAAAATGGGTGTGACATGGTAGATATCCTAAGACATCATCTGCTATATTAAATATGGAAGGTAGACAATGAGGTTTTTCTACAAAACGAGATGAAAAAGCAGAAGATTGCGTCATCTACCACTGATACTCGTCGAGTGCACAACGAGACGGCCACTGCCAAGGTCATGGGGATTTCACAGAGTGGTGTTGAAGGTTTGGGACTCGGGGCTCTGTAGAGGAAAACGATAACAGCATGACATGTAATAAAAAGAAGAGGTAGGGGAAGAAGATTTGGAGCCGATCGGGTTCAGTTTCAAGAGCTGATGACTGTTACGTCCAAAGTCTTTTCTGTCATCCGTCGAGTATTGTGACCTGACCCAACGTTCGTTTGACTTGAAGTTTGCGACAGGGACAGGCCTCCTAGAGGCTGCTGTATCGTCTCATCGGTCGCCCCTTGAACCCTGGCGTTTTATTGGGTTGCTCGTTCAGTACAGTCATAACAAAGACTCTGAAAACGATACAAGCACGAAAGTCGGTGCTGTTCGGTAAAAACGAATGATCTTTAGTGAAACAGGAGATCTGACCCCATGTGAGGGTGGTGAACGCTCAGTTGCGTGGCAATGAATATTGGCGGACGAGATGAAATTGACAAGCTCGTCCGCATCGTATTGGGCGTAGTCACTCATGGCTGAACTGGTTTACACAGCATCCAGGGTAATAACGTTATCGTTAATCCCTAGTGAACATGAATCTGTGCAAATGGAGACGACTTGCAACAGACGAAAAAGAATAAGGGTGGGGACGACAATGCATGCGCTCCGTTTTGAGCGCATGTAGTAGCAGTCAAGTGCGTTTGACCATCGAGTTATGCTGCCTGTCACGTCGTGTGGCAGGTTTGGCGTTTGACCACGCTAGCGTAGAGGCAAGAAATAACGTGCAGTACGAGTGGGGCTGTCAAGGAGTTGGCCGAGTTTTGTGCTCATAAGATCTAAATGTCGACAGCAGTTGCATTTGCCGTTGCAGTGCAAGTTGTTACGGACGGACCGAATTCAACCGCTAGTAGTTTCACGTGCTGATCACTTTTTCTTGTCGATGATTCAATGCAAGAACGTCTATCTGTTTGATAAAGATCGTTTGAGCCCAACCTCTCAATTCTCCACCTCCTTTGACGGAGAAGTCAACTGTGTTGTATGTGGTTTAACTGTCAGGATTTACGCTTAACAGTGGTCTCGTGGCCAGTGCGAACCATCTCAAGGCTTCGAGTCTCTGCAATTTTCGTTTCACTCGTCCGACTAGTAGTAATGAACAGACTTGCTTCGTACTGTCGCAAAGCTTGCAAAGATTCATGGAGGATACACGATGGTCAACCATCAACAACGTCGATAACAGAACGTCAGAGTTTTTTTTGTGTCAAAGTTAAAGATTGACATGTACAAAGTGTCTTCTTGTACAAGTCGGAACTCCACATCGCGCGACGATCAAAAACACTTGATCTCAGAGGAACCTCAACATGAGGACAGGCCTTTCCGGTTATCTGCACCCAAGTCTCGTCTTCTAGTGTCCTCTAGTACGACAATCGCCACATCAGACTAATTATATTGAGTGGAGTCCTGCTTCCACAACCCCCCTTCTAGACCGCTTTACTTTAGCAAGCGCTCAACTGGCAACATGTCAGTGTGATGACTTGGCAGCTGCGCGAGTTTCGTGCGAGTTCCGTCGAAGGTCAGAGGTGGTGACAAAATCGCCGCATGTGTCTTTTTCGGCACAGTTCGTACGACAACTTGGCAGCACGTTAGAAAGACGCAAAAGGGCGGAAGACTGGCGTAGAGCTCTTACGGTTCCGCCACGCCGGCCACGTTGATCTGTTCAGCGTACTTCGTTTTCCGCTGGTCTTTCCTTGCATGTCGTCATCGTTCTTATCCCCTCCACAAGATCCAGCCAAAGTCCCACATTACCTGTCATCATTGAATTTACTGTGGCAGATCACAACCAACGCGTGCACTTGCTCATCCACTCGACCATAAGAAACATCCGCCAACACCGTATTCACTACATCGCTATAAGCCCATTCCTTCCGTGCACATCATCGCAGCACCACCAACGACGTCCTCATCCTTGCCAGACATGTCTCGTCATAACAACTCCCTGGCAGCATCATACGCCTCATATATCGTCCGTGTCCACACAAAACATGGCATCAAGACCCTGTCCTTTGACATTCTTGCCAACCTATTCACATGCACCGCCAAGAAAGCTGCTGACAGTCTCGGCATCAGCAGCCGCACGCTCATTCGTGTGTGTCGTTCGTTAGGTATCCGACGCTGGCCATACCTAGGCTTCCGAAGCGAGAAGAATGTCGAGCGGATCCGTTTAGAAGCTCTGGAGAACTTGAGGCACAAGCTCAAGAAGGAAGATGAGTCGTTGCCTACGGCTGTCCTTCACCCCGACGCTCCCAGCCTTCGTGGCGCCAGCGCCAAACGTTTGCTACGAGTGAAAACCTCTCAGTTAGTTCTCCCGTCACTGTGGGCAGAGGCACCATCCAAATTATCCGTTGGGCGTTTGAGTTCCTGGTGCTCCTCCCCAACACTCTCCAACACCACCACAAATGTTTCTGACGATGATGAGCGCATGTCCGAGTCAGATGAGAGCGGTCTCATGACCAATGCATCAATAACGCCGCCGACTACGGCACCCTTCCCCCCTCCGTTCTCGCGGGCAGCATCATTGCTGACACCACCACTAACGACACATGGATTCAAGCTCGACCTTCATCGTGTCAGCCCAAACAAGGAGGCAGGCGTCACCTTCTTGACCCCGAATTCTTGTCCAAAGAACAATCCCTGGATAGCGCCAAGGATCCCCGCGCAAGCCGACACTCTTTCCAAATCGGCGCCGTCTCCTATGCCGTCCTTGAATTTACTCGTCGATGCATCCATCCTCACAAGCTTCGAAAGTGACATGCCATCAATACGGTCCACCCACAAGAGCAGCTCCCAGCAGCCACGACAGCCGCACACTCGCACAATGTCGATGCAGGATATTCTGGCATTGGGCCACTGAGCACTCGATGTCAGCGTCTTCCACGTACTTGTTCGTAGTCTGGTCTAGCGAAACGGAAATATCAATACACAATCACTTTGTCAAGACTTGATTCCAATGCAATGCCACCAACGCACCGTTCTACGAATACGCCCGACTGCCGCCTCCTGTGCCTGGTGGACACTGGTAGTCTTGCGGCAGCATATAGTTCTGCAGCGCACTGAAGCAATACTGCGCTTTGCCGATATTCTTTCGTGCATTCTCACGACGAACACCGTAAGTCCGAAGTAAGTTCGTGAATGCTTCAACATCGTCAGCGAGAAGACCATGCGAGCGTACCAGCAGGTTTGCTTCCTCGAGCGTTATCGACATGGATGTCCGATCTTTGGCCGATTTGCACATCGTCACACGGCCACCTCCCACGGAACGAGCAATGGATGACGACAAACTCAGAATCGCCATGCGCTTGGACCGCCCTGATAGTTGGATGTTGGACTTTAGATCTGTTAACAACGTCTGGATCCGATCGAGTTCTTGGGTATCATAGATGGGAGTTGATGCTTTATCGCGGAGCTGTTTCTTAGAGACCCAACTAGCAAAACTATTAACGTATGCCTCCAACTCGACCACATTCTCCGCATTGATCTCTTTCTGTAGCGAGTCAATGCCGACAGTATTTGCAACTGTCTGCATTTCATTCAGTCCCTGCGAAAAGATTACAGGTACCACTCGAATGGCCTTCTGAAACAAAAATTTCGCGCGAGTTTTCTGCTCTGGAGTCGATAGTGGCAGATAAATGGCCCCGGATACTGCGTCCTGTCCTGGAACTCGGTGCATACTGCCATCGGGAAACTCACTTGCACGACGTGTAATGATTGGAAGCTCGATTACGATGCCTGATGGCCCTGAAGTGATAGAGACGCGAAAAGCCGCAGCACGCGGAGACTTTACAGGTCGCAACTTAATGCAAACCCGTCCGAGCTCCTTCACGGCTGCTTCCGTATCACCTAGCATTCCTAATTCATTACCGTATGTTGACAGCAAGCTCTCCACAGAGAACAAGAAACCAACCCTCGTAAGCATTTCGAGGTAGTCGACGCCGCAGGCTTTTAGTGGATAAGGACCAAAATCCCGATGGTCATGCGTATGTACGTAAAGTGTTTGCTGGAAACACGTGACTAGCGCACTCATTGCCTGACAGAACGCCACCTCGAGTCGACGCTCAACATCCCATTTTAGCTCGTTGTAATTGCGCTCCAACGCATCCATTGTGAGATCTGAACTCGCCGCCGCTGCTTTCACCAAACGCGTATGTAGTCTTTCTAACTCTTCACGCATCTGGCGCACACCGCCGTTCTTAAACCCGTAGACATGCGCTGCAAAGGCTCCTACCGTCGTGGTACCGTACATTCGGTGCTTATAAAACGGATCATGCCCACTAGCACTCGTATCTATCTTCATAAACGCTTTCTGCATCTCCTTACCATACGTTGAACCCTGCGATGACGAGTAGCATCCACTGCTTGGCACTGCATGCTTCATTTCATCATCTGAGCAGCCTGACATTATAGCGGCTACAACGTCCATTGCATCGGATACACCCACATTTTCGTCTAACTCATAAATGCTCTGGATTTCCTCTTCGGTGATTCCCATCGCTACAATAGTCTCAGCCAGCTTCCGCTGTTCAGAAGGAACTGCAACACATTGACCTGAAGCTCCCTTGTTGACAATAATCTCCGCAGAATCAAACGAAATCACACGTCGACGTAGCGCATCGACAGGTTCAAGTGGTGGTTCTTCCGGCGAGGAGAGTGGGGCATCTTTTACGTCACTTTCATTACTGTCAATGAATTGCACAGAATCGAGGTCAGTCTGCGGCCCGTGATTGCTCGACTGTCTAGACAAGTGCAAAGGTGATGATGACATGAGCGTCCCAATAAACGAGTTCACAAGACAAGCATAGCGGATTGCACTAGCTTGATCACCAAACTGAACGTCCTTTTCTGATGTCGGGGCTGCGTTGCCCACCGTCATCAATTGTTGATGAAGATTTAACGCCAGAAAGCGTAGATCTGCGTCTGCTTTCATCGTGCTTGGCTTGAAAGTAAGCCCGGCGTGTTGTGTGGCCCCGTAGCGCAAAATTGAGTCCTCCACCTCCGAGATGTATTGCTCTACAGTTTTAATAAGCTCCAGACGCCACTTCCGCTTTTTCCGTTCAATGACATCATCTTGAATTTGAATGATCATCTCAGACAGCATTCCGATGCTAGTTGCTGGTTTAACTCGATTTTCTAGCGTATACGAGGAGCTCTTTCCGGACGCGGCCGATCGAAAAGACTTCCATAACTCTGTCGTGTGTTCGGTTTCGTTTTCTTGCACTACACTAAGCGCCCTTGGAGAAGAACAGATCACTGTTGGCAGTGCATAGTTACCAACACCAGGAGTCGAAAGCTGGCTTGACGGAGTTGATGAACAGCTGTCATCACCGTCTTCAAGCGCGATCTCGTGTTTCAATAAATCAAGTTTCAACAGCAAATCCGATAGTATCAACTGAAGAAGTTGATATGGTACCTCCCACGTATACACACTCTCAATGAGCTCTTCTTCGACCAGCATTTTGCCTTGACCGCGTCGAGAAGTGGATGCAAGATTGATCATCTCCTGAGCAACCTCGGAGAATGCCGAGTCATCGCGAAGCGAGGCATCCTCAATGTCGGTGCTCTCGACTCCAATATACATAAATGACCGAGTGATGCGTTCAAGCCCGCCGTCAGATATCCCTGTGTGTAACCCTTTCACCTCTGCTTCGCAGCGGACAACGAGTTCACCCGAAGATCGCGTCCGAGAGAGGGGAGAGTACAACGGGAAAATGGATGCACATCCTATAGCGGGTACTGCATCAGTCATAAATAACGATATCGGCACAAGCGGGTCGCCAACAAGCCACTGATTATTCAGATCATTCAGCGAGTTTGGATTTCGAACTGAATAGACCGAGGCGCGAAGCAGATCCTGCTGGCGCATTTCCACGGCCAGCATCATATGAAAACACGGATCTTCTGAATGCGAAATCTCGGTTCGGCCAATTTCAGCTACCACCGCGCCTGTTTTGGCATCCATCAAATGCAACACTACAAACGATGAGGCCCTTACGGACGACTTTGATGGCAGCGTCAAATTGAAGCACTGAAAGGACAACCATGCGCAGGAAGTAGGTGAAACCGGTCGTCTCGAGTCTTCATCGTAAATAATTAGTCTCTCGTACTCGCCGGGTGAACCAAACGCGTTGCTTGCGAATTCATTCTTGTCCACTGATTGTTGTTCTTTGTTTCCTCCACCCAAATGCTGGCGCACGACCATCTCCAGTTGTCGTCTTGCACGATCCAGTACGCCGTTTCCGAGACCCAGCGACAGTGAACTGGGCCGTCGCCCTATCATGAAATACCCACCCACTGGCGAGGTAGGTGGGATTCCACCTCGAGTTGTCGTCACACCGTCAACGTTATTGACTCGGTTCTTGGCCGCTACCAACAATGGTCGCGGCATCACTTCTTGTTCCAGCAGCGGTGTCGTCTCAGACGTGACTCTCCCATTGTTAAAACTCAAGCTTCTTCTCGACGGAATCTCAAGTGTAGGTTCCACTTCCCACATGAGCACCAAAAAGAGTGCACAGGGCACAATCTCGGGAATAGCATAACCCAGGAGAATGCACACATCTGCATTATGGATATCTCCACATCCTTGATGGGAAAATGGTCTTTGAATGTAAATGAGTGTCCGTAGCAAAAAAAGCACCGAACACGCACTCATGACAAGTACAGTAAACCGAAGTGCACGTGTCAACTTTTTTTCCACCCGTTCATCCAGTCGACGTCGTAATCCGTCACCCGATGGCTTGAGTACACGTTCGACCCGAAGTCTCATTTTCCACGTCGAGTAGACAAGACCCAAGGAACTTCCAAAGCTTCCAATAGCGATAAAAAGCACCGGCATGACCCCCGTCCAAAGTGTCGACGGATCTAATTTTGTCTGTGTCTCATGAGCTTCCACTACTTTTGCTTCATGAAGTACCGAAAGTCCCAAGACCGTCACGTAAAACACTCCATTGGCCAAGATAAAAGTGATCCAAATTCGTTTCGACCGTCGAGATGTCTTAGGGTTTGCAATATCAAGCCATAATAGGGTTTGAAACAGGACAAGGGAAAAAAAGAGACACAACGCGGTCCGATTCAATAAATTCCGCGTCACGCCAAGACTCAGCAATGATGCAGCCCGCGTCACGGCAAATAAAATCAGCAAACGTTGAAATGTACTGCGTTGAAAACTCAACCTTGGATGAGGTAAAGGCGAGAGAAACAAGCACGTGCGACATGTAGACACGAGAGCAAGTGTGACATAGGAAGCAACACAGAGTAATTCAAGGGATGACGAGGCCTGCGGGAGAAAGACGAGACCATCATCGGGAGACATGGCGACGACGTTATAGCGGAATGAGGGCATTTTAACCAATGAGAACGAGATGGAGGACTAGGGGGACGGACGTCTTTTTAAGTACGGCTTGATGCTTTTGCGCACTTAGCAAGGTAATAAGGACCGAGCTGGAGCAGGAAGACGTGCTTGCGAGATACTTCATCATCTCTAGTACGAGCTTTTGGCCAGCATCAACATCTCGACCACGATGTATTGACTGAAGCCATGGCCTTCATCCAGAAATGGCTCCGGTGTAGCATGGAAGATGTAGACATCGTACATTGTTGTGTGCCGGTACCTTCGTCCTCTTTGTCGACCGCGGTGATGGGCTGTTGCTGCATCTGCCTGCTTTGTTTTCCACGTTGAGAAAAAGGCTATGCGAAGATCCGTTCAGCATCAACACATTGCAATTGCCGGCACCTCTTTGATCGAGTCGAGACTTTCGTCCGCGTTGATTTGTGCTACGAAAATGTAAAGCACGATTTTGTCGAACGTGGTGGAGACTGCAATGGACATATGTCCGTCTGCGTTCTTCACTCTTTCCCAGCGATGCAGACAACGGCCACAATGACTGCATACAAGTAACAAATACCAACATTTACGAGACCGGCTGCCGCCAAGTACATGTTAACTTATCCAGCTTTGGCTTGATTACAGCAAAGAGGTGTCATGTCAGTGATAACGGATCGAAGACACTCGGACTATTTGAAATATACACAGGGAAGAAACGTACCTTTACTATGACAGATACCACGTTTATCTCCTCTACTGGTAGCCTCTGTCAATTCCTACAGATACAAGACGGCAGACATTGGAACGGTGTTAGAACTTGCAAGTGATGGCGCTCTTGTTCATTTGTTTACGTTTCGGATCAAAGTTGTTTCTGTGTATCGAAACCACCGTTCTCGAAAGTGTTTGCGATCGCGCATATGATAGTGCAAAGAAGCACATGACTTCACGAAATGCAGGCGCGTTTCGGTTGGGATCGTAACGGAAAATCAAAACTCTGGTAGCGTTTGAAAGGAGGTTGTATGTGCGCGATGGTGCTCGTGGGCCACATCTCGAACTAAATGTAACGCATGAGGTAGTACTTCCGCAATTGCAGAGAAATTCTCCATAACTGCCTTCGGCTTCCCTGGCAGAGTCACGATTAGCGTACGCTTGCGAATGCCTGCCACAGGACGAGATAGAACAGCCCTAGCCGTAATCTTGCGCGAGCTTTCGAGCATGGCAATCGAAAACCCTGGAATTTCCTTATTCAGCACTGCCTTGACTGCTTCAGGAGTGACGTCGCGAGGACTAAAGCCTGTGCCACCAGACGTCAGGATCAGATCCACAACGTCCGAGTCTGCCCACTCCATTACCACAGCCTGAATTTGGTTCACATCGTCCGGTACGACCTTCATGGCTACCACATCCATCTGAACCTTGTCAACCAACCGACGAAGCACATTTGCCATCGCCGGCCCGCTCTTGTCGGTAACAGTGCCAGCAAATACACTATCGCTTATCTGTACACTCACAGGTAATCAGATATAGATACACTGGTGCAGTAACGAATGAAAGCAAAAGCTCTCGGTACACGACAAGCACGTACTGTTAAGATTCCTGCACGAAAAACGGTTTTAGTTGCGTTAGGCTTCCCTTTTACCGAAAGTTGGGCTGACGACGCAGGCGGGCTCTGGACGGGAGTTGCAGCCATGGCAATCGCGACATTCCCAAAGGTACTGTCCAACACAAGGGCTTCGACAGCATCGCCTTCATGCATTTCAGTACCCGTCGGCAAACAAAGTAAAGCATTGGCATTGCGACAACTGAGAACGGGTATGTATGTTATTAGACCAGAGCAAGTTAGTTGCATACAGAATCAAAAACAATGGCCTTTACGCTATCTAAGCGCACCTGAGTAGGCGGGAACTGACTTGACGACCTGTACTGATGGCTACAAATTTGTGCAGTTGGCTGTCCCACATCAAAATAGCGCGATGAAAATCGGGACGCTGAGCATCCAGCTTAATTGAGTGCGTCAATACTGCGTGGACTTTCGCATTGTGGCACTTTGATAGTGGGAGCCCGCGAAGCCGTTGCAGCGCTGGACGAATCAACAAATGACATGTCGTGAAAGAGCTTACAGGGTTGCCGGGAAGACCAAATACCAGCTTCTTTTGGCCCTGCACATCAATAGTCGCAAAAGTGGTTGGCTTGCCAGGTTTCATCAACAATCTTCCAAAGTGGACGATACCGAGTTCCTCCAAGAGAGGCTTTATGAGATCGTGCTCACCCATGCTCACGCCACCGCTTGTTACCAGCACATCAACTCTCTCCAGTGCCTTCAAAATCGATTCCTTCAACGCCTGTTTCCTATCATTACAAATACCCAAATTCAGCGTCTTGGCATCCCACCCACTTATCAGCGCTAGCAGCATTGGACGATTGCTGTCTCGAATCTTGCCGGGTGCCATTTCCCCTTGACAGGCTTCCACCAGTTCGTTACCGGTCGAGAGAACGCCAACCACAGGCTTCCGATGTGCCACTACTTCTATGATTCCCGCCTGCATCGTAACAATACGTGTCAAAGTTCTGTCGTGCAAACAACATGACTAAATGACTTAATCAATTTCCTTCCTCACCGTTGCCAAAAGGCCAATCTCAGCAGCAGAAACAAGTTTGTGCGCATCCACGAGCAGCTCTCCAGGGCAAATGTCCGATCCAACGAGACGAATATTCTGGCCGGCCTTGACAGGCTTCAAAATGTTCACGAGAGCCACTTTTCTCTCTGTCTCCCTGCTGTCCACACTTTTTGTGTCCTCAATCTTCACAACAGCATCAGCTCCGTCCGGAACGGGAGACCCCGTCGTGATGTACGCCACTTGTCCAGTTTTAAGTGCCCTCGTCGGCATTTCTCCCGCTGCAATGCGTTCTACTACCGGTAACTGCACATACAAAATAAACCACATTTATTCTGTCGCCGTAGCACCAACGACGTGTTTTGCAACAACATAACGTACACTCCCCACTCCGTCCGATGCAACGACGGCGTAGCCGTCCATAATACTCGCCCGGAACGGCGGCAACGACTCCTACATTACCAATTAAGTGGCAATTTTATTTTATTAGATCCAATAATTATTATTTTTGACAATATATCCAACGACTCACAGTGCTGCGCACCGACTCCGACAGCACCAAGCCGGCAGCCTCGTGGATCTCCACGCGCACGGTATCGAGTGGACGTGACTGCTGCAACACCATCTGCACGGCGGCGTCCACGTGGATCATGTCGTACGTGCTCTCGCGCCCCGTGGATGGTCCCCCCTCGTCTCGGCAGTCACAGTCACTCATGTAGCACAAGAATTGAAAATATTTTTATACGAACAAAAACAATATATATTGCTACGATATATACATTCTTACAGGGACAAGTTTCGTCTCTTTTTTTCCTATTCGTACCGATCAATCCCATACAATGAGCAAGTGAAGTATCAGAAATATTACTTTCAATCCGCAAGACTCTATAGTAATAAATGATTGTATAATAACTACTTTAGCTGCGACCTATTGATGCCGTTTTAAATAGTGCAGTTTGCTATATTGTCTAAGGAGAGATATTAAAATGTATTCCTGAGTATGAAGGCTGTCAACAGTCGGCCAGTAACAAACTTGTAGCGGCTCTGGAGACAACAATCTCCTTGCGTAGTAGACAGGATTATTAAAATGAACGTTGTGCTACCTGAACGTACTATACTATCACATTGATAGCACTTCAAACTAAGTTACCTGTAGTACAGGGCCTGCTGAGCTGTCTTGCAATGCACACACCTGTCGTTCGCATTCCATTCGTGCTGCAACCGATGCTTACACTACATCTTACTTGTGTACTTAGGGCGCTCAAAGATACTTACATTGAAGTACAAGAAGGCTGACTCTGACTCATCCTCGTCCTTGGTGAGCAAGAGTCGAGTCGGGAATTGGCGGCTTCCTTTCACGCTTGACGTTCAGCAGATGTAAGTAGGTTGCCTGGAGTGGCGTTGACTTGCTAAGCACGAGATCTGCCTGCGCCAATTGCTCCCTCGCCTGACGTAGCTCCTCCGTTACAGCGTCGTACCGCTCCTGGTTAAAATTTGACTTGGCCATTTGCTTCTGAAGACGTCGGGTGTAGACGTAGTCGTAGATATTCTCGTACTCGTATTCCCGGCTCGTAATACTCCACCAAGTGTAGCCAATAATGGAGATGCCAAAGCCCGTGAAGTACGTCACAGGCTCCATAATGTCCCACGAAAAGTGAATGAACGACAGCCAAAAGTAAAGTCCGAAAGCTCCAACAAGTGATGTTGACAACCCGTAAGCAATAACATTTGCTTGCCGCGTCGCAGTGAACTCTAGTGCCCGGCGCAAGTTGACGAGTGCCGCATGTTCCGGCTCGAGCGTCTGGATTTTCGCTAGTAGTGCCTCTCGTTGTTGCTCAAAGAGCTGTGACGACAGCGATGAGAGTCCAATATATTCCAAGTACGAGTCCAGAATGCTGCGTGGCTGCAGAAACACCGAGTGGATCAAGTCTTCATCGTCCGACTTGCCAAAGTAAAACACGATTCCTGCTTGATGAAAAGCCTGCAGCACCTCGGGCGCCTGTTTCTTAGGAATGCCTCTCTCCTGACACATGTGCATGAACTCCGGATGGCTAATCGTCCACTTGCCCAGTGTCTCCAAGTCACTGCGTAGCATAACAATTGCAGCCTTTTGCACCACCGATCGGACGTCCAAATGTCCATCATCAGCTAAACTCTGATACGCACTTCCAGTGAACACAGGAGCCCGAACAGGCAGTACCTGATCGTTTAACAGCAGCTCAAAATCATCCGTCAGTACTTTTTGTAGCGTATCTTCCGGCCCGAACGGTTCGCCTGTAGCAGAGCGAATGGCTACACTCTGCACGGATTTATCTTCCGCTTCAATCTGAGTGATAATATCTGCCACCGTCGTCTCTGATGCGGATAAAACCATATAAATGCAACAAAAACCATAGTTTAAACAAGGAATCGATCATAAACCTTTGTAACTTTATACAAACAAATTACCGAGTGGGATACTAAAAACCCGCTCTTCGTCAAAACCATTTAGCGGCAGAGGGACTGCCAATGTGCATTTTCCGTCGTGGTATTTGAGCTCAATTGCACGCGCTTTTCTGTATTGAAGCGGAGACGAGTTAAAAATGGAACGCGAAAGCTGCAAAGACGCGTGGGGGCGAAACTGGCGGCGCGAGAGCAGGTGGGTGACAAGACCACGATGATACATTGAGCAGATTGATGGAATCAACTAATAGAGTCAGACGACAATTTACCTCTTTGTTTTAATTAGTTGGTGCAGGACGATAATTTTACAACCTATCGTCGGTTATAACTATTCGGGGGATAGATAATTGAGAGCTGTAGTATATATAATCCGAAACATGAGAGCGACATGGCCATCCATTCATCGATAATAACTGGACATGTACGTAAAACTTAAACGCGCTACCGCATCGTGCCTCGTTGATTCAAAGGTCTTATCTATGCGCTCAATGCTGATGACGTAGCACATATATATGCAATTCTTCCTGCCGTCGGAGGTTGTTTTTTTTGCGACCGATACCTTTAATTTCTAGCAAGCTCGCACGTAGTGTTTCTCATTCTTTCTTGCCTGTAAGTAGTCATAGACCAGAAGAGCCTGATTAAACACTTCTCAAAGACGGATAACAGCATTTGCTGCTGTCGCAGTCACGCCGTAGGAAAGCGAAATATTTGCTGCAAACACTCGGTTGCTTCCTCTTCTCGTGCCTTATTCGGGTCTGCATTGCGCTTCGGTGCCCATCGTGTTCACAGATAACTGCGCATCTCTTCTCTCTTCTGGCTTGCGTGTCTACACAGCGTCACAACAGGTTAGCGACACTTTAGTGGAACGACAAACCACGCACTCGAACACGTAAGACCACTCAGCATGGAATGTGTAGTGTACTCCTCGCGTCAAAAGGTGTCTACACTCGTCCGGTTCAGTCGCCGTACTGCTCCTCCCTACTCGAAATTCTATAGCGACATTCCCTTCTTGGACGGCTGCCTGAAATGCATTTCTTTGTTGCGCTCGTTCCTCCCGCAGCGCCACGGTGCGTGACGCCTTTTTCCTAACTAAGCGTCACGCAATAATTACTTCTACATGAACGCGTCCTCGTCAAAGTCATCATCGTCGTCGAACTCGTACTCCATCTCCATAAAGTCTACCTTCCACCGGAGAATACCGCCAATGCCACCAAAGCCCTGGCAAAACTGCGAGCCTTCCTGCGAACGAGCCGTGACAAACTCCAACGTCGTACCAAACTGCTTGTAGTTGTTGGCAAACCATTCCACCAGAGGCATACGCTCCACAGTTTCCAGCTTCGCTCCCGTCTCGGAGTCCAGGAAGTTCGAGTCCACTGTCTCCTCTGACGGTGACAAAATCTTCACCGACTCAGATCCAGTGGCCTCGTTACGGAGTACATAGCGGTGGTGGGGTAGGTCCTCCCACAGAATAAGCGTCTCCACAGCACCCAGGTCAAGCGCCTTCATCGTGTCACCCACGCCAAAGCAGTACTTGCCCGAGTCCTGAGCAATCTCCTCCATGTAGCTGACAATGAGCTTCTTCTCCTGGACAAACTTGACGTTAGTAAGCGTCTCAGCAGCCAGCTCAATAGCCTGATTGAATCCGTTCTCGCCACCATAGGACACATCCACGACCTTTACCACAACAGCCGCCAGTCGCTTGTCAAACAGGTCACTGCCGTTCAGTTCGTTCTTAAAATCAGCTGAACCAGCTAGCACGAGATTCGAGACATTAGGTTGGTCGTTCGTGATGAACAGTTGCGTGGCTGTCTCGGCCACCTTGCGCACATAATTGTGGCGTTTTTCAAGACGTAAACGTGCAAAACGCAGCGCCGACTGACCACCACGACCGTGTTTTTTTGGCAAATCCACCGAAAATTTGTGCAAAATCTCACGGTTGCTGCCAGACACAGCACCATAGAGTGCGCCATTACCATCCATGACGATAAAACCAAAGCGATCATTGTCCTGTAGTAGCTCCCCCAGTGCCTCCGTGTGGAACTTGTTGTCACACATGTAGAGCGATGTATTGATAGGGCGAAAAGGCTCAAAATCAATGTTTACGCGCTTCTCTTTGCCCTCATCTGTGATAATAGTACCACAATAGACGATAAGTCCATTCGGTGGACATTTGTTGTACAGCTTTAGACGTTGCTGTGTGGACGTAATAGCGCCCAACACGGACAGACGATTGACACGCGACTTGATATTGGACGCTGTACCCATTTCATCCGATAACATCTTGGCTACAAGTGGAATTTGCTGTTTCGGTGGAATAATCAGCGAAATCATACTTGTGCCATTTCTATAGGATAGAAATACGTAATTGACATTACAACAATAGTTTCGGAATCAGATTTTCAAAAAAATACATCTTGAGAATAACAAAAATGATGGTCGAGAGGTAGTCATGACACGCACCCGCGAGCAGCTTGAAGAGACTTAATGAGCTTCTTCACTTTAAAAAGCTCGACCTGATCGTCGCCAGGGTTGGGGGCAGCAGACATAGTGGCGTGAATGGAGAGGGGAATGAGAGGGACAAAAGAGACTTTAAGTTCTGGGACGTCGCTGTCCAATCAGCTAGAATTGAAAAACTACAAATCTGACTGTCGTTATCTTGAATTATTAACCGAAGTGTAACCTCATTTTATACCGGATTTTACGATCACGATATTTTACAATCAAGACTTAATGGTCGCTTTAATTTGAATTATAGTACCATACATGTCTTTAGAGCATATCACCGTCTTCGTCGCTATCTTCGAGGTCGATAATGAGTGAATCCACCTCTTTTGTCAGTTGGTTCAAACCTGTAAGCTCTTCGAGATACGCAGTGGAATTGCACGCTTTTTCAAGCAGATCAAGACCATCAGCAGCATAAGCGTTCAGGACCTTTGAACTGCATGCAATGCATTTGTCAAATGCTTCGCCTGTTATCACCACGGTTTCAAATGCATTCAAGAACCCTCGAAGCTGGTGCGGAATATAACCCATCGGGACAGAACCATCGCTTGGCTTGTCAGCACCCACATACTTTTTCTGGGATGAATGCAAAATAGCAACGAGTAGTTCCACTGCCGTTGCTGCAGCAATCGGGGCAAGTCCTGGTCGAGTCACTGTGCACATTTGATCGAGCGTACGGTCCTTCAGTGAGTCGCGAGGACTTACGATATCGTTGCAGTAGTAGCAACCTAGCGATGGTTTAGTTACATCACCATTTTCCTGCTCAGGGTGGACACCATGGCGCATCACTAGATAGCTGTCGAAACCAAGTGCTGTGTTCAAAAGAAGTTTCTTCTTGGATGAGGCGATCACGGTCGGCAACCATCGACTCTCACGCGAATCCGTTCCCAAGAAGACGACATCGTGTGACTCAATAAGCTCTTCCAGTGTCTTCAGACCTGTTTTGGCGTCCTCCATCAACTGTGGACTGCTTAGTGCGTGGCCTGCCATTGGAATCGTAAGATTCACGGCCTGAGAATTCACAAGCGGAAATATACGCTTTAACGCGTTTGCTGCGCATTCGCCTTTAGGCTTTCCGACGTCTTGGAACTCGAACAGAGGTTGTCGCACGGGATTAGAATGGCTCACCGTGGAATTGTCGACAAAAGTGATGTTGCGAAAACCCCACGAAAGCAAGCTTCGAGCCGTATAACAACCAAGAGTCCCTGCTCCCAGTAGCAGACACTTGGTCCGTGCAAGCAGGTCTAAGTCGAGAGACGGCAGCTGGCGCCATCTCATGAGTTTCAGGTTCAAGTCCACCGACGTCTCTGCAAGCCGAATGGGATCTAAGATACCGCCAAGCTCCATCAGCCGCGGACCCATTTTGCCATGAACGTTGGCTTCCCAACCTATAACGCGCACATCTTGCCGTAACCGGCCGTTTGCCATGAACGTCTGATCGCTTCTCACCTCAAATACCACCGAGCTTTTCCATTCAAAGTCATCAGGCACTGTAGCGAACTGATGCACATGCTCACGAAAAGAGATGATTTTCATCGATTTCGAGCACTTCACTTTCTCAGCCGGTAACGCAGTGAGCAGCGCCAGGAAGTTACGCAGAGGCCATCCAGGATTAGTCCTCAGAGGGCAAGGATCAACAAAGCCAAAGATTGTCTCAACCACGTCATACGTACTGTGACCACGTGCCCTCCACTTGTGAACATCCAAAACTCTCACGACCTCGTCGCTGTTTGCACCTCGATCTAGACGCTCCACAACGAAAAACGGTGCAAAGTTGCCGTTCACTGCACCTATCTCACTGCTCACACGACGCAACTTTAGCAGACCACGAAGTACATGAACCTGTTCTTTGGCAGACAAAACTGAGGATACCGATGCAGGTGGAGCTCGATACTGAAACGATGCCGGTGGGGACAACGCCGGGAATCCGAACCAGTACAGGAACGAGTGTTTTTTTAAATCGGCAAAAGTTAAGAGCACGAAGCTATTCAAATGGTCCACCGTAATGCTGTCTTCATCAGCATTAAGAATCAGATCCAAGATCTTTTCTCCAGCATTTCGAAGTACCGTAGTCTTGTCCAGCTTCTTAAAAGCCTATCATATATACAGTTCGAGTACGAAAAAATAAGACTTCATACCATAAGCACACTTTTCTTCGGACCACCCATAACCTTACCTCTAAAGTATTAGTATTGAATAGTAGTCCAGGAGCTTGCCATTCATATCGAGCACGATCCGTATCCCTATATAAACAGGACTCAGAATTACAAAAGAAAATCTGATAACACTCAAACTGATACAAGAAAATTCTCACCTCGTGTCTTTTTGGGTCTCATGGGCACTTTGAAACGCACCGTCATCAACAGTAAAACGTGCGGGGACGTTCACCGATCTTCCAGTAGTAAAATATCCCGTTATTTCCTGCGAAAAACTTGAGAGAAATTTGAATGTTATTTGATAATTTAGAAGCGTTTACCTGCGCTTGGTCATTAAGCTGAAACTTATCCAGCTTTAGCGATGTAAGCATTTGCCAGAACGATACATCGGGCGCGCTGTTCCACGGCTGGAACTTTAGCACTTGCCACTCGGTCACGTCTGTCATTTAAATAGCTTTTAATCGCTATGGATCTGAGTCGGGATCTGAGGAATCTGATTCGAGCGACAATTAAAGCTGTTTTAATTTCGTGAGCTTTGAAACTGGAGTTATATTGGGCATATATTGCATACGGGCCTAAACTAGTGTCTCGTATAGGGCTACACAAGAACTTGCCTAAAGTGATACCCTTGGAACCAGAGGCATCTATCAGCTAGTACAAGTTATCAGTTAAAGCAGTACTACTTAGGCCGGGTATATTGTGTGGTGGTCGTGATCGGAAGTAGTTCTGTATGATGTCGAGCTAGAACACCAACTGTGCATATGAAAATTCGTACAAGCGGGAAGACTTTGCTGGGCCTCGTGCCATTTTTCGATATTTATGGCATGATGCTCATCCACCTGAGGATTCTTCAGGCAAAAACTATTGTTGTTTTGCCGCGATTCATGCCTGACACGTTTTCAACGCGTTGGCTACGTATAAGGTAAAAGCCAAAAACCCTGTACTATACGAGTTTAGTGCTTACTAACGACAGTTGTCTGCTGTAGATTCGCACAGCTCATATTGCGCCATCTGCAGTGCTGTTCCTAGCGCATCATCCTTTGGTGAATGAGTTTGACCTTTCATCAACGAAGTTTGTCGCCCCGATCGGCATACGGCAAGTAAGTGTATGTTGAAGTTGAGAAAACAATAGTGGTACCATAACATTAAATTGACAAAAAAAGATGGTGGAGCTGCTGCTTCCATCGTTTTCGTTCCAAATCAACCTCTACAACACCACTTTCGTCCGCTGGCCTGGCTCCACGTGGCTGACCTGCATAGCGTTTGCTAGCAAGTTCTTGGCGCTGAGCCCTACGCCCTTGGGTTGCCTGTTGTTTCACTTGAGAATGGCAGCATGAGCTTTACATTTGGATCGATACCTTCGTAGAAAAAGGCATGCTCGGTTTGAGCTGCCATTTCACTACAACAACGAGAACAACAGTCTCGTTGAGAACACTAGTGCCAAAACACCAGCCAAAGCTCGACAACTCGATCGTAAGAGAATCAGACGCTTTATTCCAGACGCAACAGACGCTTTGTCAACATTGTTACTCAGTCCCAATGTTGACAAAGCGTCTGTTGCATCTTGAGAAAAAATCAAAAGTCTAAATCGAGAAGAAGAAGCAAGTTGAAAGTCTCGTCCACAAGCGTTTGGGATTCAATGTAAAACAGATCTACAGCGGTCAACTGCGGTGAAGATTACACCCGCAAGCCGGTACGGATCAGTGTATACATTGCATCTTCGCATGGAAGCTAATCCATTGCGCTGGTTGTGGGGCGTCTGGTGCCAACTACAGAGCTTCGTGTTTGCTGCACGACGACAGATCGAGATTTACCAGCAAATCGGGAGGGTAAGCTGCTTTACGTTATGCTGGGCTACGAAAACAACAACGAGGCCAACCAGAATATTTTCACTAAGGACGGATGTCTTCGAACGGGGGATATTGGCTGCATCGATGAGGACGGGTTCGTATTCGTCATTGACTGCGCCAAAGAGCTCTTTTGTTACAAGTGTCATCAAGTAGCGCCGAGTGAACTGGAAGACGTGCTTATCCACCACCTGCTGTTGCTGACTATTGCTGACGTGTTGCTGCGTGCGCAGACAAAACACGATGGGTGAAGAGATCCCAAAGGCCTTTGTGGTGTTGAAACACCCGGATAGTCCGGACTGCCCGACGCCACAAAACCTTATGGACTACGTGGCTGAATATGTAACTCCTTCCAAAAGGGTGCGTGAAGTGCAGTTCATCGAGGCGATCCCAAAGAACGCGTCGGGCAAAAGTTGCGTCGACGTCTTCAAGAACGCGAGAACCGCGTCCACATGACGGAAATTACAGCACAACCTCACATTACTATAAAGTCGGACCTGTACCGGTAATGAACGAACGGAACGTTGAGTAGCAATCAAGGCAGTGGTTCGTTATCTTTAGACTTTCTATCATACATTTGGTGGTTTTGGAAGCCCGAAAATGGGCTTTTCAATGACTATTTCCGTATTGTCGCTCGGTCTTCAACGTCATTGCAAGACCATTTTCGTCGTCTTCTGCTGTACGGATAATTATCACCCTAATAACAACCGTGGTGATGACGCGAGCCTTTTTGAACTGCAACGGGTTGCACATAGACAACACGCTGTGGTGGAGGAGGACGGCGGTTGTAATTGCGATGGTCGTTGTTGCCACCACAGCAGCAGCACGCGCTGAGCGAGCCGCAGAGACAGCAACAGAGATCACTGCCGTCACACGGAAGGCAAATGGGGATACACATCGGAGTAGATGAAGAATCCGAGGTTTTGTAATGTGGGACTTGGCAGTAGCAAATTGAGAAATGAAAAATTTTGGCGACTTGGATATTCTTAGACCAGCTTTGATATGCGACGTGCGCACTCTGGATAATATTCGGTTCAGATTAGGTGCACCACACAATCTGCATTCTTTTGCTGGGTCCAACCAGACTGTGTTATGAAGGGACGTTGCCTTATTGGATTCTTCTTACAAATGCCACCACAGCAACGACATATTGTACCCGCATGCATTACCAGCTAGATGGCGCAATCCTACAAGTATCATCTTTGTATGAAAGTGTTCGTTAGTCGATTAAAACACATGCACTTTATTGCCGCAGCGTTCGACGTTTTGTCTTCTTTAAAAATTAAGAAAACTGGCGCTCAATTACTTCGAACAAAGGAAGGCATTTGCCTTCCTAGCACCTCAAAAAATGATCAAGAAAAGGTGCCAATGGAGACAGCAAGAGCCAGCAACGGCCAAGAGCAATGTCTTTGAGGCACAAATGCATGCGAAGATGAGGCGGCAAAGTCTAAAGCGGGTGGAAACCAGACCTGCCCAAGAGATGGAAGCGGACTGTATGACGCTGGATCTGAGTAGTGCGAGACTATCCAAAGACAGTCACTACGTCCACGATCCAACAGTTGGTAAGGTTCACGACATTCGGACCCGACTGAGGTCGAGACAATGGGTTCCACACGCAATCGAAGAAGAATTCTCGAGTCCTTCATCGTCTGATGACAGTGAAAGAGTCTTTCCGGTACTCAAACATTATTACACGAGGCCAACTGATGACCTAGTACTTAAACTTCGTCAGGAGTTGACTCAAGATGCTAAATTTCGGCTGGAAAGACTCGGGGGCTTTGACGTGTCTCGGGCAGTACCAACCTTTGTTTACCGAGTCTTTTTAGATAATGAAGAGAACCAGTATAGTGGAAACGCGACCGACGGGAGTGAGGCAATCCATCGACTTCCGCCACTGTTGCACAATTCCAGAGTCAACCTAGCGTACTGGTAGAACAAGTACAATGCAGAGAGCATAACCTTCTTCCAGCCATAGGTGTAGTGAGTGATCTGCCGATTGACACGTAAAAACAACGTTGAATCAACGCTGCCAGAATACGCTGCAGAGGCTTTGAATTGACATTTTCCTCTGTACATACCACATTCCTTTTGATTCTATTGCGTTGCAACTTTTGTCCGCAACGGGTCAGTATTCTTGCTTCGTTTGTCCGACCTGTTGTCTGCTTGGCAGTATCCGTGTTGAGGTGATGGAGGAAAGACCCTCCCTGGACTCGCTTATACAACGACATGTTCGAACGGAGGTGGCAACCTCATGCTGATCACGCCGCCGTAAGAAACAGCAGGCAGTCGGGTTATCAGTCCAATTCTCCGCAGTGTCCGCAGTAAGATCCAGCATGATCAGCAGAAGTCACAAAAAGCCATCGTCGACTTCGTTGCTTCGTGTTGTAAGGTGTGTTATGCGCCGGTGTTAGAAATTGTATTGAGGAGCAGGAACTTGCATTGGATCAGGTAAGTCGAAGATGTGGGGTCAAGTCAGATTTATCTACAAGATAGATGAGACTTGTACAACCGAAAGTTGAAGAGTTCTTGGAATAAGAGAATCATATTAAGAGAATCATATAAAATACAGTGTCTTGATCCATACGACGCTGGTCTGTTGCTTCGACAGCTTGTTGTTGCTTACTAACGCAGCTAATGTGCTCGTGGTTTGTTACTTCAGCGCACTAGTTGTAACAACTGCATTATCTGCAAACGGAAGAGCGGCTTTTGTTTCGTAGAAACCATGACGACCAAACTCGGGGTACTTACTTTTTAAATGTGATATAAATATTGTTCGTGGCATTGCTTCTGGCAACGCGATCCAAGCGTTGAATTTTGCAATGCTTCGGTTCGACAGCAAGAACCATTCATCGACGATCAAAAAGGCTTTATGCTGTATGTCACTGGGTCTCGTGCAGTACTTGTAGATCTTACTATCTGAGACTCTACACTGATGATACTACCTCCCTACTTCAAAATACTTTTTGTAGCACGACAGAGCTATTGTCGGGCCAGTTTCGGGTTCGCAAAGTGACCGACGTCGCCCTTCATCGTCGTTATGCTTGTATTTTCTTGCACTTTTACACTCTGTCGTACTGGTTGCCGTATTGGTTGCCGTAGGGCGGAGAACCTTGCTGGACGACAACGGGGTTCACGCATACAACGCGGTCTATAGTGGCGGCAATTACTATGACATCGATCGTCGTCCCTGCAGTAGCAGCACAGGGCGGTCAGCGACTCACAGAGGCAGCAGCCGCAATCGTCGTCGCAGCAAAAGCACATACAGAAATACTATCTGCGCCGTCCAACGGCCCTAATCACTAAGTAATGGATGTTGGCAGAAATACACGACATGTAACGAAATTGGATTGGTCAAAAAGATTGTACTTCGCCCAGGATATCAGGATTGATTTTTACAGATCTTGTACCACCACGGCGGTGAAAGTGTGCCTTCGAACGAAAAGTACGTACTGTTTGTAAGACCTTTTCTAAGCTTTTCTTTACTCTCCTTCTACGGTACCAACTTCACGACAACATGTTATTGAGCCGGACAAGCTGTCGGAGACAACCTTATTCTATCGGACACGTATTATTGGTGTTGTTGAAACTGACCGCATTGCTATGATAAAACGGAAGGTGCCTCTCGGATGTTGTTCTTCGATCGTCCACTGTGGATACACGTTCGAGAATGCCAAGCACGACCGGTATAGTCTATTGAAAGAGCTAAAACCTTTGGTTTCAGTAAAGCTGTTCTCTTTTTCAAATGATACGTAACGTTTCGTATCTGACACCATTTTATACACATAAATTACAATGTAATTTACCAAAACACAAACCTTTGCGCGACATGTTCGGTCGCACGCATCACGATGTGCAACCGCCCGATGATTGGCTAACGACATTTGCCAAGAGAAAAAACGCTTTTGACAGAATGTGTCCACTTCTATTCACTCTAGACTCCAATTGTATCGTAAGGACACATCTTTTGTCCCAATTCGGCTTGGACCGTTACACAGCAGGGACAAACTTCAGATTTGGCTGGCTGCAGTGACTTGTCTCGAAGTCGCTGTCTCATTCCCGGATTGGCGCCGTCGCCCCCACGAGATCCACCGACCGACGCACGAATAACCGATCGAATAATAATGGGCAAGGGACAACGTGTTCGCAAGGCTGCAGCCGATGCAGTACTGGCGTCTGCGATGGCGCAAAGCAAACCGTCTGTGCTGAAGCAAGAGACGCTCCAGTTCGTGACGCCAAAGGCCTCTACCTTCAAGGTGACTGTGCCACCTGCAAGCATAAAGCCGTCGTCCCCTCCTTCCGAGACGTCAGCGTCTTCGTCTGATGGTTACGATGAGTTTCGTGAACTGGCGTCCGACGAGCAGATGGAAGCGTTCAAGGCTCTTGAAGATGTCGAAGCTGTTAAGACGCAGCTCGACGCTATTCTGTCCCGTCTTGTTGCCGCCTTTAGCTCCAAGAACGAACGCAACGCTGCTGCCATCGACATTGTGGCGGCTCTAGAGATCGTTGGTCTGGCCAGTGCTGCAGCTATTCATGTGCTTGATGAGCTCAAGAAGTTCCTTGTTGCCAAGCCGACTACTGCACGTGAAGGAGCCCTGCTGGCTTTTATTGCTCTGTGCAAGAGCGAAGAACTCTCATCTGTGATGGAGCCTGTGGTTGTGGAGCAGCTGACGACTCTGATGCAACGTCACGCAGATTCGGAACATGTCGTGAAGAACGCTGCAGCGACGCTGTCGAAGACAATTGCACAGAAGGTGAACTCGTTGGCTATCCACTCGGTCCTCAAACAGATCTACAAGGCACTAGAGCTGCGCCAATGGCAGAGCAAAGTCGCTGCACTGAACCTACTCAAGGTGCTCAGTGAGACTGCAAGTGAGGAGGTATCTGGATGGCTGCCGGAGATTATCCCGATCGTCAGTGAGTACGTTTGGGACACAAAGAAGCAGGTTCAGGCTGCGTCGATCGACTCGTTGATTGCTGTGTGCTCCAAAATCAGTAACGACGACGTCGTGCCACTTGTGCCTACTCTTGTGGGTGTCATTGCTCGCCCTGAAGAGACCATGAAGGCTATTGACAGCCTCCTGGCGACTACTTTTGTATCAAACGTGGATGCACCGACGCTATCGTTGATTGCGCCACTGTTGCACAAGGCTCTACGTGACACGAGCATCAACAGCTCATCGCTCAAGCGAAAGGCAGCTAAGATTATTGACAGCATGTGTCGTCTAGTCGTCCGTCCATCCGACGTGATGCAGTTTGTTCCATTGCTGCTTCCGCAGCTCGACACCGCCATCGAACGTTTGATCGACGCGGAGGTTGTTGAATCTGCTAAGGAAGCTCGTGCTCATCTTGTGCACGCTGCGGGCGACGGCGAGGTCATGGAGGAGGACCCCATTGAAATTCGCAGGAAGTTGGAATCCGACATTTTGACTGCGTTCAGCGACACCCTTGACCGCCCAACGCACCCCGGCCTGACTGATTTTACGCTGGAGTACGTTACTGATGTGTGTACGGAGCTAGCTACCCACAACCGTGGATCGGAGTGGCGCAACATCGTGATGGCCTACTTGATGCCGCACATGCACGACGCAGATGCCGAGCATCTTTGCGACGCTTTGCGCGCTGCTGGTGGCGGCCTGGGCGAGGAGTCTGAGAAGTCGACGGACCCTAACGACGTGTGCGACCTTGACTTCTCGCTAGCGTACGGTGGCAAGATTTTGCTTCGTAACGCACGCCTTCGTCTAACTCGCGGCCACCGCTATGGTCTGATTGGTAAGAACGGTGTTGGCAAGACCACGTTGATGCGTAACTTGGCGACGGGTGCCATTGAAGGCCTGCCGGATACTCTGCGCTCTGTGTATGTGCAGCACGAGGACATTGTGGAAAGCCAGGGAAGTCTGCTCGAGTCCATGTGTAAGGCTCCGGAACTGGCTCATCAAACTCCTGATGCAGTCGAAAAGATCCTGACTGACATTGGCTTTACTCAGAAGATGCTGGACGGCGAAATCGACGCGCTTTCTGGAGGTTGGCGCATGAAGCTTGCCTTGGCTCGTGCCATGCTTTACAACGCCGACGTGCTGCTGCTGGATGAGCCGACGAATCACTTGGATGTGCACGCCGTGCAGTGGTTGGTGGACTATTTGAATTCCCTCGACACGATGACGGTGCTGCTAGTGTCTCACGACACTGGTTTCCTGGACAACGTGTGCACTGACATTTTCCACTACGAGTCTAAGAAGCTGGTGCTGTATCCGATGACCCTGTCCGAGTTTGTGGACATTCACCCAGAGGCGAAGCATTACTACGAGTTGAAGTCGTCAGACATGGTATTCAACCTGCCGGAACCTGGCCGTTTGGAGGGCATTAACTCCATGACGCGTCGAATTTTGACCCTGGACAATGCTACGTTCACGTACCCGAGTGGCGTCAAGCCTCAGCTTGAGAATGTTTCTGTAAAGCTGTGTCTGGCATCGCGTGTTGCTGTGATCGGTGTTAACGGTGCTGGTAAATCGACTCTGATCAAGATGCTTGTACAAGAGACATCGCCTGACACGGGCACTTTCTGGAAGCACCACGCTGTTCGTGTGGCGTACGTGGCCCAGCATTCTTTCCATCACGTTGAAAAGCATCTTGAAAGCAGTCCGGTGCAGTATTTCCAGTGGCGTTTCGGTGGCGAGAATGGTATCGATCGCGAGCTTGGTGACCACGTCAATTTAAAGCAGACGGAGGAGGAGAAGAATCTTGTGGGCAAGAAGCAGGGTCAGGTGGAGAAGATTGTGTCGCGTACCAAGGGCAAACGCGGTACGCTAGAGTACGAGTGTAAGCTCGTGGGCTTGATGGAGCGTCACAACAAGCGCTACACTTTGGAGCAGCTCCAAGAAATGGGTCTGGGTGCTCTAGCTGAAGCCGAAGACATTCGTCAGGCGACGCTGGCTGGTGGTCTAGATCTTCGTCCGCTTACGACGAAGGAGATCCAGCGTCACCTGGACGACTTTGCCTTGCCAGCCGAGTTTGGTACCCACGGCAAGATCCGTGGCCTGTCGGGCGGTCAAAAGGTGAAACTTGTGATTGCCGCTGCTATGTGGAACCGTCCTCACTTGTTAGTGTTGGATGAACCGACGAATTATTTGGACCGTGCCGCGCTGGGTGCATTGGCGGACGGCATTCGTCAGTATGCTGGTGGTGTCATCATGATTTCTCACAGTGAAGAGTTTTACAATTCGTTGTGCACGGAAAAGTGGTTGGTCGAAGCTGGTCATCTCACGATCATTGGTGAGGCCCAGGAGAAGGAGTATCGTGCTGGTGGCGGCCGTAAGGTGATTGATGAAGAACCGGAAGAGGAGAAGAAGGCGGGTAGCAACCACAATGCGGACATGAAGCGCACGAAGCTCACGAATCCGAAAACGTTGCGTCCATTGAGCAAGCAGCAGATTCGTAAACTTAGCAAGTTGTGTAACGTTGCGGGCGTGCCGTTTGACGATTTTGTGGACGGCATTACGCGTGAGAGCCCGGAGTGGAAGTGGCTGTAAGCGATAGACTTAACTTACGATTGCATCAATAGATAATCGACACTACCTGATCAAAATATATTGTGCTTGAATACTTCCAAGTCTTACATATCGATTACTACATCGTAATGAATCGCAATTTTCGTGCGTCGAAATATCATTTTAATTTGGGGAAAATAATATATACCACTTCATAAGAGAAATAAAAAGAATAATCTATAAGATGCGGAAACATTCTTTTTAAGAAAATAGAAAAATCAACCCAATTGAAAAGCCGACGAGGTAGGACTTAAGCTTGGACTTTCAATGGCAACGAGCCGAAATAGCAGCGAACCACGCGACCGAACTACTCGAAGCCATAGCCATGTCCGGCAATTGAGTGGGCGTAGTCAGACTCCCGTCCTCCGACGTGAAAGTAGCAGGAAAAGCCGCTCCCGCAGCAGCCCAAGCAGTGAGAAGAGAGGTTATAAAAAACAAAAGACCCACTCAAAAAAATGCCACCCAAAGCACAAGAAGGAACAGAAGAAAGAGGCTGAAGACAATCTACTTCCTTTCCATTCAGTTGAAGTGGGAGAGGGAAAAAAACGTGAGGGCTTACCGGCGGAGACGGCACCAGTTGATGCAAAGAGCTTCTTTGAACAGCTCCAGAAGCAGGAAGCAGCGAAAAAACCGGTGGGAACCGTGCACTCTCGTGGTCTCCCCACGCCAATGTCGGCGACGATGATTTCGACATCGGACAAGTGGGAGTGTAGCAAAGCTGGCTGTGGTCACATGAATTTCAAACACGCCGCGGCCTGTAACAAGTGCAAGGCAATGAAACGAATGACCGAGTGGAGATAACGACTGGTCGAGAGAGGGAGAAGGGCAAAGCGAGCTAGTCTATAGGCTAGTTAGTTGGTTTGGAAAGAGTTATCTTGACGGAAGGACAAGTAGAATGTATGGATAATTCCAACACGATTCCACGGAATCGACAGCACCTTGACAATTGAATCGCTGCAAAGCGAAACGCATTGGATTTTTTCACACTTGGTGGGTGGATATTATCAGAGTCATTGACAAAAAGGTGGACGCGATTTAACGAGCACATATCCTTCTGCGAATCAGAAAGCGCGAACTGCATAAAAGCTTCATCTCGAAAGCCAAAATTTCGTCTTGTCGTGTCGAACTTTATCTTGCTTTGAGTAGTCCGTGTGTCGTACTTACGCGAAACGCCACCTCCTTCCCATTCCTCATTAAGCTTAAGGACATAATGAGCGAAAGTCAGATCCTCCGTACAGGCGTCTTGTTTAAAAAGGGGTCTGGTGCCGGTCCATTTGGTCGAAGGAATTGGAAACCTCGATACTTTGTTCTTACGCCTTCACGTCTTCAATATTTTACATTTGAAGATGGTGAATGCAAAGGTGAATTGAGTCTCCAAGGCTGTGACGAAGGCGTGTTGGAAGTGATGCCGGCTGACAGTATGAAGACCGGAAGCAGTGCGTCGACTATCTGGCGGGTAGCTATTAATGCACCGGAACGTCGATTATTAGTAGCCGCTGGAACGGAAATGGAGATGAATGATTGGGTGGATAAGCTCGTCATGGCCTTTCGGATCAATTCTGGCCAACCACCAATTCAACGGGCATCAATGCCGGCTCCACCTTGTACTACGAGCAATAATGTCAATAGTAATCCCAGTATTAGGGACTTTCAGAACTTTTCCGTGCCGAGACGTGGAATAAACCAACGTCATAGTATTGGAGGAGGTATCCATTCATCTAATGGACATGATCAAGAGCTATTGCAAGTACAGGTAGAGAGCTTAAAGCAGCATCAATTGGAGACACAACGCGTTCAAGATGAAGCACAGGAGGACAGACTGGAGCAGCTGAGACAGGAGCAGCAACTAAAGGAAGAAGAGGCTGAGCAGGATGCTGAGATGCGCAGACAACTGGCAGCCCAGCAACAGAGAGAGATGGAAGAGGCTGCGCTTGCTGCTGCCGAAGAGTTGCAGCGTCAGGAAAAGCTGGCTCAAATGGAGCGCAAATTGCAGAAGCAGAAGGAGATTCAGAGGCAACAGGCATTGGAATTGCAGCGGGAACGCGAAGAGGAGGCTGCGCGTTTACAACATGAACAGGAGCAGGACGTGAGCCGAAACAAGGCACTGACAGACGAGTTGGTGCTGCAGGAGACACTGAAACCCGAACAAGGTGAAGATTTGCTGGAGATGCAGCGTCGTCAGAAACGAGAAAAGCACGCACATCAACGTGCCGAGCGTCAGAAGGCAATCAAGCGGCAGCTGGAGCAGGAAAAGGACGCGGAGGAGCTCGCGTTCCGCTTGTCACAACCGATAAACTCTCATTTCAGTATCGAAAATGGGTCGGACGACAGCGACAACGAGCCTGAACGCTCGTCGCTGCCTCGTGGAAGTGGTGGTGGTCTGAAAGGGAAGGACGCGGCGCGTCTTTCTGCTTCTCAGGCAACTGTCACTGCGCCACGCTCGTCGCTGGTTGGCGATGTGAAGCGCGAGATGATTCATAAGCAGCAGATTGAGCATCAGCGGCGTCGCGAGGCTGTGCTTATGCAGCAACAGCAGACGCGAGATGCCGAGTGGCGCCAGCAGTGCGTTGAACTGGAGCAACAGCGCGCCAGGATGGAGGCTTTAAACGTGCGTAAGGCTCCTCGTGAGGTGGAAGTGGCGCCTCGTGAGATTGAAGTGGTACGACGGGCACCCGTGAAGAAGCCAGCGCGTTCCACTGCTCCCATAGAGAGCTTCGAGTTTTGAGAAGCTACAAAATGACACGAACGTCTCACATCTGACGGTAAATGGAGAAGGAAGAATCAAGTAGGGCATAAAGTCTGAATGGCGACGCTATTTGTTGAAAAGTAGTATTACGACACTAGTATATTACTTCGTATTGATCATTGTCATGTCTCAGTGTCGGTGAGGCCCATTGCAAACTAATTTTGGGGCCTTCCGACCTAAATGAGCGTAATCTTAGTGGCGGTACTCGCCACCAAGTCTCATAATGGACTCATTGACTTGTTGCTACACTGCTCTTACTCGATTCAAAATTTCGTGAATTTATTTAAATATTCGGTTCGTCTTATCCCACTACGTCTGGCTGACTGTCTCAGTTTCAAGAATAACGGCATCACACGACTGGGTGTTGAGTGAATGTATTGCCACCTTGCTCCGGATTTGACGCTGCTGCTACAAAACTGAATACCTTGGCCTCAAGGCTATATTCTGAGCAGCAAAATCGACACGCTTCATTCTGCTACAACATTACGGGCGAGGGTTCGCGGCCGTGGTTTTGAGCTGCCAAGTAAATGCTGCACATGAATGTTGAAGCTTACACCCAACTAGCATTTGTCTTCCGCTAAAATCGCTATACACCGGCGTCTGCGCCGATATGGAGACCGCTTTGGTGTACTTCTCTACGCTAAGCACAAAGCTTCCCAGTACCAAATCGACTAAGTCTAAGTTCACGACCGCTCCAGTAAAAGCATCAATTGCCTGAAGTTTTGCGGACGTGGAGAGGCTCCCCCCACCGTGGACAAGCGTCAAGGAGGCATTACGAGGGGACCTAGGTCACTGGCTCGAAATGAATGGGGTAGCGCAAGTAGATCAGGTGCGCGGTGGTGATGGATAGTTATAAGGCACACCGCAGTAGTTTAGCACGTAGAAATACGTAGCTATCAAAGCGACAAGGGATGTGTAGGCCTTAGTCGGACGGACATTTTCGGGTCGTTAGGAAAATTAAATGACTGTAATAATGTACCAAAAAAAATAGCTTGCGTGTGAGCACGAGCTGGAGCTAGAGGCAGCCGTGGCTGTGGTCGTGCTGTTTGATCAAACAGACGAGCCGCTCATATCGTCGCCGTCGTTGCCATCTGCCTTAAGCTGGCTCACCATATTTCATCGACACAACTGTAGAGCACGTCTCGGTCACGTTGGAGGACCTAGTAAGGCGCATTGGAATCCGCGCTCGCTTTTTCATAAGAATGCAGATCAACCTTCGGTTTCTTCTTTTGTCTGCTCCAAAATACAAGGATCATTCTACATTGTCGCGCAGATCGCTAAAGCGCAATTAATCATGCTTCTGTAAACTCACTTTACTCTCGTGCGCAGGACTGGATGATCGCAGAGTGGCTACACTAGTTAGACTCTGCCAAAACCTCCTTACCTCGCAAACTCTGGGTAGCGTCACTTTCACAGCTACTGCATGGCGCAAAGAGCTTGAGTTACTCAGCCATTCGCTGTGCGGACACTGTAGTGGCGATGTGCTCCGGATTTGACGCTGCTGCTACAAAACTGAATACCTTGGCCTCAAGGCTATATTCCGAGCAGCAAAATCGACACGCTTCATTCTGCTACAACATTACGGGCGAGGGTTCGCGGCCGTGGTTTTGAGCTGCCAAGTAAATGCTGCACATGAATGTTGAAGCTTACACCCAACTAGCATTTGTCTTCCGCTAAAATCGCTATACACCGGCGTCTGCGCCGATATGGAGACCGCTTTGGTGTACTTCTCTACGCTAAGCACAAAGCTTCCCAGTACCAAATCGACTAAGTCTAAGTTCACGACCGCTCCAGTAAAAGCATCAATTGCCTGAAGTTTTGCGGACGTGGAGAGGCTCCCCCCACCGTGGACAAGCGTCAAGGAGGCATTACGAGGGGACCTAGGTCACTGGCTCGAAATGAATGGGGTAGCGCAAGTAGATCAGGTGCGCGGTGGTGATGGATAGTTATAAGGCACACCGCAGTAGTTTAGCACGTAGAAATACGTAGCTATCAAAGCGACAAGGGATGTGTAGGCCTTAGTCGGACGGACATTTTCGGGTCGTTAGGAAAATTAAATGACTGTAATAATGTACCAAAAAAAATAGCTTGCGTGTGAGCACGAGCTGGAGCTAGAGGCAGCCGTGGCTGTGGTCGTGCTGTTTGATCAAACAGACGAGCCGCTCATATCGTCGCCGTCGTTGCCATCTGCCTTAAGCTGGCTCACCATATTTCATCGACACAACTGTAGAGCACGTCTCGGTCACGTTGGAGGACCTAGTAAGGCGCATTGGAATCCGCGCTCGCTTTTTCATAAGAATGCAGATCAACCTTCGGTTTCTTCTTTTGTCTGCTCCAAAATACAAGGATCATTCTACATTGTCGCGCAGATCGCTAAAGCGCAATTAATCATGCTTCTGTAAACTCACTTTACTCTCGTGCGCAGGACTGGATGATCGCAGAGTGGCTACACTAGTTAGACTCTGCCAAAACCTCCTTACCTCGCAAACTCTGGGTAGCGTCACTTTCACAGCTACTGCATGGCGCAAAGAGCTTGAGTTACTCAGCCATTCGCTGTGCGGACACTGTAGTGGCGATGTGCTCCGGATTTGACGCTGCTGCTACAAAACTGAATACCTTGGCCTCAAGGCTATATTCCGAGCAGCAAAATCGACACGCTTCATTCTGCTACAACATTACGGGCGAGGGTTCGCGGCCGTGGTTTTGAGCTGCCAAGTAAATGCTGCACATGAATGTTGAAGCTTACACCCAACTAGCATTTGTCTTCCGCTAAAATCGCTATACACCGGCGTCTGCGCCGATATGGAGACCGCTTTGGTGTACTTCTCTACGCTAAGCACAAAGCTTCCCAGTACCAAATCGACTAAGTCTAAGTTCACGACCGCTCCAGTAAAAGCATCAATTGCCTGAAGTTTTGCGGACGTGGAGAGGCTCCCCCCACCGTGGACAAGCGTCAAGGAGGCATTACGAGAGGACCTAGGTCACTGGCTCGAAATGAATGGGGTAGCGCAAGTAGATCAGGTGCGCGGTGGTGATGGATAGTTATAAGGCACACCGCAGTAGTTTAGCACGTAGAAATACGTAGCTATCAAAGCGACAAGGGATGTGTAGGCCTTAGTCGGACGGACATTTTCGGGTCGTTAGGAAAATTAAATGACTGTAATAATGTACCAAAAAAAATAGCTTGCGTGTGAGCACGAGCTGGAGCTAGAGGCAGCCGTGGCTGTGGTCGTGCTGTTTGATCAAACAGACGAGCCGCTCATATCGTCGCCGTCGTTGCCATCTGCCTTAAGCTGGCTCACCATATTTCATCGACACAACTGTAGAGCACGTCTCGGTCACGTTGGAGGACCTAGTAAGGCGCATTGGAATCCGCGCTCGCTTTTTCATAAGAATGCAGATCAACCTTCGGTTTCTTCTTTTGTCTGCTCCAAAATACAAGGATCATTCTACATTGTCGCGCAGATCGCTAAAGCGCAATTAATCATGCTTCTGTAAACTCACTTTACTCTCGTGCGCAGGACTGGATGATCGCAGAGTGGCTACACTAGTTAGACTCTGCCAAAACCTCCTTACCTCGCAAACTCTGGGTAGCGTCACTTTCACAGCTACTGCATGGCGCAAAGAGCTTGAGTTACTCAGCCATTCGCTGTGCGGACACTGTAGTGGCGATGTGCTCCGGATTTGACGCTGCTGCTACAAAACTGAATACCTTGGCCTCAAGGCTATATTCCGAGCAGCAAAATCGACACGCTTCATTCTGCTACAACATTACGGGCGAGGGTTCGCGGCCGTGGTTTTGAGCTGCCAAGTAAATGCTGCACATGAATGTTGAAGCTTACACCCAACTAGCATTTGTCTTCCGCTAAAATCGCTATACACCGGCGTCTGCGCCGATATGGAGACCGCTTTGGTGTACTTCTCTACGCTAAGCACAAAGCTTCCCAGTACCAAATCGACTAAGTCTAAGTTCACGACCGCTCCAGTAAAAGCATCAATTGCCTGAAGTTTTGCGGACGTGGAGAGGCTCCCCCCACCGTGGACAAGCGTCAAGGAGGCATTACGAGAGGACCTAGGTCACTGGCTCGAAATGAATGGGGTAGCGCAAGTAGATCAGGTGCGCGGTGGTGATGGATAGTTATAAGGCACACCGCAGTAGTTTAGCACGTAGAAATACGTAGCTATCAAAGCGACAAGGGATGTGTAGGCCTTAGTCGGACGGACATTTTCGGGTCGTTAGGAAAATTAAATGACTGTAATAATGTACCAAAAAAAATAGCTTGCGTGTGAGCACGAGCTGGAGCTAGAGGCAGCCGTGGCTGTGGTCGTGCTGTTTGATCAAACAGACGAGCCGCTCATATCGTCGCCGTCGTTGCCATCTGCCTTAAGCTGGCTCACCATATTTCATCGACACAACTGTAGAGCACGTCTCGGTCACGTTGGAGGACCTAGTAAGGCGCATTGGAATCCGCGCTCGCTTTTTCATAAGAATGCAGATCAACCTTCGGTTTCTTCTTTTGTCTGCTCCAAAATACAAGGATCATTCTACATTGTCGCGCAGATCGCTAAAGCGCAATTAATCATGCTTCTGTAAACTCACTTTACTCTCGTGCGCAGGACTGGATGATCGCAGAGTGGCTACACTAGTTAGACTCTGCCAAAACCTCCTTACCTCGCAAACTCTGGGTAGCGTCACTTTCACAGCTACTGCATGGCGCAAAGAGCTTGAGTTACTCAGCCATTCGCTGTGCGGACACTGTAGTGGCGATGTGCTCCGGATTTGACGCTGCTGCTACAAAACTGAATACCTTGGCCTCAAGGCTATATTCCGAGCAGCAAAATCGACACGCTTCATTCTGCTACAACATTACGGGCGAGGGTTCGCGGCCGTGGTTTTGAGCTGCCAAGTAAATGCTGCACATGAATGTTGAAGCTTACACCCAACTAGCATTTGTCTTCCGCTAAAATCGCTATACACCGGCGTCTGCGCCGATATGGAGACCGCTTTGGTGTACTTCTCTACGCTAAGCACAAAGCTTCCCAGTACCAAATCGACTAAGTCTAAGTTCACGACCGCTCCAGTAAAAGCATCAATTGCCTGAAGTTTTGCGGACGTGGAGAGGCTCCCCCCACCGTGGACAAGCGTCAAGGAGGCATTACGAGAGGACCTAGGTCACTGGCTCGAAATGAATGGGGTAGCGCAAGTAGATCAGGTGCGCGGTGGTGATGGATAGTTATAAGGCACACCGCAGTAGTTTAGCACGTAGAAATACGTAGCTATCAAAGCGACAAGGGATGTGTAGGCCTTAGTCGGACGGACATTTTCGGGTCGTTAGGAAAATTAAATGACTGTAATAATGTACCAAAAAAAATAGCTTGCGTGTGAGCACGAGCTGGAGCTAGAGGCAGCCGTGGCTGTGGTCGTGCTGTTTGATCAAACAGACGAGCCGCTCATATCGTCGCCGTCGTTGCCATCTGCCTTAAGCTGGCTCACCATATTTCATCGACACAACTGTAGAGCACGTCTCGGTCACGTTGGAGGACCTAGTAAGGCGCATTGGAATCCGCGCTCGCTTTTTCATAAGAATGCAGATCAACCTTCGGTTTCTTCTTTTGTCTGCTCCAAAATACAAGGATCATTCTACATTGTCGCGCAGATCGCTAAAGCGCAATTAATCATGCTTCTGTAAACTCACTTTACTCTCGTGCGCAGGACTGGATGATCGCAGAGTGGCTACACTAGTTAGACTCTGCCAAAACCTCCTTACCTCGCAAACTCTGGGTAGCGTCACTTTCACAGCTACTGCATGGCGCAAAGAGCTTGAGTTACTCAGCCATTCGCTGTGCGGACACTGTAGTGGCGATGTGCTCCGGATTTGACGCTGCTGCTACAAAACTGAATACCTTGGCCTCAAGGCTATATTCCGAGCAGCAAAATCGACACGCTTCATTCTGCTACAACATTACGGGCGAGGGTTCGCGGCCGTGGTTTTGAGCTGCCAAGTAAATGCTGCACATGAATGTTAAAGCTTACACCAGAATGACTTAAGCGAAGAGGTCGCAAATTCACGAGCTCCGTCGTGTCGACTAAACTTGATTTTCGTGTCGAACTGTGTCTGAAACGCCATGATATACTTCTTGATACACGCTTCACTGTCCGACTTGGCACGCAAGGAAAAACCTTTCATGCATCCACTGCCTTTGTCAACGATAAGCAATAGGTATTTGCTACCGCCCAGTGAGTCGACTTCCATGGGGCCGCAAGTGTCGACATGAAGAAGTTCAAATGGATCGTAGTGACGCTTGTTTTGGTTGCTGGGAATGGCCTTTGAACCATTTTCCCTTCTTTACACCCACAGCACACACTTGATTTTCTTGACTTCGTTGGCATTTTGGCATCCTTGATCATGCCGTTGGCAACCCTTCTGCAAAGAACGTCGACCGGTGCGTGACCCATGTGCGCGTGAAGATCTTCAGTTCGCTGCCGAAATGCAGCATTTGCAGACCGTAGAGCCGTTCGAAGCCAATAGAGTCCATCCACAAGCTCCGCCATTGCCACCACTTGCTTGGTCCCTTTGCGCGTAACGTGCATTTTGGTTCCATCACACATCACTTGGAACTTCCCGCTCTCGTTGATCTGCGGAATTGACAGCAAATTCTTGTTCATACTTGGTACGAAGAGCGTGTTCTTGATCTCAATCTCACGTTCCTTGCCGTTGGGCAGAACTACGTTTTCAACGATGATTCCGATACCCTTGATCGCAGCCTTGTTTCCATCTGCGACTGACACTTCACCTTCATCATTCTCATTAAGATCTGTGAACTTGGCCTTGTCGTAGCAGATGTGGTGCGTGGCACCGCTGTCGATCGCCCACATTCTGGGCATGCCTTTGCCCGTCGAAAGACCACACTCTAGTGACACAACAAACGCCACTCGATCATGATCATAGTTGTTGTTGTAGCCCTTCCACTGGACTTGATTGGCTCCGCGTCCACGAGCATTCTCGCCGCGTCGAGCTCCTCGATTTTCCTCCTTTTGCTTGATCCAGCACCGCTCCACCGTGTGCCCCATTTTTCCGCAAAAAGTACACTGGCGAGACTCATATTCGGTGCTGAAGGCCTTGCTTGCTTCTTCAACTTTCACCGATGCCGTCTTCTCACCTTGTCTCTTGATATGCTCATTTGTGAGCATTCACAACGTCTTGCGTCCGCAGTTCCGCGCTACTCATCTCCAGATTTAGCACGACATTCTCGTAGCTTTTCGGAAGACTGCGCAACAAGCAGATCGCCACATCTTCGTCTTCCATCTTGGTCCCGATGCTGTGAAGCTTGGTACTGATGTTCATGACTTCATTGCAGTGATGCAATACGTTGGCGCCTTCCACCATCTCCATGCTGAAGAGCTGGCGCTTGAGATAAATGCGCCCAGCCTTCTGTGATCCACTGTAAAGTGTCTTCAACCGCGCCCATGCTACCCACGCTTCCTCGCAACTTTCGACCACATGATGATAGTCTGCATCCATGTGCAGCAACATCAGGCCAAACGCAATGTTGCTTGTCCTGACGTACCCATCAGAGATGCGAGGGTCCGTGAAGGTCGGCGTTGTCTCTCGGTTGACCACATGCCAAACCGACTTCGTCAGGAACACGCCACGCATGTAACGGCTCCAAGTTGCGTAATTGTCTCCATCGAATTTATCGATGGAGACGTTGGACGAGGTGTTGCTTGAAGACATGGCGCTTGGGCTCATAGCCTATTCGAACTTGAACGCGGAGAGGAAGAGAAGACCGGATAGACCGGAGGGAGCAAAGAGCTGAAGGAGCGGAGCAAAGAACACTTGCTCGGATGAAAGAAGATTTGAAGGTGATTGATTATCGGGGCTTACTTTTGCCGACTACATGATTTGTATGTGGTCCACATATAAATCATGTAGGGCATCTCATCATCCTACGCGTCTAATCAACTCTAAGTAATTACCGTAAAAACTACGTCGTAAGTACTATGTTGAACAGGCGGTTCGGATTGAACCGGTCACGGTTAACTGATAGTGGTAGAAACCGATGACCGTCAACACGCTCCCTCAATGCGAACACGCATGGATGCCAAGTGCAGCCGTCAAGTCCTTGTGACGTGGTCCCGGAAGTGCCTTGTCAGGATGTCCGCGAGCATGATAGAAGTCTCGCAATATTGCAACTCGACTTCGCCGCTCTTGACTTCATCACGGATGTGATAGTACTTGATGCCGATGTGTTTCGCTCAACCATGATTCATCGGATTCTTCGTCATCTTGATGCAGGACTGTGTCTTCGAGAATCTTCAGTCTAGGCGCTGGTTTGTTCGACGCCGCTAGAATCTCGCACAACAGGCGGTACCCACTTGCCCTCTTGAATCGCTAAGCTTAGCGCAATGTATTCAGCCTCGTTTGTTGACAGCGACACACTTGACTGCTTCTTGCTTCCTCAGCTGATCGGTGCGCTCATCAATCGAAATGCATATCCTGAAGTCGACTTGCGATTCGAGCGATCTCCAGCCCAATCCGCATCGAAATATCCACGAAAATCAACTTCGTCACCAGGCTTGAAACAGATTCCGTGGGACTTCGTCCCTTGCAGATAGCGAATGATACGCTTCACTGCAATCTAGTGTTCGACTTGAGGGTTCTCCATGAAGCGCGACACATAACCTACAGCAAACGCAATATCCGGTCGTGTCACAGTCGTCAAATGCATGAGTGCTCCAACGGCTTCTCGAAGTGGGACGTTCGCCTTGGTTGATGCATCGCTTGGAGTTAGTCGAGTACTTATGTCCGCTGGGCTTGTCACTGCCTTGCAGTCTTCCATGCCAAAGCGCTTTAGGATGTCATTCACATAGCGCCGCTGGCACATCGTCACGCTCTTGTCAGTATTCTCGACCAATTCGATACCCAATACATAGGTACCCTTGCCACTGTCATTCATCTCGAAGCGCGTCTTGAGATCATTCTTAGCGCGCGCAATCAACTCGGTCGAGCTTCCCGTCACCAGCAAATCATCCACGTAGACCAACAACAGTACGCAGTGACCATCCACAATCCTGACGTAAAGGCATGGGTCGTAGGCCGAAACTTGAAAGCCGATAAAACGCACAAACTCGTCGAACGTCTCGTTCCATACACGAGAAGCTTGCTTAAGACATAAATTGCTTTCACCAACTCGAAGCAGTCGAAGTTTCCATCCATCTCGACACCTTCTGGAACAGCACAAAACACTTTCTCCTTCATCACACCATAGAGAAAAGCTGTCATCATGTCGAGCTGATCAAGCGGCCAGTCGAAGTACTTGGTGACTGCGACCACCATGCGCAGCGTCACATACTTGACCACGGGCGAAAACGTCTCCGTGTAGTCAATGCCGTATTGTTGTTTGAAACCCTTGGCCACTAGACGTGCCTTGTATTTCTCAATGGACCCATCTGCCTTGCGCTTGATCTTGAATACCCATTTGGTCCCAATAGCGCGCTGTCCGTTGGGCAACTTTGTTGCACGAAACATACCACGAAGTCGCATGGACTCAAGCTCCTCACAAATGGCTTTACGCCAGTGCACTTGATCCGGGCCGCTTATTGCTGCTTCAAACGTTGATAGCTCCGACAAGTCAGTTGCTTCTTCCACCATATTCGCACTCGCATGCCAGAACGCAGGTGAAGTTGGTGTATCATAAGGACCATCCGACTTTTATTCCTCATCTTCATCAAACCGACGCGAAGAACGATTGTCCAGCGCACTTGCTTCTTCCAGTCCAGGTCGTGGTCGCACCGCACGAGGTTTGTTCACCGCTTCTTTATCATGAGGTCTACTCTTGCACTTGCCCGTCTGCTGGAAAGTCGTAGGACGCGAGTCATCATCAGCTATGTCCAGTAAGTCCAAATCATCGGCAACTTCGTCATCAGCATGTGGTGGTAGAAGTCCAAAGGCAGACTCGTAAAAATTGACATCGCGACTAATGACCACCTACCCCGCCTCGATGTCGTAAACGCGATACGCCTTGGACACTTCTTCGTAACCCAAAAATATGCCGGCGCGAGCCTTGGGATCCCACTTGAATCGCTTCTCCTTTGGAGTCAGTATGTACGTCTGACAACCGAATACTCGCATGTGCTTTACACTTGGCTTGGTGTTGTAGACGATCTCAAACGGAGTCTTGTGCACAACCTTAGGCGACGGTAGGCGATTCTTGACGTAGATAGCTGTCATCGCTGCTTCAGCCTAGAAACACTTGTCCAACTTGGCATGATGGAGCATGCTGCCGCCAATCGTGACGATAGTCCGGATGGCGCGCTCTACTGTGCCGTTGGTCTGATGTGCATATGGCATCGTAGTCTGCTGCTCAATACCTTCATCTTCATAGAAAACTTGGAGCGAGTTGGTCGCAAACTCACGGGCTCCATCGTGTCTGACAAACTTGACCTTCTTCCCGAACTGCTTCTGTACCATCGTGATGTACTTCTTGATGTGATCTTCACTCTCCGACTTCACACTTAGACAAAAGCCCTTCATACATCCACTGGCTTCGTCCACGATCAGTAGTAGGTATCTGCTACCACCAAGTGAATCTTGCTCCATGGGGCCACGGATGTCAAAGTGAAGCAGCTCGAACGTGTCGTATCTGCGCTCGTCGTGGTTGTTTGGGAATGGTTTTTGGACCATCTTCCCTTGCTGACACCCGCGACACATACTTGATTCACTTGCCTTGAGAGGAACTTTCACATCCTTGATCATGTTGGAAGTGACCATCTTGCGAAGCACGTCAGCTGGAGCGTGTCCCATCAGCGCATGCAGGTCGACACCACTGTTTCCACTCGATGCCACGTTCGCCGATCGCTGAGCCGTGCGAAGCCAGTAAAGACCATCCACAAGATCCGCTGTCGCCACCACTTGTTGCGAGTCCTTGTGAGAAACATGCATCTTGTCCCCGTCAAACACCACTTGAAACTTGCCATGCTTGTTGATCTGTGGGACTGAGAGTAGATTCTTACTCATGCTTGGTACATACAGTGCGTTCTTGATCTCGACCTCGCGCTCGTCACCGTTGGGCAGAACCACCTTCTCAAAGATAGTTCCCACACGCTTGATGGCCACCTTGTTGCCATCAGCCACCAAAATTTCGCCGTCGTTGCGCTCAGTCAAACTTGCAAACTTGGCCTTTTCGTGACATATATGGTGTGTCGCACCACTGTCGACGGCCCACATTCCAGACACGTCCTTCTTCGTTGAAACTCCACACCCAACGAAACTGCAAATGCCACTCGATCATAGCTGCTGGCTTCATCATAATGTCCCCACTGAACGTTGTTATCCCCGCGTCCACGGGCATTGCCGCCGCGTCGGGCTCCTCGACTTTCGTTTTTTGGTTTTGTCCAACAGCGATCCACCGTGTGTCCCACCTTGCCACAGTACGTGCACTGGTAGGGTTCACGCTCAGTGCTGAATGCCTTGGTCGCATCTTCAGCCTTGACCGTCGTTGTTGTCGACACCATCTTTTCTCCTTGACGCTTTGCATGCTCATTCGTCAGCACCTTGACCACATCTTGGGTTCGCAGCTCGGCACTGCCCATCTCCAAGTTCAGAACCACGTTCTCAAAACTTTTCGGGAGACTGAGTAGCAAACAGATAGCAATGTCTTCATCCTCCATCTTGGCACCAACAATAGATCGTTGGAAAAGCTGCGATCATGGCCAGCGCACGAATTTTTACATATGAAGCGAGACTGGAATCAAAGTGCAGATCGATTGGCGAACATTGCTTTGTAACGCGAAGAGGGTATGATTGTTACTTCGAATGAGGAGCGCCAAGATTTGATCGCTCTAAATAGGTTGGATGAGTTACTGAAGTCAAGGCAGACTGAACCGGTGATCAAAATATCTGTGATCACGCAATCAACGCAGAGAAGACGTCAGAAACCGACGATTATACAAGAGACATTAGTTCAGCAAATATGAAGTGATCGCATACGGCAAGCGCAGGATGAGAATGTTGGATCGCGAATTTGAAAAAATATTTGGTCGGTGATGTTACGAACTTAAATCCCGAAGAAGCAAAGTCATGTGCCAAGATCGCGAATGATTACGAGGTGGATGAAAATAATTTGTTATTTTATTGTCCGGAATCAACGAAGTCAGAAGATCGAGATGTGAGCGTCCGTCTAGTGGTGCCTGAAAATCTACAGGAAGACTTCCTACATCATTACCACACCAGTTTGGAGGGAGGCCACCAAGGGATCGGTAGAACCTACCAACGGATCAAGTCACGTTTTCACTGGAGAGGTTTGTAACGTAGTGTGCAACGTTACGTGAGCCAGTGTACAGACTGCAAGGCTGAAAAAGGGCATCCTGTGATTAACCTAATGTAAAATAAGGGGACTGAGTTTGGCAAAATGCAAAGTGAATATATTTAGATCCTTAGTTCACAAATTCCTGTTGCTACTCTAAGCCTGCTGGATACTTTCTGCCTATACGTTAGTAGTCGCCACATTGCGCATTACTAATGGTAGAGGGCAGATTAGTAATCGCCACATCGCGCATTACTGTTCATCTAGTCGTACGTTTCTAATTCTGATCGCGCGTTGATAAACACCTAAACGTACCTAAAATAGGGGACATCACTGCCTGGCAGGACAGTGCTGGTGAGCCCCAAACACCACGGCCCGAAACTTTAACTTTCTCGCCTGTACTCCCCACCGGCATCGAATCAGTGATCTTTGGGTTGATACTGTCATACCAAACCGGCTGAGCTACAAAATACTTTTCTGAAACGGCATGCCGAGGCGTTTCTTTTACAACACTCCCACTCGACTCAGCAGAACGGTACGGCTTGACACCCACCCAACATGTGACGAAGGTACTTGAACTGGACAGCTGGAATCGGCTTGGTCATCATATCTGGCTTCATGTCCTTCGGTGAGCAATATTGCAGCACCACTTGACCGTCTTCAACTCTTTCGCGCACAAAGTGGTAACGTATGCCGATATGCTTGGTCCTTATTGGAGGTTACCAGTTAAGATACTGTGCATTGGTTACCGGTTAGCTGAAAACCTGTCCAATCCGATCACGGTAGTTACGGATAGTATTTACCAAATGAGTGATGAGACGCTTGACATGATTTATATGTGGTTTACTTATAAATCATGTAGTAGGCAGAATAAGCTACGATAAATGAATCACTTCCAAATCTTCCTTCTTCCCAACAAGTGTCTTCTCTCCGGTCTTCCTGAGTGAACTCCCTTCACCTGCGTCCAAGCTCCTCTTCGTTCAAGAACTCATACCAAACAACAGTCCTCTTGTGAAATTTCAGATTCTTGGCCAACGCAATTGCACCTTGATTGTCTTCATACAACTTAATTGCTTCATCGCTCTTCATCTCGCCAAGTTCGCAAAGGAATGCCTTCAGCCAAACCGCTTCTTGAACTGCTTCCGTCAGTGCCCTGTATTCTGCCTCCGTCGATGGCAGCGCCACCGTGCGCTGCTTCTTGCTCCTCCAGCTGATACAACCGTCATTCATCATGAATGCGTATCCACTTGTACTCCGTCAAGTCTCCACATCATCAGCCCAATCTGCATCCGAGTATCCTTGCAGTGTAGCGATGCTATCGCGCGAGAACTCGAGTCTATGTGTCGGCGTTGCTTGAAGGTATCGCAGCACACGCTTAAGAGCTTGCCAGTGTGTAGGACATGGATCAGCCGCAAACTGGCTCAAGGCTCCCACTGCTACAGCCAGGTCCGGACGAGTCGCTACCATTAAGTACATGATACCTCCAATAGCGCTACGATAGGGCACTTTCTTCATCGTGTCCTCATGATTGCAGCCGCCTTCACTCATGTTCTTGGTCATCTTGAGTCCAGGGCCTTGCGGTGTCTTCACGGACTTGCTGTCATGCATACCAAATTTGTTTAAGACCGACTTAAGAAACTTGGTTTGCTTCATCGTCACATCGCCAGACGCATGATTGCTATTGATTTCTACACCGAGAAAATACTTGAGCTCACCGAGATCTGTCATCTCGAATCGATTGCTTAGCGCACTCTTGGTCGGCTTGAGAAGCTCGTCGTTGCTGCTTGCGACGATCAAATCATCAACATACAGCACCACAAAGACCATTGCAGCATCATTGCGCTTGACATAGACGCAGTGATCTGATTCACACTTGACAAAACCTATCTTGATCATGAAACCGTTAATGGTATGGTTCCACATGCGAGGTGACTGCTTCAATCCATAGTGACCGCTTGAGCTTGCACACATAGTCCGGGCAACCAGCGTCGATGTACCCATCCGGCTGCTCCATGTAGATATCTTCGTCCAGGATGTCGTTCAGGAACGCCGTCTTCACATCCATCTGATGCATCGTGAGTGTATGTTTGGCCGCTAGACTCAACACGATCCGAATCGACGTGAACTTGGCCACCGGTGCGTAAGTTTCTTCATAGTCGACTCCATACTTCTGCGAAAAACCTTAGCCCCCAGACGTACCTTGTATCTATCAACTTCGCCATCTTGGTTCTCCTTGACACGAAACACCCATCTACAGCCAATCTCTTTGTGTCCTTTCGGTAATGGTACGATATCCCACGTGTTGTTCTTGCGTAGTGAATCACACTCCGAATCACACACTTCCTTCCACTTCATCGCGTCACTGGATTCCATAGCTGACTTGAACGTAGTCGGCATATCTCCCACTGAATCCATGACGTAAGCAGCTTCAAATCTCGTACTGTCCTGAGCTGCTGCTGACATCTCGTCAAGACCGTCATGTCCTATGTAAGACGTGGATCACTTAGCGCTTGGAATTTCCGTAGCCTTCTCCAATGACTTCGTCCGTTGATGTCTCTTATTGCTGGACTCCATGTCCACATCGTGCGTAGTTTCTTCTTCCTCTTCTAGTGACTCAACATCTTCAATAATACATCCTGCTGACAGTAGTCACGTCTTCCAGTGTCGAATACATCTTCCATGAACTGTGCGTCGCGACTTACCAGCATGCGACGACTCTTCATCTCCTCAAATCGATACGCCTTTTCATGATCTGAATACCCGAGAAAACGGCAGCTTACTGACCGAGCGTCAAATTTGGCGCGCTTCTCCTTTGGCACAGTCACATACGCGTGGCAACCAAACACCCTTAGGTTAGCTAGTAATGGCTTCTTGCCTGTCCAAACTTGGTGTGGCGATTTATCATGACTGATAGCTCGCGTTGGACATCGATTGCGGAGAAATGTGGCCGTCATGATAGATTCGACTTAGTAAACTTTGGACAATCCAGCATGTTCCATCATGCAACGCGCACACTCCACCAATGTCCGGTTCATCCACTCGGCGACTCCGTTCAACTGAGGAGTGTATGGTGGCGTAAATGCTTGCAAAATCTCTCGATCACTGCAAAACTTGGCCATGTCATGCGTTTTATTAAATGAAGAGGACTTCCGGCTGGATTGAAGAAACCAAAAGTGAGTGATATTTGTTAAGTAATGATAGTAAATCGATAGCTCTCAGCCATCTGATTCCTGTCCTAATTATCTCACTATGCATGCCCTTCTTCTGTCATGTGCAACATGTAACCTACCCCACTAAGCTACAACATCACCTTCAACACTCTCCCTTGATGTTCGTGCTGAGTGTCCTCTCTTACGCCGCCATGTTCAACCCCGCTAAAAACTTCGTGTGCTTGGGTCTTGGTAGCGCTTTCGTGAATCCATCCGCGACCATCTCTTCCGTTGGCTTGTACTCGAGCACTATCACTTCATGCGCCACTTTCTCGCGTAGAAAATGATACTTGATGTCGATATGTTTCGTTCGGGTGTGATACACTGGATTCTTGGCCAGCGCGATGCAACCTTGATTGTCTTGGAAAATTGTTGTTGCGGCATCGTCACTGTACTGTAGGTCCTTGAGCAGGCGACGTATCCAGATTTCCTCCTGCGTAGCACTATACAAACTCATGTATTCTGCTTCGGTGCTTGAAGTTGCAACCGTTGGTTGACGCTTGGACTGCCACGATATCACGCTGCCGTTCAGCATAAAAACATATCCAGTCGTCGAACGTCGCGTATCCAGATCTCCTGCCCAGTTCGCGTCTGCGAATCCAATTAGCTCTCCCTTGTCAGCATCGTTGAAGACTATACTGAGATCTTGAGTTGTTTTCAGGTACTTCAGAATTCGCTTCGCCGCCACCCAGTGTGACTTGTCGTGATGCTCGCAAAACTTTGCCACTTCGCCAACTGCATGTGCAATGTCTGGTCGCGATGTACATCAATGCGCCAACTAACTCTCGATACGGGAACTTGGTCACAAACGCTTCCTCTTCCGACAGTTTCACCAGTCTCGAGTTGTTATCCGCCAGTGTGTGGACGTCCTTGCAGTTCTCTAAGCCGAGCTTTTCCAAGAGCCGCTTAATATACGCCCGCTGATTCATCATTATCACCTTGTCTCGCTTGCGATGTATCTCAATCCCCAGGCAGTATTTCAGCTCTCCTAGTTCCTTGATGCTGAATTAATTTTTCAATGCGATCTTGATGTTCTTAATATCCTTCTTGGTCTTGCAAAATAGCATTAAGTCGTCCACGTAGATCACGACGATTCTATACTCGGTGCTTGACACTCGAATGAATACACACGGATTCGCAGCAGTTCTCTCGAACCCTTGATCCTCCAAATGTTTGTTGAGCTTGTCATTCCACTATCGCGCTGCTTGCTTGGTTACGTATAGCGCTTTGTGCAGCAGACACTTTTTCGTCAAGTTTTCTTCGTCTTCAAAGCCATCAGGTTGGTCCATGTATATTTTTTCGTCGACTTCACCTTATAGAAACGCGGTATCCGCATCGACGTTTTCAGCCTCCAAGTCTTCAGCCGCTGCAATTGCCAACGCCGCATTAATCGATTCCTTGCGCGCCACTGGTGCAAAAGTTTCGTTGTAGTCGATTCCTGGACGCTGCGTAAATCCTTTCGCAACTAATCGAGCCTTATACTTGACAATTTCGCCGCTTGGTTCACGCTTGATCCGAAAGACCCACTTGCGCCCGACAGCCTTATGCTCTGTTGGCATGTCTACAAGAGACCACGTCTTGTGCTCTTCAAACACCTTCATCTCGTTTTTCATCGCGCGCAGCCACTGGTCCTTGTCCTTCATTACTTCTTCGAACGTGGATGCTTGTTCTCCATCCTCTTTTGCAGAAAAACAGTGCAGCGAATCAAATTCTTTCTGGAGCTCATCTAAACTTTGCTGATTCTGTCTATAGTTTGGAAACTCTTGGTCGTAGCGCACTACGCCGCGCTTCTTTCGAACGGGTCGCACAATCCATTCTTCTTCACCGTATCGTCCAGGCGTGTTTGATCCTCTGGTGGGAATTGAAATGTTTGGTCGTTCTTGTTCACTCTGTGCAGGTTCCTTGCATGCTTACATCGGTGGCGTTTGCAATACTTCGTTTGCATTAGGCGCCTCCACTTCTTCTCTTCATCGCCAATGATGTCGATGACTTGTTCGTTGTTAATCTTCACTTTCTTGACAATAGGATGTTCTGCAAATATCACGCTTCTAGAAACCACTATTGATCCATCACTTGCGTTAAGAAGTCGGTACGCTTTGTGGTTCTTTGCGTAGCCGAGGAAGTAGCATTTCACGCCTGAGTCATCTAGCTTCTCCTTCGTCACGTGCGCGTAGCATTGGGAGCCGAACACTCGCATGTGATACAGCCGTGGCTTTCGCTTAAAAGCCATCTCGAACGGGCTTGAATCCTTGTTTGATGAGTTGGGAAGTACGTTTTGGATGTCCTCTGCTGTCATCATCGCCTCACACCAGTAAGACTTGCCGAGGTCACTCTCTTTAAACATGCATCGTGTCATCTCCACAAGCGTCCGATTCATGCGCTCGGCCATTCCGTTTTGCTCAAGGTTATACGGTACAGTAAACTCTTGCTTGATAAATTTGGTCTGGCAAAAATTGTCCATGGCTGCGTTCTATTACTCTCCACCATTGTCGCTTCGAATTACCTTGATCGTCGTTCCAGTCGCTGTCTTTATCTCCCGATAAAATTTCGCGAACACATATGGAACGTCGCTTTTCTTTCGCAACGGATAAACCGTCACGTACCGGCTCTTCATCATTATGAAGCTCACAATATATTTGAAGCCTGATTTCGACGCTGGTGTGATTGGTCCAAGAACGTCGGAGCATACTACACTGTCGGTACGTGCACTCTCCCTCGCTTCAACAACTTCTTCACTTGTCTTAAATGATAGTCGCACTTGTTTAGCTGTTGCGCATACGTCGCACAATACGTCTGCTTTCATTTCTGCACCGCTGATCTTTCCGTCCTTGATCATCTTGTTTATGGTGCTGTATGAAGCATGACCCAAGTCGACGGTGCCATAGCTCACTTTCGTCTTCAGCCACGTGGCACTCAGCATCGACGTCGATGTTCAGATACATCAGGAAGCCTTGCTTCCTCCCTGTGGTTACAGGTTCGTTGCCACGCTTCACCACACATTCGTTGCGCGTGATCTCCACTGTCATCCCTCTTGACGCTGCAGCTGTCAGCGAGAACAGATTCTTTGACAGGTCCTGAACGTGTGTAGTGCTTTCGAGGCGTGCATCGATCCACTCATATCCCATCCATACGCGTAGCTTCACCGTTCCATGACCAAGCACCTTTAGCTTCGCATCGGTCTTAGCACTTGACACGCTTCGCGATGTCTTCACTTCCTCGTAGAGCTCAAAGGCGTCGCGATCCTTGCACATGTGTGTCGATGCTCCACTATCCCTGACCCAGCCATCGCTCACAAATCCTTCACTCGCATTAAATGCGACGTTAGACTGTTCATGATTTCCTTCGTTTGAGCTGCGTCTCGAACGGCAATCCCTAGCGTAGTGTCCAACCTTGCCGCAGTTATAACACGCTCCTGACGGTCTTTTGGTACGCCGTCCATGCTGCTTCCTTGGCGGCTGCTTGCTCCTTCGATTGCTTGTGAGGAGAGCTGTTGATTCTTCGACTCGTGCTGCCTCCTTCTGGTGCACTTCCTCAGCGATCAGCTTGCTCACAAGACAGCTGAAATCAAAACTCGTTACCGACATGCGGAACGCCTGCACCAAGCTCTCGTAGCTGACTGGTAAACTACGCAGCATTACTGCGCACACGTCTTCTGCGCTTGGCCCGCAGTTTGCGCTCTTCATCTTCATCACGAGGTCTTCCAGTTCCATCACATGAGGTCCAAGTCAGAGAGTGAAGCGTGCCTGAAGAAATATATCATAGCAGTGCAGATGCAATTCAACAAGAAGGTCAAGTTCATTCGACACGACGGAGTCCGTGAGTTTGCAGCGATCAAAGAGTTCTACGAAGATCAAGGCATCGAACAGCAAGTCACGTTCCCGTCCGTATGCGCACCAGACCGGCGGAACGCGCCATTCGAACTATCGTCACGATCGGACGCAGCTTGCTCCACCATTCGAAATTGGACAAGTGTTTCTGGCTGAAGCAGCGATGACGGCGGTTTGCATCAAGAACCGTTTACCGTCGTCGAAGATCCAAGACAAGACTCCGTTTGAGATCGTGTACAAGCCCAAGCCAAGCGTCAAACGCATGCGAGTGTTTGGGTGCCGAGCGTATGTGCTCACCCCAAAGGAGAAACGACTGAAGTAGGACCCAAAGCTCGTAAAGGACTGTTCATGAGCTTCGAAGAAGTGTCAAAGACGTACCGTTCGAGGGTCAAAGTTGGTGCGTTTCGCCTTCGGAACTGTAACGTACGCGTGGCAGCCAAACACCTTCGGGTTTGCCAGCAATGGTTTCTTCCCGGTCCAAAGTTGACACTCACTGTCATGGGAACTCATGACGTCTCGGCTACTGCACGAGGACATGAAGCGAAAGGAAGAAAGTGGCGGCTTCGATAGAACTGCGCACAATCAATGTCAAGCTTTGATGGCAAACGACAACAGCAAGCACAAAGCACGACCGGCGCCAGTAACGACAAGCAGTGGTGATGCGAGTGCTACCAAGTCGAGAAGTGTGTGGCTGGTTGACTCAGGAGCAACGCAGCACATGACGTACTCGAAGGAGTATATGAAGAATTACAAGGATGTCTCTCCGGTAGACGTTCGTCTCGCTGACTATGGAGTGGTGCAAGCGGTAGGAATCGGCGACATAGTGATGTCGATGCAGACTCCGCGTGGATCCAAGAAGGGTATTATCACCGGAGTGTGGTATATTCCTAAACTTTTGCGAAATTTGTTTTGGTTGGCCGTTTCACTAAGGAAGTTGGACCAGTTACGTTTGAGCGCGATGATTGCTTTGCAGAAGCCAAAGGTCTTCGTTGGAAGCTCGGAGCGCGTAAAGACAGAGGACTTTTCAAGCTTTGCATGACCCCGATCATGATGGACGAGGCCAATGTGACAAGATCGATGGGATGCTATGGGGACACCACTTCGCACCTCTGGCACCTTCGACTTGGTCACATTGGTCATGGCGGTCTTGAAGCCATCGTCAAGAAACAGTTTGGCTTTGGCATTAACATTGCATCTGTGAAGCAATGGGAGGTGTGTGACGGGTGCTCACTCGGTAAGCAAACGCAAGTGAGCTACATTAAGTTGTCACCCAACCGTGCAAAGTAAATGCTGGACGTCATTCACAGTGATGTGTGTGGTCCCATGCAAACGCAGACGTTCAGTGGAAAGCGCTACTTCGTCACGTTTATTGACGACAAGTCACACTTCTGTAAGGTGTACTTATTACGTAACAAGTCGGAAGTAGCGACCAAGTTTGCTGAATTTGTTGCGTTCGCTGAGACGCAAACGGGGAAGCGTATAAAGACACTTTGCAGTGACAACGGCGGCGAATACACTTCGCATTGTTGAAGGTGATGTTGTAGCTTAGTGGGGTAGGTTATATGTTGCACATGACAGAAGAAGGGCATGCATAGTGAGATAATTAGGACAGGAATCGGATGGCTGAGAGCTATCGATTTACTAGCATTACTTAACAAATATCACTCACTTTTGGTTTCTTCAATCCGGCCGGAAGTCCTCTTCATTTTATTAAAGGTTATGAGCCCAAGTAAAGACACCGGCTCCAAGGTTGAGCAATTCGATGGCACGAACTACGTGCTTTGGAGCTACACGATAAAGATGTACCTCATGTCGAAGGGATTGTGGGAGGCGGTCGCCGGTGAAAGCAAGGTCCTGCAGGCCAAGGAGCAGCAGGCGCACGCGGCAATCGTCCTGAACCTCAGCAACTCGCAGCTGATGCACGTTGTCACTGCGTCGTGCGGTAGAGAGGCATGGCTTATGCTGGAAAAGTTCCATCGAAGCCAAGATACGGCAAATCGGCTCTGGCTCAAGGAGAAGTTTGCGTCGTTTAAGTGCACTGCAGCAGGCATGAATGGCCAGGAAGAAATCCTTCATGCATCCGATCGCTTCGTCCACGATCAGCAGCAAGTATTTGCTGCCACTTAGCGAGTTTACTTCCATGAGGCCGCAAGTGTCAACATGAAGTAGCTCGAACGTGTCGTAGCGACGCTTGTCATGGTTTCTTGGAAATGGTCTCTGGACCATTTTTCCTTCTTGACAGCCACGACACACGCTTGGCTCAGTTGGTGTTGACGCATTTGCACATCCTTGATCATGCCGTTGGTAATCATTCTGCGAAGAACGTCGATCAGAGCGTGGCCCATGCGTGCATGAAGATCTTTGGATCTTGAACACGAGACAGTATTGACTGACCGCTGGTACGTCCGAAGCCAGTAAAGTCCATCCACGAGATCCGCCGTTGCCAATACGTGTTGGGTGTCCTTGCGAATCACTTGCATCTCGGTATCGTCGAACATCACTTGGAACTTTCCACCCTTGTTGATCTGTGGTATTGACATCAGATTCTTACTCATACTTGGGACGTAGAGAGCGTTCTTGATCTCGATGTCACGCTTGTTACGTTCGGAAGAACTACCTTTTCGATGATGGTTTCGACACCCGTGATCGCAGCCTTGTTCCCATCCACAACCGATACGTCGCCTTCATATTTCTCGTTTAGAACAGTGAACTTGGTCTTGTCGTAGCAGATATGGTGCGTCGCACTACTGTCGATCGCCCACATTCCAGACATGCCCATGCCCGTCGAAAGATCCAAACGAACTAGCAAACGCCACACGATCATAGTCGTAGTTGCTGGTATTAAGGGTTACCGATACAATCCGAACTTCAAGGCGTAGTTTTTACGGATAGTTCTTACGGTAATTACGTAGTTAATTAGACGCGTAGGATGAAGAGATGCTTCACATGATTTATATGTGGACCACGTATTAATCATGTAGCAAGCAGTAAGATCCTATAAATCAATCACTTTCGCCCGAACAAGTGTTCTTCTTCGCTCCCTCCGGTCTCTCCGCTCATCGCTCCGTCGCTCCGCTTCGCGCTCATCATTCAACAGGTTATGAGCCAAAACGCTATTTCCTCCTCGCAAGATCCCTCAGCCAAGGTCTTCAATGATCGATTCAATGGAGACAACTTCACGACTTGGAGCCGCTACATGCGTGGCGTGTTCCTGACAAAGTCGGTGTGGTATGTGGTGAACCGCGAGATGACGCCGAGCTTCACGGACCAGCGAGCGCAGGACGACTACGTCAAGTCGAGCAACATCGCATTTGGTTTAATGTTGCTCCACATGGACGCGGACTACCACCATGTGGTCGACGACTGCGAAGAAGCGTGGGCTGCATGGTTGCGCCTGAAGACGCTGTACGGTGGTTCGCAGAAGGCTAAGCGCATCTACTTGAAGCGCCAGTTATTCAGCATGAAGATGGCGGAAGTCGGCAATGTCTTGCATCACTGCAACGATGTCGTGACATCGGCGCCAAGATGGAGGATGAAGACATCGCGATCTGCTTGCTACTTAGTCTCCCAAAGAGTTTTGAGAACGTGGTTCTGAACTTGGAGATGAGCAGTACCGAGCTGCGTACGCAAGATGTGATGAAGGTGCTGACGAACGAGCACGTCAAGCGTCAAGGCGCGGAGAAGGCATCGGTGAAAACTGAAGACGCAGCCAAGGGTTCAGTGCCGAGCGCGAACCGCAGCAATGCACATACTGCGAAAAATTGGTGCACACGGTAAAATGGTACTGAACCAAGCAGAAACCTGAAAACAAGGGCTCAAGACGCGGCGGCAGTGGTCGTGGACGCGGGCCAACAATGTCCACTGGCGCGGTGAAGAAGACTACGAGTAGCATGATCGAGTCGCCTTCGCAGTTTTGCTTGAGTGTGGATTATCAACCGGCAAGAATATGCCGGGGATGTGGGCGACCGACAGCAGCGCAACGCACCACATCTGCAATGACAAGGCCAAGTTTGCAAGTCTCAACGAGCGGGATGAAGGCGAACTGTCGGTGGCCGATGGCAGCAAAGCTGCAACCAAGGTTTGGGAACCATCATCGAAAGGGTGGTTCTGCCCAATGGCGAAGAGCGCGAGATCGAAATCAAGGACGCGCTGTTTGTACCAAGTATGAGCAAGAATCTGCTATTAGTGCCGCAGATTAACAAGAATGGCAAATTTCAAGTGGTGTTCGACGGCCTCAAGATGCATGTGGCGCGCAAGAATTCGATGCAAAGTGGTTGCAACGGCGGATCTCGTCGATGGACTGTACTGGCTTCGGACACCGCAACGGTCGGTAAACACGGCGGCCAACATACGAGCCATCAATCTGCACGCGAATGGGTCACGCGCCACTTGATGTTCTTCGCAAGATGGTGACCAGCGGCATGTTGAAGGACGCAAAGATGCCTGTCAAGCCGAGTGGATCAAGTATGTGTCGCGGGTGTCAGCAAGGGAAGATGGTCCAAAAACCATTCCCAAGCAGCCGTGGCAAGCGCCGTTACGACACATTTGAGCTGATTCACTTTGACATCTGTGGCCCGATGGAAGAAGTCTCAATAGGCGGCAGCAGATACTTGCTGTTGATCGTGGACGAGGCTAGTGGGTGCATGAAAGGCTTCTGTTTGCGGGCCAACTCTGAGAGCGAGTATTGTCAAGATAACGTCCCGACCAGCTGCGATAAACCGGTAGGCACCGGTTTACTGGTACTATTTGAAGATCGGTAGTACAACTTGCGTCAGGATCAAGTTCAAGGATGGGCATCAACATGGAAGTCTCTGATTGGTCCGGACAACTCAGGGGTAGATATCACTTGTATATTTGTAGGCTTAGAGGTAGCAGAGTTTTGCGAACTAAAGACCTAATTTAATTTACTTTTGCAATTTGCACCCATCATCAAAGCCACTGCTCATTAGGTTATGAGCCCAAGCCCGTTTGACTCTGCTGCCACCGCCACTGTTGACTGCAGCAACGCCGCCATAGACGCCTCTTTGCTTCGCATCTCCAAGTTCGACGAAACAAACTTCCACGCGTGGAAGTTCAAGATGCAGATAGTCCTCGAGGAAAGGGACCTGTGGGAGATAGTCAGCGGCGAGATAAAGCCCGATCACTGCACGACTTCACTGGATCAAGAATCCTACAAGCGGAAGTCGCGTAAAGCTATGGCTGTCATTTGTCTGACGATGGAAGACTCTCAGCTGCCTTTGGTTCGCTCGGCGAAGGGTGCATTTAAAGCGTGGTCAAAGTTGGAAGACCATTTCGAGAAAAAGAGTCTTGCCAACAAGCTCTTCCTGCATCGTCGCTACTTTATGACCGTAACGGGGTGAGAGCCCCGTTACCGTCGCGCACTGTAAGGAGCGTGAGGAAGCGCTCTAATTTATAACGTAAATATAACTCGGTTTATTTTGGTTTTTGGTTATAATTTGCAGTAAGTGCGAATATATTCCCTGAACCACTCAAATATAGACCTATTTATTATTGGCTAATTATTGGGTCTGGCACCCCAATATCCGCTAATCGGATACTGTCTACCTACTTATGTAATTATGTATTAAACCTATATCAGCTAGTGCAATAGGTTGCCCCATTACATCACCCCCTCTTTAAGTTGCGCTTACCGCAACGTAAACGCTTTTCACAAAAAGTTTCATCTCAACGAGTAGTCCAACGAGGAGTCCAACGAGAACTCCAGCGCTTGTCTTCTTGGTATTCGAATCTGCTCAGTCATACACAACTGAGCAACATGAACCCTGGTCAATCACGCGCCGAGATCCCTAACAATGGTTGGGCCCATCAGGCGACGATCCGAAGAGAACAGGCATCGCGAGTCATGGACGAAGACTTGAAGCCGTGGAACTTGTACAGCCTTGAAGGTGCTGAAGAACCTGAGTCACCCGAGTCGATGAAGAACCTCTTCACACGGTATCGTCATATTATCCAAGTGCTCCCGAGCCTCGTAATAGATCTCGGAGTCGCTCGGGATGTCGTCGTCGATCAGCAGCTCGCGAGATCGTGGGTGGAGCCGACAGCGCCGGTCGCGTTCGCCGTCTTCTTACTGGACTCATACTCCTCGACTATGTCAGGAACATCGTGAGCCAACATACTTCGAGGCTCCCATGTGTCGTCCGCTGGTGAATATCCCAACCAACGGATCTTATAATGTTTCTCAGCACGGCACTTCGAGGGCGCCGAGTCACTACTCGGCGCATGACGCGTGGGATCTTCGTGACCGACGATTCGGTCCACAATCCAACGTCGCGCACCCGATGCATCTACCAAGGGAGGAGGAGCATCACGACGAAAGGTTTCTTGCGTTTGGCGCTAATTCACAAAATCGGACGCCTGTGCCGTCGAATGACGAACTGCGCTTTCTTCGCGCTGATGCTGAGGAGGCAAAGAACGGCCTGTTGGATGCTCGAGAGATGGCAGAGAGTGCTCGCGATCGTGCGGCTGCTGCGACGGAGGCTGCCGAGCGGACTCGACGGGAGCAGCAGGGATTGGTTGAGTGGTTGAGTGTCTTCGCCAACTCGAGACTGCCGCGTTCGGAGGGACCCAGAGAACGAGTCTGCACGCGCTCGGGCAGGACTTGATCCCAGTCGTCGTCAGCGTCGTCGACAAGGGGTGTCGCATTTTGAGCCGGCGCAGAAGAGCGGGGAAGGTTCGAAGGGAGATCCGCCGGTAGGTAAGCCTTAAGGCACCCGACATAGAAAGTCGGGTGCAAACGCATAGATGTAGGTATATCTAGCGTGTAGGCGTCTCCATGTACCTATCACGTACAAAACGCGTGATGCCTTGTCGTAGTAATAGGAATTCGGTCACCGCAGCCGAACTTACAGGCGAAGTGGACTCTTTAGGAGCAAAATTAGCGACGGGAGACGCGATGGGATGCATCGCGTCGGAACTCGATATGCCGTTGGACACAAAATTAACAGCATAAGTTGCATCGGCAGCAACCTTGTCTTCAACGTAATCAATCATCAAATTTTTCGGCGGAATGCTCCCCCACCAAGCTTGGAGACCGGGTGCTCTGAAGCTGAGAGAGCAAGAAGCGCTGGAACGCGAGGGTGCCTCGCGTTGTTTACGAAAAATGGCGTCAAACCTGTTGACGCATGAACTGCATTGTTGATTGCAAATTTAGCGAGTGGAAGAAACGAGCTCCATGACGAGAACGATGTCGCATAACTGCGCAGAACATCTTCAAGCACTCTGTTCACGCGCTCCGTTTGCTCATCCGTCTCTGAATGGGCCGCCGTAGACATAAGCAATCGCGTGCCTAATAGTTGAAACAACTCTGCCCAAAAAGCTGAAGTAAAACGCGGATCACGATCCGACACAATAGATTCTGGCAAGCCGTGATGCCTGAAAATAAGATCGATGAAGACCTGCGCGGTCGTCTCCGCCGTAACGTGCGCGGAGACCGGAGCAAAATGCACCATTTTGCTAAATCGATCCACAAGAACCAGTACGCCCGTGCATTTATGTTCATCCGGTGGGAGACCAAAGATGAAATCCATACTGACTGAACGCCAGACTTCCGCAGCAATCGGAAGCGGTCGCAATGGGGCTTGTGAAGACGGTGCAGGCTTCACATGCTGGCATGTTTCACAAGAGCGTACCCATTTCTGGATGTACTTATACATGCGCGGCCAGAAAAACACGCGAGAAATGGCCGCGAGCGTCTTTTCGCGACCCAGGTGACCACCAGCTGGAGTGTCATGAAATTCATGCACAATCGTGCTCGGAGGTCGTCATCAGTAGGGATGACGACACGCGGTGGATCAAAGACGTCCATCGTATACGTCAGCAGCGGACCATCAAGCGCGTAACGCTTGATGTTGTCGCGCGTTGGTTTCGTCAACTTCGCGAGTGACCCCTCACTAGGGTGTCGAAGATAATTGATAATTCCCGTGTAGAAGGAATTATTCGCATAAGACTCGGCGATCTGAGTCCGGATTGACAGCACAGGTGTCGAAATCATTGCATTGAGCCCCAGCTCAATACAGCACAAACAAATATCATCGTCTTCGTCATCAGCACTACCTGGCTGATGACCCATGTCGCGTCGAGGATCGTAATTGGGACGTCGAGAAAGCGTGTCAGCAAGAATGTTATTCTTGCCGGAGTGTAAAATACCACGAAATTATACTCTGAGAAGTATGACAGCCAACGTGCCATACGCTGGGACAAGTGAGGAGTCTTGACAGCGGTACGCAGTGATGCGTGATCTGTATAGACCAAAAACATCTTCTCGCCGAGCAAGTATACTCTGAACTTGATCAGCGCGTAACGCATAGCCAAAAGTTCCTTGTCGTGTACCGGATAGTTTCTTTCAGCAGGTTTCATCTGTCGTGATTGAAAACTCACGACGCGCTCTCGGCCCACTGCTCCATCTTGATCTCCCCGCTTGCCACTTCCCACACGTCCCTCTCCTCCAGCACCATCTACATTTTGAACTTCCACGTATGGAAGTTCGATCCATCAACCTTGTTGATGCGGGAGATGAGGGCAGAGGCGGCGTCCATGGCGAGAGCTTGGTCGAAGTCAGGGTCAGAGAAGGCGGAGCTTGAGCTCATAACCTATTGAAGAGGTCAATCGAGCACTGGTTTAGCAAAATGCACAGTGAATATGTTAAGGTCCTTAGTTTGTCTGTGCTACTTCTAAGCCTATTGGTCTAGTCTTCTAGAACCTTCTGCAATGACACCATCTGCCGGTTTCCGCTGCTCGAGACGCTTCTTGAACCCTGATCAACACTCCCACTTGACTCGACAGCTCTTGGTGCTTGGATACCAAGCTTGCTCCGTACACAGAATTGCGCCGCTGGAATTTGCTTCGTCACGATATCTGCCAGCATATCTCGTGTTGGGCAGTGCTCGAGCAGCACCTGACCTTCTTCCACCTTTTCACGTATAAAGTGGTATCGAATGTCGATATGCTTCGTTCGCTTGTGAGGCTCGGGGGTTCTGGCCAGCGCGATTGATCCTTGGTTGTCCTCATAGATCCTGATTGCTTGATCGCTGGACATCTCATCGAGCTCGCGCAGGAACACCTTGAGCCAGACTACTTCTTGCGTAGCCTCTAAAAGCGCCATGTACTCAGCTTCAGTAGAAGATAGCGCCACGGTCCGCTGTTTCTTGCTCCGCCAGCTGATGCACCCTCCATTCATCCTGAAAGAGTAGCCGCTTGTACTTCGCCTTGACTCGATGTCACCAGCCCAGTAAGCGTCCGAATAGCCTTAGAGCGTAGCTGTGTCTTCACGTGAGAACTCGATTTCGTGCCTTGGTGTCAGTTGAAGGTACCGCAGTACGCGCTTGAGTGCTTGTCAGTGTGTTGGGAAGGGATCAGCCGCAAGCTGGCTCAAGGCTCCCACTGCTGCAGCGAGGTCCGGACGCGTCGCTACCATCAAGTACATGATGCCTCCAACTGCGCTCCGGTAGGGCACGGGTCTTCATGCTTGCATCCACCTTCGTGTTCTTGGTTGAGCCCTGGGTCTTGCGGTGTCTTCACGGGCTTGCTGTCATGCATGTCGAGCTTGGTCAAGACCGACTTGAGAAACTTTGTCTGTCGGAACGTCACTTGGCCAGCCTCGCGGTCCTTGTTGATTTGTATACCGAGAAAGCACTTGAGCTCACAGAGATCCGTCATTTCAAATTGATCACTTAGTGCACGCTTGGTCGACTTGAGGAACTCGTCGTTGTTGCTTGCGATGACAAAGTCGTCAACATACAGCACTACAAAACCATGTCGTAGTCATTCCTCTTGACGTAGATGCAGTTATCCGACTCACACTTGGCGAAGCTCATCTTGAGCATAAACGCGTTGATCGTCTGGTTTCACACATGGGGTGACTGCTTCAAGCCATACAGCGACCGCTTGAGCTTGCACACGTAGTCCGGGCGATCTGCGTTGATGTACCCATCTGGCTGTGCCATATAGATATCTTGATCCAGCACGCCGTTCAGAATCGCTGTCTTCACATACATCTGGTGCAACGTGAGGGCATACTTGGCAGCCAGACTCAACACGATCCAAATCGACGTAAACTTGACCACTCGGTTTGTTGAAAGCATGCACTACGCATCAGCCTTTGGTGGCTTTCTTTGCACAGAAAGCGGAATGAATGTGTCGAAATACTTTCGTAAACATGGCCAGCCTTGCGGCGGCCGCATATCGTAAACAGGATGCACGGAGGGCATGCCGCCAAACATTCTTCACACGCTGATTTAGGCTTTGCACTCTTTGGACGGGCCTCCAGAACCTCTTCAGTGCTTGCTTCGGCGATGTGATTCAAAGATCATATCTTGGCCGTCACGCTTCACGTAGATGCAGTGATCGGCTTTGCACTCTTGAACCTCAGTTCTAACATGCACTTGTCGATGATCACGTTCCACATCCATGGCGCCTACTTCACATCGATAAGAGAGCGATGATGTGATAGAGCACATCATCAAGATCAAGACTGACGGAATAGCTCGACGCGAGGAGGACCTTGCCAGAAGCATGATAAACATGTTGCCAAAATCTTACTACAAAGCTGGGTTTGAGCTTGAAATTTGCAAGCCACTTTTACGTACAAAACCTATTCAGCGAAATGTATTCGCGTCAAATTTCCACCTATAAAGAATCATATTTTGAAATTCCTCAGATACAGCAATGGACGTGGTGACCCCTGCTCAACTAGAGACGAAAATCCGCCAAGAGATCGGTGCTGCGCTAGTGGAAGCTGTGGATTTGTCCGATGGTTGTGGTAGTAAATTCAGTCTTGTGGTGGTGCACGAAGGCTTTGAAGGTCAGTAGCGTCTAGTGTCGAATTATCCGCAACAAAGACGATGAAGCTGACATTATTATAATATAGGCCAGTCACTACTGGAACGCCAACGTCGAGTAAACGACTGTCTGAAAGAGGAAATGACGCGCATTCACGCGCTGCAAATGAAGACGTGGACGCCTCTGCAGTACGAGCAGAAGACGAAGCTGCCTTCAGGTGATAACCAGCCATCGGGGGAGCAGTAGAGTCAATTAAAAAAATCATTGTGCTCGACAGAGACACGTGGTCGGTGTCACTGACAGTCTGTCATGTTCAAACTGTGAATTTTGACTTCAGTTTAGTCTGGCTATAGTTGAGACACGACGGGGGAGTAGGAAGTGCAGCGAACTGGGCCAACGCGTGCAGTTCCACCGCTCAAAGATGTGACTGCTGCTATTCTTGCGGTTGGTGTTCCGTTACACCTGATATACTTCCCAAACAAATTTGCGAAGAGTCGCTGCTCCCTTTGCAAAGCCTGCTGCTACCAGTTCTACTTGTCAGTAAGCATGCGGCACTTATCCTGCGACATTATGCTTTGCTGCTACAACAGCCCTGACATTCTTGCAGCGAGCTTGCAAACACTTTTGTGAATCTCGTCGTTGCTCAGATGTGTCTCGCACGCACGATTTTCACTTATGTAGCTACATGTCATGTTGCACAGCTTTGCTTAAACTCTGCTAAAACTCCAATTTCTCGACACGTCTTCAGTCGCGTCTATCTTAAATCACGATATTGTCACTCTCACCGCTTTGAGGATAGCCAAGCATTCTCGGACAAAAAGTGCAGCTGGAACTTACGCTTTACTTTGCCATGATATTGTCTCTCGTCAGCGGTTGGGTATGGAGCACGGTGTTTTGCCTTGTGATGACATGCGACTGCCTTCTCACAAAGTGGGCAAACTGCTTTCAAGACTTCTTTGGCTGCTGGAACCAAAACGGTCGGTTATGCGGAAGCTCAGCAACGCTAACTACAGATTTTCATGTCATTGTTTGGTTGTTTCGATTGCTTGAAAGACCCAACCTGGATATCAGTACACGACTCGAAAGACTGTCACCAATTGACATTCGTCATGCCATTCCTTATAATCTTTGTGACGGCTTTGCCTGGACTCGAATGAGTAAAAAATGCTCTGCCGATAGACAACTCTACGGCGACTTCGTCGAGCTTTTACTCAAATTTGCCAGCACACAGCATAACCGTGTTGTTTCTTCCTCCAATGCTTAAGTCGACAGGTTGGTGACGCTCTTTGCATTAACCTACGCTAGGCCTCATTTTCTTCCTATTGCTTTCTTCGTCGTAGTCTTCAACACACTCCGCTTTGTTCACCCTCTTGATAAAAAAGAAAAAAATCCACATCATAGATATAAGTGTCAAATGCATCTTGCATTGCGTAGACATTACTAACCGGTAGTCTCCGAGATCGACCGCGATGTCGTCCAATTAAAAAGAAGACAAATTGTGAAAGAGTCCAGGCACCGTAACGTTCTTTTATAGCCGCCTACGATTTGCATCTCATGAAACAAAAATACAACCACGCTGGCTACTACTGGACGAAAAGCAGTAGAGGAGTGACCGCAAATGCTTCCAGTGTCCGTCTCGTCTTCTGGGCCTTTGTTCCCTCGTATGACCAGAATTTGCAGTATTCTAGAGCAAAACCAGCTCGAGATGTGCGCGCTAATTACTAATTTCTACCTATTTACTGCAAAACGACAGTAGTGGAAGATTGCATCGCTGCATTGTAATCCATAAACGAATGCTACAAAGATGATGAGATTCGCTCAACTTGTAATCAACTGTCTGGCTTCACCACCAAGTAGCTTTTTTATGACACGGCAAAGCGCGACTGCAGCTCACCTCTCCAAGTCGATGTTTCATCCACTCAAAAGAGATGTCGAACAGCTGGCCAGTCACAGGCTGCCAAAGTCAGAGCCCTCGGATGATGATGTCACTTCACTCGACAACTTGCCAAGTGCTCGCTCGATCACATTTACTGAAGATGGCTACCGAGAAGTCCGTTGTCCGACCACGCTTTAATGCTGCGGTTTCCACGTCAGCAGTTGACGAATATTACGCCAAAGAGGACGAGGGAGAACTTTTCACGGAGGAGCAGGCTGAAACCGACTTCCTATGGTCCGAAGTCGTCTGGTACAATGTGATCGTGCTAGTTTTGTGGCACGTTGGCGCTCTGTACTCACTGCTGTTCGTCATACCGCACTGCTCACTCAAGCAGGTGCTGGTGCTTTGGATTGTGCTCTGGGTTGTGACTGGCCTCGGCATCACGGCTGGGGCACACCGTCTCTGGTCACATCGCAGCTACAAGGCCAAGCTGCCGCTACGCGTGTTCCTCATGCTCTGTAACTCTATGGCATTTGAAGGCACCATCTTTGAGTGGTCACGTGACCACCGTGTGCATCACAAGGGCTCAGACACGACGGCAGATCCGCACAATTCGAAGCGTGGCCTCTTCTTCTCGCACATGGGTTGGGTCATGGTGCGCAAGCATAAGAACGTGCGCGTAGCAGGTGAGAAGCTCGACTTCTCAGACCTTCTGGCTGACCCTGTTGTCACCTTCCAAATCCGAAATTATTTGAAGATGGTGCTGCTCATGTGCTACTTAGTGCCCACGGTCCTTGGCTACTACCTTGGCAGCCCCTGGGCAGGATTCTGGGTGGGCGGTGTCTTTCGTCACGTCTGGGTACTGCATATGACGTGGATGGTTAACAGTGTGACGCATTTCTTCGGCTACAAACCTTACGATCGCAACATCCATGCTGTCGAAAATCTCTTCGTTGCGCTCGGTGCACTTGGCGAAGGTTACCACAATTACCAGTCCGTTGTGTTGATTTTTTTACTCTATTTATGAACGTGGCTAATGCTCTCTTCTTTACTCTTTGCAGCCACAAGTACCCGTCGGACTACGCGACGAGCGAGTGGGGCATCCTGAGTGGACAGTTCAACCCGACAAAAGTGTTCATCGACTTTTGCGCTCTGATCGGCCAGGCCTACGATCTCAAGCGCAGCCGTACAGCCGCGAGAACCCGCGAGAACGTGACTAAGCAGGTGCGCGAAGAACGTCTGAAACGCGCAATGAATCCGGCCATATCGTGGTGGAACCGTCAATTAAGCCAGCTCTTTTTTGGCAAGACCGAGGCCCAGATCTTTCAGTAACGCCGGGAAGGAGGATTGGTACCCAGAGGCGTTGGACTGATGGACACCAGCTATTATGAACGTGTATGTATGAGATAATAACTGGATTTGTTTAGCAATAGTTGTGCACACCGAGCTGTGGTCTCTCGTAAATTTTGTGGTTGCTTGCAATCATTTATAAGAAATGCAGCCACGGATAACGTCAATGGCGTAATTGAAGGCACTTCCAATGATTAAGTTATATAAGATGGGGGGGATAGTATCAAGTTTGTGTATTAATATTGCTGGCATGACAAATGCAAGGACCAAAAATAGCTAGTGCCTTGGCTAGAGCTAATATCTTTCGGATTTGTAACAATAAAGCATGTAGCTAGCTTAAGACACGTTTATGCGTCCTGATCTTGTGCTGTGAAAGTCAAGTGAGCGGTAAGGTAGTACACTCAAGAAACGGTCTTCAAAGCACGGGCTGCTTTGTTACAAGCACGTGCTGCTTTGTTACATCTTGAAGCTAAAATCTCCATGGAGACTTGCTCTGATAGTGCCACGATTACAATCGATAACGACGGTTTTACACTGAGCAAATTTTACTGCGCTCCTTGAACTTAGCGCAGCGTTGGCGGTAAAGCATTGTTCGAATGTTAGGTAGCCACAATCGATCGCCATGACGCGTGTGCTGTACAACGACCTGATAAGTGAAATTGTGCCGACGCGTCGTGATCAATTAGCAGGGAAGATCAGTAATGACGGAAATTTCAAAAGGTTCAAGCTGCCGAAACTGAGCACCATCCAGTAACAAAAGACAAGCTGGAGCTGTGTCTCCGTCTTGCCCGAAAGCGCATCGACTCCGCTTTAGACTGTGGCCTAGCGCTGATACGACCAACATCAACCAACCAGTTTTTCAAACGACAATGAACAGAGCAGACGAAGTGCACCCCGATGGAAAATTCTCGGTAGAAACTATACGCACGTGCTCGATAGCTCAACTATCGCTTGCCTGACTTGTCTCATTCTCAAACTATCAGCTCTTTCAGCTTCGCTTCAGACGAAGCAATTTTTGGCCTCGTGACATAGTAATGAAGCTGAAATCAGATGTTATGTTTGAAGACAGATACTTCACAATTGACTGTCATTGACAAAAATAAGAACTTTCTGAAGCTGCGCTTCAAATTGTCTGTTTTCACCTGAGCATGAATGCTCAACAACAAAATGCTACACAAATTCAGTACGTAGATGCTGCAGCGATGGTACCAACCCTCATGACAAAAGCGCCCATTAGGATGAACCCGTTCTGAATTACAATAGCGGCACCTGGCCACACCGACTCGTTGTACTCATTATTCGCGTACGTGTGCGTGAATACCAACACCGACCCCATCAGTGCAGCCACCGATAGAGCCATGCAAAACACTACAAAGCACCTATATCAGAGCAGCAACAAATATCGTACTATTCAGTTAGGTAAACAAAATAGTACTGTAATATTATATTCGACGAACCGGGCTCGAGTGGCCACTTCCGAGCCATAAGCAAAGCGGGCATCTTCTGATAGCATACCCCAGTCCACAGTGTTTACCCTGGAGCAGAAAAGTAAGTGCTGACATGAGTACTCATCATTCTACTCTTACTACTACTCAAAAGTACTATCCCCAAGTACAGGAAGAACGCAAGCGTGGAAACGATGCCTGGCAAATACTTGACAAAGTCGAATGAGATCTGAGAATGGCTGTAGGCCGCAGACGCCGCGCCATCCGCTAAGACCCACCAACCCACGCTCACTAGCAGCCCCGCTGCATAACTGCCAGTCTTGCCCGGATCCACTCCCATTCTGTTGAAACGTTAATTGAAGTAATAGTACTATTTCGTTGTGTGGCCTCTTCGAATTAACCCAGCTTAAATTACCTGTAATCAACCGATAGCACACGTACAAAACATAAATTGGTAAGTTGCTACGTGCACTGTACTCATAACTTGCAGCATCCTTGGACACCACTTTACCTTAACCTTTTTGGTAGCGACATTGGAGAACAGCGGAAGATAGGCCTCAGCAATTATGCGCTCGAGACAGGTCAGCTGCCTGGCGAAAACCAGGCATCTGATGATGGCGATGATGTTGTCTGCGGTAAGGCTACATGGTTACAACTTTGTTGTCGAGAGCTCTTGCACAAAAATAATGTTGACACGGCATATCAGACAAAAGCTATCAGTATGTGCTCTCTCGTAACATACTCATTAGATTCCGTTGTGCATATTTGGTGGTGACATTGGGCCAAGTAGTTGCGGGAAGCGCCGAGGTGATCGTCGTTCAATGTACAATCACCTCGTTTTTGCTCTGAGCTTGCTTGCCGTCGTAACCTTCCATTTGCTGCAATGAAGATTCATTGGGAGCTTTTTTATGGATCTTTGGTCTTGGCTTTCCTTTTGGAAAGCCAAGACCTCCGTCCAAAGCACCGCCGCGGGTATACACAACGCACTAAAACTAAGGAGGCAGCATAAACAATGTCCAGGCGAGCATACCCGAGTACCGTAGGAAAATCCTCGCGGATCGATTTCAGGATGACGTGGGTGAAGCCGAACGCGTCTGGAAGCAAATTTGGCACGTCCTCGCAACGATATGTCAAACACGATATGGGTAGACAGGAATGCAGAGTCTACAAGGCTGTCACACTCCACCTTCCCAGCAGCATCGCAAGTTTTTGGGTTTCGTGTCTTGTCAGCTCCAAGCGATCGCGAAGAGAGAGCACAAGTGGTGCCTTGCTTTATGCATGCATCGAGTTGCTAGAGCGCGAGCCTAGAGGTCTACTAATTATAACGGTGACCAGCCACGATATACAGCCGGGCCGACCAGCGCTGACATCCTGGTTCAGGACTTCTCAGAGATCTTGCACATAGTTAACATTATGTAAATAGACGATCTGAACCTCTCTCTACATTTGACCTGATGCCAGTTCAGAAGAGACAGGCCGTGATGATTAGCAAGAGATAGACAGGAGAGGATTGTATAACCACCGATTCAAGTGCAGGAGTTGCATCTACAGCCAGTGGAGACCATACAGCCTCGTCACGTCGCATATTTCTATTAAAGTCACCGTGCTCGAGTTATGCCTTTTTGAGGCCAGCGTCGCCCAATTTCCCTACGCGAAGGCGCTAATTTTTATCGCGCTGCTCGCATGCTCACCTGCAAGCGGGACTGCTGCAAAATTGACGCATGAGGGTGTCGCTTCGGGTACGCTGAATCCGGTTTAATCAAGCGATATCTGAGGTCTAGCGCCGACAAGACAACAACGACTGACCATGCCTACAATTTCGAAGAGAGGGGGACAGCGCTACCGGAACGCGCTGCCAAACTGACCGCCGGCTCAAGATTCAATTGTTAAAGTGGCGGCTGCAGCAGAAATTTTGTTTTGATCTCTGGAGCTCAGCAACATAAAAGTCGAGAAACGTTTTGAAAGCACACGCTTTTCCCGTGGGGTCGCCTTTACCCTGTCGATGAAGCCGAAATCCCCAGAGCAAGGCATTGGAGTTGATGCACCCGGGATGGTGTCTCACTACAGTGAGGATGCTCTGGTTAAGCACAAAACGACGTCTGGGGATTGGTCGCTTTAAACCTGCTAAAAGCCCGGATCAAATGCTTGGTAACCGCCAAAAAATTCACAAGGGTTTGCGTTTTGCATGCTTAACGACCCTTTTAGAGCTTAGTGTACAGTCTTTGGTTGAGCTACGTGACCTTGCTTGACAAAGGCAATAAGGATATCGACGACTTATACGTTCAAGGCTATGTTTGGCAACTCTCTGGCTGTAGAAATGTTAGATGAGGTGATCCGGAATAGCACTTCAGAAAAAAGAATGAAAAAGCTGGCGCAGGAATTAACACTTCAAGGATTCATCGAGCCACCTGGTAGTGGTGGACAAGTTCTGTGGCGAGCTTCATGCCGAACAGTTGCAACAAATGATGTCATATGATCATGCACAATGCATTTCTATTGCTCTCATTTGGCTCGCAGCGTGTGTTGCTTCCACATTCCTAGCGTGCCCTTTGCTGAAGGCGTCAGTTGCAGCTCCTCCCTGCAGTAGCAACAGCACAAGAATAATGGTCAAATCACAAAGAATGCATTCCCCCCAAGGCAAAGCCAAACTCTCATACAATATCGTCGATCCATCCATCAGCAAATTTTCCACCGTCAAAAGTTCCAGCTCAGCCGACTCAAACTTGTCCATTGGTCCGGCTCTGTACAATTTCTTCAACTCCTGAGCCGAGCACTTAATTTTAATATGAAAAGCTGCACCACACACACACCACACCATCCGACAGAAAGTCAGAAGTCTCTTTAGTCCGTTACGAATCAACGTACAAAAACTAGGCGTGCATGCGTCCGTCTGTAGTACGACCCCAAGCAACAATGGCAGCTGTTGCAACTCTGGAGCCACATTTAGTTCCTCATGAACTTCATTTACGATAGACTGGAAGAATTCGCGTCGTGCTGCATTTTCCATCTGTGTCTTCTTCTCGTCCTTTAGCATGTGCAAAATGTCTTCTGTCAATTGAATATTGGAAGGCTCAGGGTGTCCACCTGGTGTGTCGTACAAATTCTGGTAGAGACCAACATTCTTACTCCTTTTGATAAGTGCCACATGGCCGTCTACAGTCTCTACTACTGCTGCCACACCCACTTTCCTCGATAAAAAAGCAAAACGATCTCCATGTAGTTGCTCTCCATCTTCTAGTAACTGTGGCGTCAATGACGAGCAGCACATGCCGACATATGACGCATAGTCGGTTACTCCCAAGTGCAACTTTAGTAAGGAGTGATTGTCAGTAGGGGTAAGGCTTATATCCTGGAGACGAAATTTGGACGCGTTGAAAAGTCTCGGCGTCTGGCGCTTGAGTTGCTCCCAGGTCTGCATCTTGAGTTGCTCGAAGCGAGTGTCTGGGTGTAGAAGACGATTGAAGCAACTGGAGAGCGAGACGTTCACCTGGTCCATGGCTAACGGCGTCTCGAAGTAGCACACGGAGAATCTCATAAGGCGGCGCAACATGAAGTAAACATCAATTTGATAGAGGTTGGAATGTGGTAGAAAAGGCAGTATTTGAGAAGATTGATTTCTATAAATGATAAGAGGTACATTCTCCATACTTTATTGAAAAAGAACTTGAATTCAGTATGAAAAAACTTGTCATTCAGTAAGCAGAAGTATGCAGAGTTTACTCCATGGTGTACGTGAATATCTGACGCCAGTACTGACTGAGTCATCGTTTGAAGACAAGGGGCTGTTGACGCCCGAGGAGTTTGTCAAGGCCGGTGATCTGCTGGTGTACAAGTGCCCTACGTGGCGATGGGAGAGTGGCGAACCGAGTCTCAGACGCGCATATCTGCCAGCAGAGAAGCAGTTTCTAGTGACACGTAATGGTTCGAATTGTTTGTGATTGGCTGATTAGTTGGAGGATCATATACAAAGATATGCTTATTGTTGTTATTGTCTGTTGCAGTGCCATGCCGCCGTCGTGTGACGTCTTTGGAGCAGAGTTACCAGATAGAAGAAGCTGTGGAAGGAGAAGATGAGTGGGTGGCTGCCTCCTCCTATGCAAATGAAGGCAACAGCAATAATACCGTCACAGATCTTAGTGACGAGATAGGGGACATTTCTATCTCGGACAGTCAGTCGAAAGAAAACGAGAGCAGAGGAGGAATCTTAGGTGCCATCGTGGACGAACACTTCACGGACGGGCGTCTTGCAGAGTCAGAGCTGCGAGACTTGAGCTCCTTCGAGGAGGAGGACAATTTAGTGGAGGATGACGAGGCGACGCTTGGTCCTGCGACTGGCAGCTATCTCGTGGCCAGCGAACCGGATGACGCAGACGACGCTATCCTGCGCACCCGCACGTACGACCTGTCCATTACCTACGACAAGTATTACCAGACGCCGCGCGTGTGGCTTTTCGGCTATGATGAGCGTAACGCGCCACTGGGCAGCGATCAAATGTTTGAGGACATCATGCAGGACTATGCCAACCGCACCGTGACCATGGAGCCCCACCCGCACCGCAACTCGCTTGTGCACGCATCCATCCACCCATGTCAGCACGGCGCCGTCATGAAGTGCATTATCGCCAATCTCAAGGCGCGCAAACCCGGCGAGATTGAGACAGAAGAGCAAGTTGCCAATGAGATTCGCAGCGACCAGTACATTTTCTTGTTCCTCAAGTTCATCCAGTCAGTCATTCCCACAATTGATTATGACTACACAATTGAGGTGAATGCAAAGCAGTAAAGAAGAGTTCAAGTGGCAAGGCAGCAGATCTACCAGAAGCATGCGTCCAGCGGCTAATCTGCCTGTACTGACATAAGAGAGATGATGAATGCTGCATTTTTGTTTTTACTATACTTTATTTTACCAAAGCTGCTGAAATCGTTGAAGTAACATTTCTGATTGTTGTTAGAATGTGAGACCGAGATAACTATTTTTTTGCTTAATCCTATGCAACAGAATGATCACCAAGGATATGTACGCCGTTTCGAGGAGGAAGAGAGAGAACATCGTTGTTAAGCTATTCTTCAAGTGGCTAGAAAGCGTCAATAGCAGGTAAATATGGTGTTCGTTACGCTTAAGTATATTATCATTGGAGACTCGGAGGTAGGTAAGTCGTCGCTGCTGTTGCAGTTCACTGAGCAGCACTTCCAGCCCATTCATGACTTGACCATTGGCGTCGAGTTTGGAGCTAAACTACTGCAAGTGGATGGCCGCAAAGTAAAGCTAGAGATTTGGGACACAGCAGGGCAGGAAACCTTTCTATCCATTACTCGGAGCTATTACCGGGGAGCAGATGGTGCATTACTCGTGTACGACGTGAGTCGAAGGGAGAGTTTCGACCATTTGGGCCGGTGGCTGCAGGAATGTCAGCAAAATTGCCACAATGATGAAGTGGAAATCATGGTCGTGGGTATGAAGTGTGATGTAGAAGAGCAGAAGCGAGAGGTCACGGAGGAGGACGGACGCAATTGGGCCTCTGCTCATGGACTCTACTTCATTGAGGCCTCAGCCAAGACGGCGCTCAACGTGGAACAGGTCCGTTGCTTGCTCGTAGCCAGCAGATGTGAGAGTGACACGTAAACTGACTTTGTTGTTGTTGCTGCTGCTGTCAGGCCTTTGCACTGACAGCTACGACGATTCTGCGGAACTTTGACTACTCAAACCATCAGATCCGCAAGTCGCCGAGACCCAGTCGAGTGTCTATAGATGTCGCTGTCGACCAACCACAGACAAAGTCTGAGTGTTGCGGCAGTGGGTAGAGCAAGACATGGCCACGCCTCTTTGGTCGATACTTAGGTCTCTCACCCCTCTCGCTATTAGTATAAGCCGATATCTGTACGGCACATGCTTCGGGAATGGCTTGCCTCAAGGCTTGACCAGTGCCGCTACGAAGTCCAACAGATGTATGACGCGCTGTTGCGCTCAGTGCGCGACGACGATGTATTGTTCATATGGACCTAACCTATGCTTTATTAACCAACTTGCCATTCAAGCAAAACCATGTCAATAAAAGATCATCTCTATTAAGATGGTGCTCCAGTTGTGCGCTTGATACGCATGCGCTTTTTTACCAGTCTCGATTAAATTATGCTGGCTGAAAAGCTGCTGCATCGCAGGCTCTATCGTCGGGTCATCACTGACGCACACGTTAAGTAAAGCTCGAGCAATGGATCGAGAAGATCCGTCGAATAGCCGTGCTTCACGCTTACACCGCACAGAGAGACCACGAAGAAGAGGTAAAAGTGTTCGCTATCATTGTTTTGTTGCGCGTTCACTTGAGCTCTTTTGTCCGCTCGGTGGCTGCGCTGTCCAGAAGCTGCTGTACCCATTCACCAATGAGGTTATTGCCAGTGGCCAGATAATGTGCGTAGTGCGTATGCAGACACTTGACATTGGTGAACTCACGGATGCCGGCGATGCCAACGTCACGCAAGACAAACTCCCAGCCCCGGCTGTTGACGAGCTCTACATCATGTGGAGTCATCATCTTCCAGCGTTGCTTTGCGTACTCGCGATGGCTCTGCACCATTTTCTGCAGCGTCAAGTCAGACGGGACCCCAATGGCTCAATATACTGTCAATGATAGACCTACCTCTTTGGCGGTTTCATCGGCATCCAGTCGATGCTGCAGCGTCAACACAAACTGCTGATCTTCCAATGCGGATACACAAGCCTTTAAATATGCTGAAGCCAGCCAGTAAATGGTCGGAAAAGGTTCCACTTTGACACGCTGCTTCTTCTTGTACGCGTCCTCGGCATTGCGCAGTGGGTAGAGCAGTAACACAGCAGGACGATGGGCCAACGAGATGCGACTACGTGACGCCTGGCCGTTTTTATCCACGAATGCGCTTACTCTTACCAAATTGTTCGGCACAAAGCCCAGTTCCTCACGCACTAAGGCCACTTCGTCTTCTGTCGCCTCGCATAGAAGACCTTCGTGCACCATTCTTATAATTCTTTCTCGCTAGTTTCACAAATACTTTTGTTGTGCAATGTTCTTTTAGCAAAATTGTATTTGATTAACCTAATCAGATGTATTTCTAATTTAACGTTGCGATCCGGACATAGACAGGACGGTTTAGGACGTCAAATATAATGGCGATCACATTTTTGATGCTTACATCCGTGGACGCGCTGGACAAGACATCAAATTTCCATTGACAAGCCTTGTCTGCTTACTGTAACATGTTGTGGAGGCGAAAACGCAGTGATCTTATTGATAGAGATTTAGCATCGATTTTTCATCTCCATGCGATGTGTCAAGTAGCGACAGAATCTTGAAGCATCCATCGGCTTCGATGTGTCTATCGGTTGCTTCACAGGATATTTATATACTGCATGCAGACACTTGACACGACCTTAAGCAGCAACTCTACTACTTCGTGTGGAACATGCTACCAATGTGTCTGCAGCTTTGTGTGCTTAAATCTGGTGCCACGTATGCTGCTTTGCACGCCTTTAGTTCTTGCGCGAGAAAGGTCCGACACTTCAAGTAGTCAGTCGCACTTGCAGTGCTCAGGATGCTCACAATGCGGCCTACTGACGAGACCGAGTTTGTGACCGAAAAGAAGGTGCGCTTGGAGAGCCATTTCAACTTCAAACTCCATACACGAACCTCGTCGATGGTCTTTTTGCTGTCTGAAGATGAAGAGTTGGCTACGCCGCTCATGAATCGAGCAGCTACTCGAAAAATCGCTGCATCCCTCGTAGCATCACGCTTTGGCGAGGACTCGCTGTCAATTGAGCTTACGTGTTCATTCCAAAGCGAGTCATTTAGCAAACCATCACCGCTGTCACTGGCACTTAAGATCTTGGTCCTCGAACTCCTGCTTGAGTCTCCGTGGAAATGCAGAGGATGGTCAACAAACAAGAATTGGCCGGAAAAACCTTAAACATAGCAAACCTCCAGCTAAAGAACGCTGCAGGCTGAGGTCAGTGCCGAAAATCATTCAACTGCAAGGAGGCAGCAGCATTGGAAAGGCAAATTCGGCTGCGCTTCAAATGGAGCTGAAAGACGTCACTTTGCGCACTCAGCACCTGGAGACGCAGATCGATTACAACGTGGTCAATTGAGCTCTTGATCACAGTCTGCAGCAATATTTGCTGACTATGCGACCTGACTCCCCAAAGAGAAGAGCTCGCATGGGACTCACTGCAGCGTGGTCGGCAGCAGCTCACAAGTTAGATTGAGGTGATCGAGAAAGCAAATCTTACGACGGAACAGTTGCAGACGGTCAAAGTTAATGCACAAAGAGTGGTCGCGAGAACAGAGACAGACCGGCGGCTATGTAAACCTTATCGGGACGAGATCTTGGATGAGCGTCACGCAGCAAAAAGCGGTGACTCTCAACTGGCATTGAGCTACTGTCATGTCGGACTTACAGTGCAATTTTGCGTTTGCGAACCGTAATTAGGTCGATGTAAAGCTGCGACGATAGCTGAGCTCCTGGTGACGACGAACTCATGAATCTGGTTATCGATTGCTGAGCTCAGGTTCACCATGAAGCGCGAACGACGCAGCCAAGCTTATATACAATGGTCATGACTCAAGAGGGCAACCTTAGTTACGGTAATCATCAACTCAACCTTTTACACCCGCTGAGACGGTGACCAACAAGTCTCGAAACCCGCAGGTCTTTCGAGCTGGTACCCTGTCCATCGACGAGATCGATATGGGCCGGCAGCCATTCGCGACGAAAAGGATTGAGTTGCATGTATTTACCTGCGACCTAACGACGTCTGTGCCTTCACGCAGGCTCGATCTAAGCACGACAGCTGAGAGCTCTATATAGTCTTCATTGCCAAAGTCAACAAGACTGTTGTCATTTGCTGCATTGTAATTACTCCGTCCAATTTAATACCTACATTGGAGAACAGCGGAAGATATGCCTCAGCAATTATGCGTTCTAGACACGCTATGCTACCTGGTGAAAACCAGGCATCATGCACAGTTGCAACTTTCTTGTCGAGAACTCTTGCACAAAAATAATGTTGACACGGCATGTCAGACAAAAGCTATTAGTACGTGCTCTCTTGTGACGTACTCATTAGATTCCGTTGTGCGCATTTGGTGGTGACATTGGGCCAAGTAGTTGCGGGAAGCGCCGAGGTGATCGTCGTTCAATGTACAATCACCTCGTTTTTGCTCTGAGCTTGCTTGCCGTCGTAACCTTCCATTTGCTGCAATGAAGATTCATTGGGAGCTTTTTTATGGATCTTTGGTCTTGGCTTTCCTTTTGGAAAGCCAAGACCTCCGTCCAAAGCACGCCGCGGGTATACACAACGCACTAAAACTAAGGAGGCAGCATGAACAATGTCCAGGCGAGTACTACTAAATTCAAAGCGCACTGTGGTTTGTTCACAGCATCTTCATTCATTTACCACTACGACCGGGCGTTACAGAAAGTGACCTGGTCTGAGGTGTAGACTTAAGCCTTGCCGAGCAGCGACGCGTACACAGCCATCACCGTCCACAGCCGGTTCTCAGCCTCGTCGAACACGAGCGAGCGGGGTCCGTAGAAGACCTGCAATAAGTCAAGTAGAGCAAAAACACAGCAATCTTTCGTTAGTATGTCAGTCCGTCTAGCAATACGAATCCGTCATGCTTCGTACCTCGTCGTCAACCTCATCCTGGTGACGCGGCAGGCAGTGCAGGAAGACGTGGTCGTTGTGCGCATCCTGCAGCATCTTGTTTGTGACCTGGTAGCCTGCAAAGTCCTTGAGACGTTTTTGCGCCTCCTCCTCCTGGCCCATACTGATCCACGTGTCGGTGGCCACAACGTTGGCGCCCTTGACAGCTTCCACAGGGTCGGTGGTCATGATGACCTTGGTGCCTGCGAGCACGGCGAGGCGCTTGGTCTCGTCCACGACGTCCTGGTCGGGCTCATAGCCCTGGGGTGTGGCAATCTGAATGTTGGCACCGAGCTTAGGAGCGGCCAGCATATAGTCGTGCAGTATATTGTTACCGTCACCCACCCAGGCGAACGTAAGGCCCTCGATTTTACCAAAATGCTCCTTGACTGTCATATAGTCGGCCAACATCTGCAACGGGTGGAACTTGTCCGAAAGTGCGTTAATCACAGGCACCGTAGCCAGTTCACCGAGCTCCAGAATGTCCTTGTGGTCGTATACACGTGCTAGGATGAGGCTATTGAAGCGTGAGAGCACAAGTGCCGTGTCCTTAAGTGTCTCATTCACACCCAATTGAATATCATCGGACGAGAGGAAGAGCCCTTTTCCACCCAGCAAATGCATTCCCACTTCACTCGAGATGCGCGTGCGCGTACTGCGTTTCTGAAAAATCATCGAGCAGGTCTCACCCGTGAGTGGCTTGGGAGCCGACGCCTTTGTAGCTTTATCCGAATACGTGGCTTTGAACTCTTGTGCCTTGGTCAGAAGTCCCATGAGTTGCTCCGTATCCAGCTGAGCTGTGGACATAAAGTTCTGCCCCTTGAGAGACGCCAAATTGGCAGAGGTGGAGAAGAGTTCGTGCTTACTCATAACACTACGAAACGAGGAGAGTGTTGTACGACGTGGAAAGAAGAATCGATGAGTGAGAGACAGGAGTGACATGACTGGTCGGGATCTGCTGGACGATGAGTGAGCGCAGAAATGGCATACCAAAACTTCATTAGTTTGCGAGGTATTGTGAATTTTGTTAGTGGAGTGAAAGTAAAACAAGAGAACGTTCACATTTAACAATGTGAGTGTTGATTGCTGAAACTTCGTCGGGCAAATGCAGTTAGTCGGAGGGTGCCCCGTAACACCTGGTATCACTTCATGGTCCGTCAACGACCATCGACACGTCCGCTATGGAACCAGTGGGTATGGAACGTCATCACGTGTTGCGTGATGATCTCTGCAATTTGAGTGATCTCGAATGGCAGGCGATACAGCGTATGACCCTGCCGTCGGTGCCATGTTGTGTTCTCTTTGAGTAAAGACAAGCAATATGCAAATATCGCCAGGTTCATTCAACATGAAGTTGACAAAGCGATAAAATGCTCATTTTGCTTCAGCAGCAAGGTTCTCAACAGGTTGACCTGTTGAAAAAACAAGGCGCACAACAAGCCGACTTGTTGAGACAGCAGGTTTCTCAACAGCTTACACTGTTGAAATAACAGCTTACACTGTTGAAATAACAGCTTACACTGTTGAAATAACAGCTTACACTGTTGAAATAACAGCTTACACTGTTGAAATAACAGCTTACACTGTTGAAATAACAGCTTACACTGTTGAAATAACAGCTTACACTGTTGAAATAACAGCTTACACTGTTGAAATAACAGCTTACACTGTTGAAATAACAGCTTACACTGTTGAAATAACAGCTTACACTGTTGAAATAACAGCTTACACTGTTGAAATAACAGCTTACACTGTTGAAATAACAGCTTACACTGTTGAAATAACAGCTTACACTGTTGAAATAACAGCTTACACTGTTGAAATAACAGCTTACACTGTTGAAATAACAGCTTACACTGTTGAAATAACAGCTTACACTGTTGAAATAACAGCTTACACTGTTGAAATAACAGCTTACACTGTTGAAATAACAGCTTACACTGTTGAAATAACAGCTTACACTGTTGAAATAACAGCTTACACTGTTGAAATAACAGCTTACACTGTTGAAATAACAGCTTACACTGTTGAAATAACAGCTTACACTGTTGAAATAACAGCTTACACTGTTGAAATAACAGCTTACACTGTTGAAATAACAGCTTACACTGTTGAAATAACAGCTTACACTGTTGAAATAACAGCTTACACTGTTGAAATAACAGCTTACACTGTTGAAATAACAGCTTACACTGTTGAAATAACAGCTTACACTGTTGAAATAACAGCTTACACTGTTGAAATAACAGCTTACACTGTTGAAATAACAGCTTACATTGTTGAAATAACAGCAAGCAAGTGCTGCTGCTGCTAGGCCGACGCATATGCGTCAACCCAAATTCGGGAAGATTGACGTCTCCAAGTACAAGGCAGTCGAAGGCGACTCCTTGTTGAGATGGTTCGTCGAGATTCGGCGATGCCATTGAAGCTCGTCACATCGAAGACGATGCGATGGCGGCCAAGGTCGCCATCGCAAGCTTGGCTAGACGCTAAAGCTTGGGCATTAAGGCTCAAGCTTCATGAACCATACGTTTCCTCAACGTATGAATTCAGGGCTCTTGCCGAGCTCCTGGATCTTAAACGAAGTAAGCGTGATATACACGCTTACGCCTAGCACACACGATACCTTGTCAGCTGTATCGTGTTGAACTCAATAGTTGAACACTGTGTTCGTCAAGGGTCTTGCGGATGGTCCTGTCAAAATCCGCCGCTTGTTCATCAGATGGCCATCTACTGAATTTCTTGGAGCGTTCGCAAGTGTGTGAATGTAGTACGAGTGAGTGCGATGCCTCACTTGTGGTACGGTGGTTAGTACGCCGCAAAAGGACACAGCACGGCAAACAGCCACACTGCGGAGCACGCTGCTGGCGGCTGTGCAGAAGCACAGACACCGCAGAAGGTCCACCACCCGAATAAGTCGAGTGGACCGGGGCATGGATGTTCGCCTAGAGGACAGCATCCACAAAAAAAGATACCGGTTGCCCAAAGCGGCACAACACGGTAATTTTAGATCAACTGGAGAGATCATCGTAGGGGATCTTGCTGTGTGGTTGCGCTACCACAGCTAGAGGAGGTTGAGAGAATAGGTAATCATAAACCTGAGGGAATAAGTTTCCATGAAGCTAAGGGAATAAGCTCCCAGGAAACCTGTCAGGTCGCAGGATACGTGTGGCACGACAGAGCATGTGTTAAGGTTGCACAGCTGAATGCATATTGGATAGGCCATGACGTCACAGTCTGACGTCATCAGATGACGTCACTACGAAGCTTCTAGAAGGACCTAGAAGAATAGGCTTAGAGGTAGCACAGGGTAGCGAACTAAGGACCTATATATTGTCAGTTTCAAATATGCCTAGTGAATTACAAGCCTCCACATCTGGTAGCACTTGTTGGTCCTCGCTCCACCGCCGTCCCTGCCGTGCTCGCCGTGTTCGCCGTCGCCGCTCAAGAGCAGTGATTAGGAGAGTCCATTCGTAAGGCCCAATCTTTTTGAGGGCAGGAACTCCTTTTCATTGATTGTAAATCCTACCGGGCCATTATTACTGCCACCGTTATCGAGATCGAAGTCTTAATTGGCTATAAATCGTCTCGTTTCGGTAATAAGTCAGTTTGGTTAACGGAAGGTCAGTACTTCGGTTTATGACCCGTCACCCGTGTAAGCAACCCACGAAACTCGACATCAACGATTCGCTGACCCAGCTGTCCGTGGGAAAGCCGGACGCAGCCGACAAGTGCCGCAAGGATCTACTGGAATCGATCCGCCGCACCAGCCGCATTCTTTGCCGCTTCGAGAAACACCTGGACACGGTTCAGCGCGCCGACTCGCGCAAACACATCAAGGCTCGCCTACTCGGGCACGCCAGTGACTTGCTCAGCCTCGATAGCACTGTGAACTTGCGCATCTCACGCGAGATCGCTAAGCACAAGAGCAAAACCGTCCGAATCCCTTATTCTGGGCCGCCGGGGTACAAAGTCGTACTCGCCCGCCAACAACCGACCTCCAAGTCGAAAAAAAGTCATTGAAACCCGGACCAAAGATTGTCAAGAGAAGCACCCAAGAGCAAAGACACCAGAGCAACCACCTACAGATAACTAATCGTTAATATCAGTAAATAACTACATTAGTTCAATAATGTCCACCCCTATGACCTCCGATCAGCATGCACAGTTGCTGCACTCTATGGTTGCGACTATGGAGAAACAAGCGCAGTTACTCGAGCAATTTCAAAAGCCGAAACAGCTATTGGAAATCAAGCTAGAGGGTGTGAATCTTCCGACGTATGGGGGTAGATTGGACGAATCATTCCAACTCTACAAGGAGCAAGTGGAGCAGTACTTCTTTGCAAGAGGAGTGGACTGGAAGAGTCAGGAAATTTCTCAAAGAATACTCGCCGTCTTAGGTGGGACACTGAAGCAAGGAGCCGCTCAGTGGTATGTGATGCAAAAACAGTATGTCACAAACGTGGACGACTTCTTCAGCAAAGTCGAACGTAAATTCGTTCCTGCTGATTTGCAAGAACGTCTACGCGAAGATATGAACAATATGAGAGAGCGCGATTGCGAAGACCTCCCTGATTATGTGGGCAAGTTTCACCACGTAGTCACTCAAGTCCGAGAAATGAGCGAGCTGGACCAGATCATGTACTTCCTGCGTGGACTTACAGGTCGTACGCGGGAAGAGGTTCAGTACCGTCGCTGTACAACGCTGTCCGAAGCTATTACTGTTGCGTTGGACTTTGATCGCTCTCATCCGCAGCGATATTCCCGAGGAATCTCACACGATAGACCGAGGTACAGGTCGTACGAAAACAGTCGTCGATATCGATCAAACAATGGTCCAGAGCCAATGGACATTAGCACCGTGCAGATTCCGTCTCGTGACGAATGTCGCCGCCGAAATTTGTGCTTTGAGTGCGGTAGTCCGAATCATCGCTCCGCACAGTGTAATCATCGCCAAACACGTAATAATAGAGGAAACAATCGTTCAGGTCGAAACTATCAGCAGCATGTAGATCGTCAGCATATCAACAATGTGGACAGCCGTGAGAACAAAGAGGATGAACAAGAATCAACGATTTACGATCGTGTCACGATCAATGCCGTGGAGGTCAAAAAGAAGACTGAGGTAGAACCTATAGAATCAAGCAGCTTTGGATCGGACATGCCAACGCAGAGTCGACTACTAGTGCGTGATGGTGTCATTGGAGGCAAATCCGTCAAGATTTTGATCGACTCTGGTGCGTCAACAAACCTGATCAAACCCGGTCTGGCATCAAAAGTGCTAAGCGCGCAGAAGGTACAAGCGCGTCGTTTTGATGAAACATGGACATCGAGTCAGCCCACGAAGAGAGTGGAAGATACCATTCTATACGAATGGTATCTCCCACGGATGCAGTTCACGGAATGGAACCTACCGGATACACACGACTAAATATTGGTCAACCATGGTTTACCAAGTACAACCCACAGATAGATTGGCGTACGCAGCAGATTAAAGTTGCAGCCCACACGCAGTTCGAAGACTTGGATGGTCCGACCTTCCAAGAGAAGATGACAAGTGGAGCCTATGATGAGATATATCACTTGAAGGTTACCAACGTAGAACAATCGGAATACCGCAGGAGTTGAAACCAGTTCTGGACGAGTACAAGGACGTATTTCCAGAACAACTCCCGAATGAAATGCCTCCAACGCGCTCAGTCAACTTCGAGTTGCAAATGAAGCCTGATGCGGTGCCGAGCTCCCGTGCTCCCTTCCGTCTTTCGAAGGTTGAGCAGGACGCACTGCAGCAATTCGTTGAAGAGAATATAAGAAAAGGATGGACAGAAATATCAAACTCCCCATGGATCTCAAATGTTTTTGGGGTTCCAAAGAAAGATCCCGCAACCGGAAAGTTCCCCAAACGCGCCGAATGGCTCCAAAGCGGAAATTCGAAGATCCCCATTCGATGGGTAATTGACTACCGCTATGTTAGTAGCATGTCAGTCGTGGCAAAAATTCCTTTGCCATTGATCGAAGAACTATTCGATCGAATGGTTGGATGCAAGTATTTTACGCTTCTCGATCTTGCACAAGGGTACCATCAAATGGTAGTGTTAACATCAAGTCGGCTTTCAGAACGCGAAAAGAAACGTATCAATGGTGTTGTAGCACCAATGGGTTAGCAGGAATGCCTGGAGTCTGGTCACGTCTTATGCGAACGTTGTTCGATACGCTGGGAAAATTTGTTGTCGTGTATCTCGACGACATATGTATCTTCTTCCGTACAATGGAGGACCACGTCAGCCACGTTCGAGCAGTATGCGAAGTGTTGCGCAAGGAGAAACTTTACGCTCGACTCTCCAAATGTGCATTTGGTCGTAAGGAAATCGCCTTTTTAGGGCATATGGTTTCCGGAGATGGTCTGTGCGTCGACCCAAAGAAAACAGATGCTATCTCAACGTTCCAAGCGCCGACATGTCGCAAGGAGTTGCTGAGTTTTTTGGGACTAGCTGGATATTACCGGCGATTCATCTGCAATTTTGCAAGGATATCGCGTCCTCTTCAAGATTTAACCAAGCAAGATACTCAATGGAACTGGGGGGAGAATCAACAAAAAGGGTTTAACGCATTGAAACTCGCACTTCAGCAATCACCGACTCTAAAGTCGCCGGACTTTACTCACCGTTTCATCGTAACCAACGGATGCTTCTGGGTTCTGCATGGGTGGTGTTCTTTCGCAACGTATCAACGAAAACGACCACGCCATTGCGTTTTATTCGAAACATCTGGGCCCCCATGAATTAAAATGGCCAGCTCACGAGAAAGAGCTGTTAGCTATCAAGACTGCTCTAGAAAAATGGCGTCCGTATCTTCATGGAAGACACTTTTCAGTATATACCGACAATTCAGCGTGCAAGTGGATGCTCCACCATCCAAAGGTGCCTCCAAAGATGGCTCGTATGTTGACGTTCTTTTCCAGTTTGACTTTGTCTTACATCATGTGAAAGGACGGCCAAATGTCGTGGCCGACGCATTATCTCGTCCAACCGTGTCTGGAGCGCATCACAACGAACCCGCTGTGCCTACGTCCCCTATTCCCGAAATGTCGCACGTCGTACATGAGTGTACAGATGACTGTACTCTCCACTTCACTTTTTTGGATAAGCACATGGTTCACTCTGCCTTCATTCAGTACATGCCGCTGGATGTCTCCCAACTCTTACTCGACGATGTGAAGTTGCGGGGGGAGAGTTGTCCGATAGGAGTTGCTCAGGAGCAAATCCACAACGCCGAGTTTCACGTTGTGCGCACACATATCAGCACAGAAGTGCGAAAAGCGATTCAGCAAGGATATTGCAAAGACAAGTTTTTCAAAAATATCTGGAAAACCAAGCAGTCGAATAACAACTTCATAATCGACAAAGGACTCATATATCTAAAGCAAGATGATGCAATGCAGCAAATATGCATTCCAGACATGCCGGAATTAAAGACGAAGATTCTATACGATTTTCACGATGTAGCCACAGCAGCACATCCAGGAGTTCGCAGAACTTACATGAAGTTGAAGCAATGGTATTACTGGCCGAAGATACTGGAGACGGTGCATAAGTACGTCGAGAAATGTGAAACATGCGCTCGATGGAAGTCAAACAGCCAGCGAAAGAAAGGATTATGATTTCTATACCCATTCCGGAAGAATGCTGGGAAGTAGTGTCAATGGACTTCATTACTGGACTACCCGTGTCGGAAGGGTATGATGCTATTTGCGTCGTCGTAGACAAGTTGTCAAAAAGACCGATCTATGCACCAACGCATACGACTGCCGATTCTAAAGACACCGCAAAGTTATTTTTCGACGCCGTAGTCCGACATCATGGACTGCCAAAGGTTATCATCAGCGATCGGGATCCGAAGTTCGCGGCAAACTTCTGAAAATCTCTAATGAACATAATGGGTGTCAAATTAAGCATGACGACCGCTCATAAGGCGCAAGCAGATGGACAAACAGAACGCCAAAATTTGGTTTTAGAAGCTGCTTTACGCTGCCTGGTATCCTACAGTGGAGAAAATTGGGCCAAGCTACTTGGTACTGTAGAGTACGCGCACGCCACCTCGGTGAACGCGTCTACTAAGCTCACTCCGTTTGAGATCGATACCGGAAGAAAGGTATCAAATCTGATTTCTCTTGAATACAAAGAATACGATGGTCTGGATCCACAACCAATCTCAGAGTTTGCCTCAAAGTTTGCCAAAGATCGTCAAGACCTAGTGCGTAAGGCACGTGAAAACCTAGAGCAAGCCCAGGAGAGACAGGAGAAGTACTACGACTCTAAAAGAACAAGCCTCACCTTTAATTTCGGTGACTCAGTTCTGCTGGATACCAAGAATCTACCACTCAAGACAGTTAACGCTCACATTGAGTTAAAGAAAGCAAAGCTCGCGGCCAAAAAAGCTGGACCGTTTGAGATAATCAAGATGATCAATCCGAATGTAGCCAAGTTACAGCTACCGCGAAATATGAAGAGACTGCACTCATCGTTCAACGTCGACCTACTCTCTCCATACAAGCCGAATGCCTCTGAGTTCGCTGGACGACCGATTCCAAAAGCATCACCGGTTATTCTAGAGTCAGATACCGAAGAGGAATTACACATTGTGGAAAGGTTGCTTCGTCGTCGTCAGTGCAGTCGCCAAATAGAATGGCTAGTAAAATGGCACGGCCTCCCAGAGTGTGATAGTACTTGGGAGCGCGAGAAAGCTATCCGCCATGTTTCGTATTGGCAGCGACTAGTACAGGACTTTCGAGACCGCCAACGCGAAGTCAAGTCCGGGGAGATGTCAGGTCGCAGGGTACGTGCGGCATGACAGAGCATGTGTTAAGGTTGCACAGCTGAATGCATATTGGATAGTCACAGTCTGACGTCATTCGATGACGTCACTATGAAGCTTCTAGAAGGACCTAGAAGAATAGCCTTAGAGGTAGCACAGGGTAGCGAGCTAAGGACCTATATATTGTCAGTTTCAAATATACCTACCTAGTGAAGCACAAGTCTCCACAAAACCACCATTGAAGAAATAAGTCCCCAGTACCATGAAGGAAAAGTCCTTAGGAAGTAACCGAGACGCTAACGTCTTCGTTAATAACGGATCAAGCGTAGGCGCTTGTGCGCTTAATCTGATTGCGCCTCCAAAGCTAACTTCGGATATCACTCAGTTACTCACGCTAGAACTTAAAAGGTTCTTACGGGATCTGCGTAGTGCAAAAGTCAAGTAGATCTACGTACTCATCTCAGAGGAAGAGTACGTAACCAATATTAGCTCGGCATGGTATTTGCTGAGAAGGAACGGATTATCAGCAGCTCATCGATAGACGAAAGTGTCCTCAATAAGAAGACTCGGATTAAGCGATACACGTGTCATCCTGGGACTGGGCTCATCACGAAGATATGTCTCCCTGGCGCTCGACTTGAATTGTAAATACAACCCGGACACGAGTCGCCCCAAGAGAGGCATGGCAACCCTTCCTCTCTTGACAACCGATGCAATTTACAGCGTGCAGCGATGGTAGCTCGCTTCTCAAAGTTACTGCGACTTACAGCAAGTCAGGCCTCGCGACCAACGACCTCCACGTCGTTTACAAGCCTGCACTTACAAGTTATTATCACGTTTGCGGTTCCGCTGTACCATCGATGTTGCGGTAACCTTTCGACTAACGTCAAGGCCGTGATGCCTTGACAAATCGAACAACCGTATTCGATCACAATCGCTGGTACTACCAGACCCCCAGAGATCGATTAGGTGCTGTGACGGCATCCACGGTTCGTTTTCAGGAGCGACACGCAGGACACGCGGTATTTGTCCTCCTGCGTGATGTCAATAGAAGTACCGACATCACGTTCGCCACACCTTGCCGAAATTAGAATACTTTAGTTCGGAACGCGAGTCGTCTGATTTATCAGATGACCCGAATATCAGGGATTCACTCATACCGCCACGATCCTTTTTGCTTGGGAGCCACATCCCCAAGCAAGCCCGGAACGAAGTAGATGCTTTCAAGCCGGATGCATCATGGGATGCATCATGATATCAGCCAACGCGCTGGTCAATGAAGAAAGGACGCGTGGAATGAGTGGAGCCTTGTCGTAAGTGCAATGATGCTTGAGGCGTAAGTGACAAAGGTTGAAGCGACTGCATTATTTATGTTTGTTTAGTCTACTTTCCTACTGCTTCTCTGCCCTTGCGTCTTGATCTTCTGCTGTCCGTTACCTTGTTTAACGTGGTTATAAAATCACCGCGCCGAAAAAGTGAAAGATTCTTAAAACTACCGATCATCTGCGATAGAACGGATAGGTAAACAGTGATAAAGAGACAATTCTCAATTTCCAGGAAACGTTGATCGTGTACGTCGGCTAAGTCCGAAATGATTCGAATCGCGATCCAAGGAAAGATTTTGGCCAAGATGATTCGAGATAATTGGGACAAGGGTGAGTGGTAAACGTGTTCGCAGTTCGCTACCTAGTAATCACGATCCACGACCCATAACCGCGATCGCAAGAGGGATGATATACTAATATTCACGGGCCTTTGGTGGTTACGTAATCTATGATCAATTATAGAGGACATACCGAAGTTTGGGAACAAGGTACACGGAATTGTGAAGAAAAAGTAGTCGCGCGACCCGCACATGAGACCGATCCGGCGCGATCGCGATCTAAACTTTTGGATGTGGGTGATATGGTTGGTTTGGCGGGACTGCTTGAAAGATGTGAACTATATAATATGTATTGACCACACAAAGCGTTCCACAGCTTTACGATCCAGTGATCCGCGATCTGCGATCTTGGTGTGGACCACATGATACAAGGGGACGATATTCGAACACGTGGCAGTCGATCCTATGATATAGATAGTCATAGTCGGAGGTTTGGCTGGCTAACATTACATGCAGTTCATTTTTTTATAAAACACGTGTCAACTTCTCTTCCGGGCTGAATTATTTGGCCACCCGACGTCTCAAGGAAGCCAACACGCTACACAAGTTGTATCCCTAAATTCTTTGGCCAAGGATTACAAGAACGTTCAAGACAACTGCGATTGGATGCAGCATACCAGCAAGGGACAAGTACCGGCAGGTGCAGGACGGATCAAGTGGATAGAAGGTTCTGCTCAGTGGTCAGAAAATCAAACCTTGCCTTATTGGACTGCATGGTCAATTAGGAAGATCACAGCTAGTACTCGGTTTGATCGTGAGGAGACTTGTTCACATGGTCACCACCCCACCTATCCCAAACACAATTCGGATCAACATCGACTCAAGTCAGTGCAGCCCGTTCAACCGACAGGACACAAGGTGAGGAAGGCTATATACACGAAATCGGAGTTTCCTCTTCTTTAGTCGGTCATCCGGGCGCCAGTGGAGAGTCGAGATCACATCAGCAATTTCGTGAGCCTTACTCTACCACAATAATGCGCATGCCCGGATCTTCTGGTGACTCAAGACTTTTACCCGAGAGAAGATGCAAAGGTCAAGATTGAACCTGGGATAGAAACGTCAGCGGAAGAGGGATCTCCGCAGATGCAAGAAAAGAAAGGATCCCCGGATCATCAATTTTTGGGAGGGCTCCGATGACAAAAACAAAAGGATCACTCGATATGGAAGAAAAAGCTACACCCTCTCCTCCGATCCTATCGGGGACCCCTGCTGATGGTGCTGCAAAACGCGATCCGCTGGACCAAAATCTTTCGGCTAAAACCGAGAGAGTGTCATCCAAACCACTCCAAAGAAGTCGATGAAGAAGAATGCAAAGCCATCAAGAGTGAAGATAAAGGCGCCTGGATCTGATTGCGAGGATGCCAAAAAGATACTGGGCATATTAAGAAGAGAAGACGGAAGGATGGCAAGTGGATCAGCTCGAATGGTGTTTTTATTGGAAGCACTTGAAGATCGACTACTAAGCAATCGAGTTTTGACGATTTTGAAATCGAAACTGCTTGGATCGCTACGAGGACCGATATCAGCTCTCGTTCCGACGTCGAACCAGCTGGAGACGATCCGCCGTTTCATGGAGCTGCTTCAAAATGCCGGATTCACCGCTAGAGCTGTTGACGCGCAGGTGCTGTTGGAGTGCGCTCTCCATTAAGTGATCCAGGTAGGGCGATAGCTTGGCGTCACGACTCATTACAATCCGACCACTTGAGGTGTCTTCAAAACGATACGCTTTTTCATGCTCTGAGTATCCAAGAAATCGACAGCGTTCAGCGCGAGCATCAAGTTTTCTTCGTTTCTCCTTTGGAATTGCCACAAAAGCATGGCAACCAAAAACTTTCAGGTTGGCCAGCATTGGTTTTCTTCCTGTCCAGACTTGGTATGGCGACTGCTCCAGCGAGATGCTACGCGTTGGACACCTATTCCGAAGAAAGGTAGCAGTCATTACTGCTTCACCCCAATATGTCTTTGGTAGACCAGCATGCTCGAGCATACAGCGTGCACATTCCACTAGCGTCCGATTCATACGTTCAGCCACGCCATTCAACTGTGGAGTATAGGGTGGTGTGAATTTTTGGTCAATGCCACGACGACGACAAAAATTAACCAATTCACCCGACTTGTACTCTCCACCATTGTCACAGCGTAAAGCCTTCACAACTTTTCCAGTTTGCGTCTCGGCATATGCAACAAACGTAGCAAACGTGCTTCCTCGTCCAGTGATCCATTGAGAAAAGCTGTCTTGACATCCATCTGATGAACGATGAGGCGATACTTGGCCGCCAAACTTAGAAGTGCTCGAATTGAAGTAAACTTGGCCACCGGAGCAAACGTTTCTTCATAGTCGATTCCATGCTTTTGCGAGAATCCTTTGGCGACAAGACGAGCCTTAAACCGCTCGATTTCTCCTGCTTTGTTTTCCTTGATTCGGAACACCCATCGACATCCAATCGCTTTCCGTCCTGTTGGCAGTGGAACAAGTGACCATGTCTCGTTCGTGTGTCGACTTCCGAGTTGCACGCCTCCTTCCACT